>JAPQRQ010000007.1:16241687-16270796 GCA_037367365.1 Apogon talboti | reverse complement strand
CTTTTCAGCTTGAATCCTAAAGGTGGAATTTGGTGTTTACCTGAGAACCAGTCTTACAAAAATGCAACATGAATTATGACAAATCTACATTTTAGTCAAGCCCTGTCTCTCAAAACCTGTTTTGTAAATGAAATTCTGTCTTTTATGAAATTCTACTTGTTTGCTTGTTTTTACTTGTTTATTTGTTGCATATTTTTATCCTGTTATGTCATTACCAGTCCTGTTATTGCACCTTGTACAGTATGTTCGTCTTGTTACTTCTTTTACATCATGTCCATCTTGTTATGCTATTTTCTTTTTGTTGCATCTTTTACATTATTTTTGTCTTGTATTGTCAGATACAACTGACACCTCTTCTCTACATTTCCCACAGCTTTGGTGTAGTCAATAATTAAAAATTCTCTAGAGAACACTTGTCTTTTAAAAATAATCATATCATATCATTGATAATGATTTTCATGCTAGTTAACCACCCAATAAAAACATGTCTGCAACCCTTTTTAGGACCTTAACTTTAGGAAACGCAGTTCTATCCAAACAGTTGCTAATTAATGTTATGTCTTACAAGTAATTGATTGATTGCTGTCGCTCAACTTTTAAAACATCGCAATGAAAATATAGGATAGGAAGTGTTTTGCTGCAGAGTCTCTTATTGCCGCACCGCACTGAAGTGAATCTCAATATTTAAAAAGCTGTTTTCTGTTGTTGAAGTGGTCGAAAAACTTGAGTTCATACCGCTCTGATGTACGAGACCAAAACAGACCTGTCGTTACCCCTGAACTGGTGTCAGCAGTTACTAAAAGAAAATCACATAGTTGTAACAGGAAGGACTTTCAGGCTCCGTAGGTGAGAGATTTTATTGATGCTTGTAGCACAAAGCGAGGTTGACCTGTTCACCTCCACACTTCATCTCTTCTCGTATATCATCATTTCCTGTGAGGCTTGCATGTCTCTCTGAAGCTTCCCTCTGCTTCTGTTCCCTAGGCAGACAGAGCTCTACCATAATATGATCATCTAAACCATAATTTGATATGCTGTATACAGTAGTGATTGACCAGTGCTGTGATTATTTGATTCTAGACCAAAGAAGCTATCATCTCAAATTTACCACTACCATTTTGTGCAATGATATATTCTTCCTGGACTGATGAAGAAGGATCATTGAGCTGCTACACATGAGCAGTGATCAAATTTTCCACATTCATATGGGCATACATTTATATCACAAGCAAATGTTATCTAATATTTCTAATGATGGAATTTGGGGCTGTGCTTTGTCAAGCCAGAGAATGATTCTCCCACAGATCAAATAGACTGAAATGGAAGGTAAAATGTAGCTTCTGTAAATTGAAGAAACCTGTTGAAAACTAAACTAATGCATTTCTACAAGAGGTAAACCATTTCCAAGAAATGAACACAAGTGAAGGGGCAAGGACCTCGACTACAAAAAATAAAGTTGATTTCTTGAAGTTGTAATTCCACTGATGACCACTGGGGATGGCTGCAAATAACCCAGACTCCCATAGACTTACACTGAATGTCTCTCTCTTAAATGCTCATTTTCCAGGAGTCATTCTGGCCTCATTCATGTTATTTGGACCTCTTACAAGTGATCTGGTTTATCTTAAATTTTTTTCTCGACCTTTGATTGGCAGGTCTGTATGACAACGGCTTTCTGAGTGTATTTAATAAAATGCATTTTTCTTGCCAGATAGTGCTACTGTAGTTGTGGTTAATAGATTTCACAACACTGTATAAGATGCTTATCATTAGATCACCCATGACCCCTTGAAGATGGCTCTGACCCCTTGTGTTCCTGCAGCTCCACCCCTTTTATCCAAATATAGTCACTTTCAGCCACAGTGGCAATAGTCAAATCACAAACTACTGGCTTCACAACAGCAGTTCAGAAACCCAAAGATGACCGCACTAATAGTATTGTCTATGATAGACATTCTTTCTGTAAAGTTAGTTATTATACATTTACAATGTGAAGTCTTACTTATATGATTTTTATTTAATTAGATTAGTGTTTAGCTAATTTAATTGTTTTCAAAAGTTCCAATATACACGGGTAATAGTGTAAAGAACATGCGTGTCAGGTTGTGTTGATCCTCAGACATCAGGAAATTTGCTCTTAAAAAATGCAGGAAGTGGTTTAATCAATATATAATTTAAAACCATAAAATAATAGTTCTACGTTTATACTAATAAGTTTTATTGCTGTATTTATTACTTGTCTTTAAGCACAACATTAAATACATAAAACCAATTAATTTCTACCTGTAAATAATTATTAGGCTGATTATACAGTGTATGTAACACATACCATTTTGGAAAGCAATTTTCCTGACTCTGCCCAAACACTAGTAAATCCAGACAGGGCTTATTAGAAAATGTCACCAGAGAAACGTGCTCTGCCTCCGAGGATATTTATAGGATTCATTATATAAACCTGATCACCAACAGCAGCCTATGGATTCTAGTAAATCATGCTCCTCCTGCAGCTGCAGGCTGTCCTGTCAGCTCCTGATCTGAGCTCTCACCACTGAGCTTCGGGAAATGATCTGTCTTCAGTACTACTTCACCAAGTTTATGGTGTCACTGTAACAAAGTCTTAAGCAAAATAGTACTTGGCACAGTGCGACATGGGAAATCAGGAAAAGGTTTCAGTTTGGTCATTACTCACATTAATGTCAAATCTAATGAGACTGTTTAATTTAAAGACAACAGACCACATAAAATCATATAGACAACTTGTAAATGTGTGGATTTTTTTAAACTTTATTGATATACATTTATATCCTACAATGAGGGAGGAGTAAAAATTTAGCAAGTTGTTAAAGGGCATAAGACTGACACTTATGATGGAAGGACACTGGCTGTGGTGACATGTCTGGCCTTTTTAGTCATTGTTGCTTCGCAGCTTGTTCCTGAGTACAAAAGTGTGGCTCTTCTAATGAGGCAGACCAACCACACTAATCCAGGTAAATGTTGTAGATCTTTGTTCATTTCACTTGTTAAACCTACTTGAATCTACAAGATTATGGCGAAGAAAAAGGTTAAGAAGACAGATGAGGATTAAAAAAATAACTCTCTTCATCCAATCCCTTGACTGCCTGTGGAGCTTTTAAATTTTGTTGTTCAGTCTTTAAGTCACATTTTTAGCAGAAAGCCTAATGTCGGAATATTTTGAAACCTTGTTGCCTTTGCTAATCTATCAAAAGAAGTGAAATATGTGCATCTAGGATACTTAGGTCCCTATAACCCTGTAATCTTGCAGACAGTGCTGGTGATTGAATGAAGTTCGGTATCAAATGGTTATAGTTTACAGTGTTTGTGAGGAATCATTCACTCTCATTCTACAGATGTGGAATTTTCTCATTTGAAAGATGAATTACTGTCAGGACTTTATAATCAAATTGCCTTGCTGGGTTAGCGAAAGAAGTAGAATCATTGTGTATTTATGTGACCAGCGATGAGTCACATATCGATGCAATAATGAACCGTACAAATTTAGATGACAGCTCAAAGCAGTTGTTGAAAAGACAAGTCGTGTGTTTGCGTTGAGACTTTAGAGACTAGTGTGTTGATTGGTAGTTTTAAAGTGAGTGTCTATGTACTGTATGGGTCTTTGTTGATTCTGTGATAGACTGATGACATGATCACTGCATTTCCCTTCCACAAACCAGTGGGGACAGCCTCTCGGTTAATTTGTCTACCCGGAATCACAGTCACGTGTTAAAAGTATACAGAAGTCATACAGTTAGTAGATACTGTCCTCTGCTCATGGGAGACATGCATAGAAAAAAAAACTAATTCTACACTGCTTTAAAATAACACACTTGACAGTCTTCATTAAGGATACAGCTCTGTAATAAAATGATGCCAAGCAGTGATATAAGTGTAATGTAGTCTGTGTCTACTAAACATACATGATGATGGCTTTAAGTACAATACTAATGAAAGAAAACTAGATGAAACATATCAAACTAAAAAAAAACAGCAATATATCATAGATTCATGACATACAAAGAACAAATCATTGCTGTTAACTAAAAATATGTATATATTTAATCCTATGCAGTATTGGTTATTGATATTGATAATGCCAATGAAGAACTACCTGATTATCTTGCCTTGTATTTAAAAAAAAGGATGTGAAAAGAATGTGGAAATCCCAAAATATCGTGAACTCAAAATATCTGGTCGTATGTGAAAGGCATGGTTGAACTGTTGAACTGTTGACACTTTTCCAGTACTTAATGTGTAAGTACTGTAGTGCAAGAACACAATCATCTTTAGCGCATACCCAGAGAAAATCCTCCTCATCTCTGCTTTAAAGTAAGTTTTTTGCATGCCACTGCTGAATCAAATTCTCATTTGCATTTCCATCTTGGCCGTGTTGGCAGGGTTTAACCGGGTCTGCAACATTTCATGCAAACCTAAGGAAATACTTGCACAATACAGACATCTGATTTTTAAAATGTAAAATGCTCAACACTAAAAATGTGTATAATATTATTACTTTTATCATAATTAGCATATTTTATAATCTTAATTCCTTATAAATTATATTTCATAATCTGTGAGACCACTGTACAGGATTTTGAGGGACGTTGTCTTAGTGCAGTCATCAGGTTCTCCATTAGACTGAACGCTGTCACAGAACAGCCATATTACTCTCCAACAAGGAGTCGACATTACAGGGGTTGTCAGGACAACCAGCCATGATTCACAGAGCCTCAGATAGGCCTCCACCTTGAGCTAGAAGCACTAGCCATGAGACTGAGCAGATGCTGTACCAGTCAGCCAATCACAGGTGAGATAGAGGAAAAAGATGACATCATAGGCAAATTAGGACAAATGCAGTGAGTATTTTGGTTGTCGTCTCCGCCTGCCTCTAAATCCACAGGCATTTTTCTAAAAAGAAGACAAGTCCAATATTCATGAATAAATGATGAAAAAAAATAGAAACCAATAAAAACAAGCATAAAATCTAGCATATATATTTATTTAACCTTTATATTTTTTCCAATGTCACAAATGATAAGGATTACAGGGGATCTTATGGGCAGCTATTATGAACCCATAAGGCACATTTTTAACAGCCTGATAAAATTTCTATGTTTTATATAAAATGTAACGTAATTTAAAACATAAATTATTCACATTTCATGCAGTACATTCTACTACAGTGTGGCTAAATATTGTTGGATGCTTGTGAAAAAAATGAATATTGCAGATCTTTGTCTCATCGTACTGCTCAAGAATTAGAATCTATTATTAAAGGGTAATGGCGTTTGTACAAGTGCTCACCACACTGGCTGGTAACATTCTATGTGGATAGTGCACTGAAGAGTATTTTAGTATTTCAGAAGCTTATGTTCAGTTTAATATGTCATCAACAAAACAGAAAGAAAAATTATTTTCAGAACAAAGCAGAATTAAAGCAGGAGGAAAAGTCAAGGATATTCAACAGATTGTATGTATGTACATACAAAAATGAAAAATGAAAACTAATGAGCTTTTGAAATGTTATAAATACTCTGTATAAGAGGACTATCCAAATAAAGTGTTAACAATTAAAGGTTGGTCCATAATATATTTTTATTGGGTGATATTATAGTGCTTATTTGGAGCAGTAAAAAATATGTATTAACACTAAAAAACGGAATTTTTTACTGTTTGAAGTATAGTCATATATCATGTTTATACTGCAAATCTGAAATTACATATGTTCTTATATTTATTTAGAACATTAATGTAAAAAAGTGTGTATTTATATTTCTAATGTAGTCCATACACTGGAATCTAACTGTTTTCAGGGTAAAAGACTGATTAAAAATGTTTTTTTTTTTCATATTAATCATGAAAAACATGTACAGTATATACAAGACTTGACAAAATGGTTTTATCTGCAAATAAAAGAGATAGATATACGGTTCCTCCCTCCTGCATTTCTCGGCAGCAGGGTTTGGTCTGTCAAACATAAAACCAACTCTGTCTGCTTGTCGGTTGCCTCCTCCCCCAGACCTGCTGCCTGCATTAATATTCAGCCTCTCAGCCAATCGCCAGAGCAGGGTGGATGACATCATGAGCTAGGGAACAGTGAGCAGCCAGTGAAGCATCCAGCCTGCCGAACAAGCTTGCTTTTAGGGTCAGGAACTGGTCTGACAAGAGAATGGCAATTCTGCCTTTAAACTGTCATTAGGACTGTACGCTTGACGATGAATCTACCAGAGCTCTGGGCTCAAAGGCGAAACAGCGAGCAAGAGAATGTGAAGACATATTTCAGGTAATTCCCTCTCTGTGTATGCAATAGGGGATGTGGAGGGGGAAGGCAGAGGAGGGAGGAGAGGAGAGAAGGAGGAGGGGGGAGGCTGTGTATGTGGGGGTGCTTTGTAGCCTTTTTTTCTTCTTCCACTCTGCATTCTGCCCTGCTAAAGAGGCAGCTGTTTCATCAGCAGGCTGTCCATGAGGGGCGAGATGGAAATGGATGCCTGCATCAGATGGGCTGGACATGTTTCGTATGACCATTTACCTCTCTGCATCACATCATCTCTGTATGCACTCCCTTGTTCCTCACAAATAGCATCTTTATTGATGGGGAGGTGTTGGAATCAATGGTGGCGTTTGTACGGGCCTTGTGTTTGTCTGTGAGTGTGTGTGTGAGAGTGTGTGTGTGTGTGTGTGTGTCAGTCCTAGAGAAATGCAGCAGCTGCAGTGGCAACACTGGAACAAAAAAGAAGCAATGCTATTTTGGGTCTGTAGACCCGAGGCTGATGGTTGGGTCTGAGCTGTATATGCTGTGGATAGGGGGGGTGATGGATGCTTAATATGCTGATAGATGCTCTTTTGTTATCTCTGCACCGCTTCACTTATGGCCGTTACAGGGAGGGTTTCAGGAAGGAATAGCATTTACTTCCATTTCTGTCCTCCACTGCACACCCCCACAGAGCAGAGACGCGCCTCTGTCTCCTGGCTTCAACATGGATGTGTGGAGCAGTTTCATGGCGGCTGTAGTGACAGGGAGATATACAACATCTGGTCACCTGACTTCATTGGGGATCGGAGTGGGGGTGGGGGCCGGTCCTGCGAAAGCTGAGCATTTCTCCTTCGGATTCTTCCACAGCCATCAGTGGAGAAAGATAGAAGAATTGGCTAACGTAAGAGCTAAATGTGTGTCTCCTTATTACTCCTGACCATTTAAACCGGTGGTGTCAGAGCCGGCGTGGTGGGAGTGTGAGATTCCTCTCCCAGGAAGCACAGTCATCCTCTGGTTGCGAGAAGCAGGGCCTGATGGGAGACCTGTTGTCTGGCTGTCGTGCGAAAGAGGGATGTTAGGGAGACGTCTCAGTGATCGAGGGAGGGTGAGAAGATTAAAGAAGGGAATTGGGGGATGGGAAGGTGCTACTCTCTGTGAACATTAGCCTGTTATATTGATATAAATGTGATACGTGTCCTTCCATTGACCACTAATCCATCTGTCCAGACATCCAACACCAGCTCCGCATTCTTTTTTATTTATTCATTCAATAGCTATGGCCACTGACGACTTAAAAATATCAATATATAAATCACACACCGATCCAAAGCTCTTCCCCTGTCCTTTTTTCAGTTAATTAACATAATCTGACAGTCTGACTTACTTTTTACTTTTCACTCATTGTCTATTGGCTGATGGCTATGGTAGGACATTATACTGGACCATTCCTATCAGAAGAAACAACAGAAACATGATCAACATAGATGCTTTTAGAACACTGTTTCTGTGTGTACATGTTCTGATCTGTGAAATGGTTCGTGGAGTCCACACGCTACAGACATTATATATTCATCACACATTCATCTGCACTCACAGACATCTTGCATGCAAAGCAAATTGACATTTATTAGCCCTGTATTTTATCAGCGTTGGTCTGTAGGTTTACATGAACCCAATGAATACTTTGTGCAAAAACAGAACACTTAGACTTAAGCTAGAAGATGGGAATGTGACATAATGTACATATGTGTTGCTAAAAATAAAAGCAAAACTGCACCTTCCAGTAAATTGTTTACAGTATAAACATAAAGACTGTGGGCAAAATCAAGCTTACTGTGTCTTAGCTTTCATGTTGTTTATTTTTTTACAGCTGACATTTGTACTATGTTGGCAAAGCTATAGATAATTGTATCTTCTTTAAGTTTTTTTTCTCTGTTCACTTCACTTTGGTGATTCAGCCTCAAGTAATGGTTAACTTGATAATCATTCCATCCTTTATTTAAAAAGAACTTAACTAAACATGGTTTGTTCAGGTGTGTATTCATATATTTCTTTACTTTGTGCTTCTCTGTATATTAGTTTGCAGGTCTGGGCTTCCCCATTTTTCCATTGCCTATTGTAACCCAACACACACAGCTTCTCTTACCTCACCTCAGCGAACAAAAGCAGTAGACACAGATCCTCATCTTGGCGTGTAGCCTGCTAACTGGGCTGCCTGAAATATGATAGTAGGACACACAACACATACAAGTAGGCCTCCATCTGTTGAGGACTTAGCCTCAGTGAGTTATGTTGGTGGACAGCTTATTGTTCACTGTAGTAGCCGTTTAGGGCGCCTGTTGACAGTTCATAAATGTGTAGTGGTCTCATGTGGGGGTGTGCACATGTGTGTGTTTGTGTGCATTTGAGGCCATAGCTGTCTGGGCAGAGCAGTAGTCTTGTAGTAGGTGTGTCAGAGCTACGGTCTGTGTGTTGTGGATTAGCATGTAGGATTGGAAGCCATCTGGCCATTTTGTCTCAGAAAGGGGAGGGGACTAAGTGAGAGAGATGGATGGATGGAGAAGGAGAGAGAGAGAGAGAGAGAGAGGAAACACTCACACACTGACACATTGACACAGCTCCCTCCGTAATCTCCCTACTTGATGTCTGTTGGTACTTAGACCAGGGTTGCTTGTCTCTGTGTGCATTTATGTGTCTGATTACATGCACTAAAAATACAACTAGTACTTGTTTGTCTCATTTAATATGCTGTTCATGTGTGTCTACTAACAATTATAGATACGGCTGTAAAATAGCTATATAGATACAGTAGATAGATAGATATAGATGGATTGTCCAGGGAAAGACTCAGGAGTCCAGAAAACAAGAGGTGTCAAAGCCTTTACAGTAAGATGATGCAATGAGTGAAGACGTCCCAGATGGATAGAGACTGCATAGAATAAAAGGATGAAACGTTGCAGAGGTAGAAGTGAGTTCAGATGGTTTAAGAGATTAACAAGTTTTTCAGGGTCAAGAGTTTGTAGAGAGTTGTCAGAAGTAGAGTTTCCCTGAAGATGAACCGAAAGTTAGACGTGTAAAGGATGAAAAGGATGCAGATGACCTCGGATTATGTGATCCATCCTTCTGTAAGAATATTCACGGCTGATCCCACTTTATTCATCTAATGATGGATTTCTATGGGGTTTTTTTTCTTTTGTGTTTTATGAGGTGGTAATTATTTATAAATTAAGGGAGACTTTCATTTCAGCCGAATTTAATGATCTAAAACAGGATTTGACAATGAAATACGATTGCTTAAAAAAAGATTCCAAACTGTGAAACAAATAAGTAACACTTTTCAGCTGCAGAATATGTGAAGTGAGTGTTGTCACACTGTTGCTCAGCTCAAATTAGACAAAGAACTTGGTTTCTCTTCTCAGTTACATTGAGGTTAAACTACCTTGTGTGGCATCACAGCTGATCCACTTATTGACTCACACATACGGAGGTGTTTGTGAGATACAGCTTTGTAGTACGGCTACATGTACGTGGAATGAGATCTTATCAAAATTACAGAAATTACATGTTAATTTATATGTAGATCATGCAAACAAATGAAAGCAACTAGTTTATTTATTCCAATTGCACAGCAAATCCCATACACTGCCCTTAGATGTTCAAGCTATAGCCTACATAGACTAGTTAAGGAATGAATGAAAGCGACCTTATCTCCATCTTGTTTTTGTGTTTTCACTGCACTGTGTCCCCTTCTGCAGGTGCATTTTAACCCTTTTAACTCAACTTAGAGCAGGTGCACCAGCTGGCAGGGCAAGAGGGAATCCACTCCCCTCTCCGCCTCCACCTGGTTCTCAAACATGACCGTCAATGGCGCCGTATTGTTAAAAAACTAGCTTTGAAGTTTAAAGCTGACAATATGAGATAACATCGCACGATAAGCAGCCTCACCTGTGTGTGGTGTATTATAAAGTGATATTTAATCTAGAAACATCCCCCTGTGTGCAACAAATAACAGCATCAGAAAAGACTGAAAGAAAATCTGAATCCACATCAAACTAGTCAACAATGAACATGATGTTCTTCATGAAGGGTTTAGGGAATATAATATGCTTCAAAGGTGTCATTAAGAGTAGATGTTTTGCAGGTTTTTGATAACAGAAAGTGGAGCCCTAGCTTGATTGATTGCCCATGTGTTTCAATGCTTTCAAAGACGTATAGTGAAAACTATATAGTACCTATAATTGGACACTGGTGTTTGACGGACGGTGTGGGGGCTTGTTACATACTGTGCATTCACTTGATGCATGTATTCATGGATCGCAGACACTTGTGTGGGCTGTTACTCTGACTGTCACTTGGAAATCTTTAGTATTCAAGGTTTTAGGCTCACTTGTGCACTAGTAGTCAGAGAAGCATAAATTATAACTTCAGTGACCCTGGTAAGGTTTGGAGGGGATTTTTTTTTTGTCATGGTCTGCTGTTACCTTGTTTTTTCCATTTATTTTCCACATCTACTATTATAACAAGCAAAGTTGTTGAATGAGTGATTTTGTTAACATTTTTATATGTAATACATGATTGAAGTAGCAATTTTAATGTAGAAATACACAACATTAAAAGAAAATATGTCAAATGTTGTCATATAAAAGCAAAGCTACCCATGTCAATTACCAGTTTTTGTCATGAAATGAACAAGTTAATGGAAATTTCTGACATTGTATTGTACATCTATCTGCCTTATTTTTCAGAGAAGACATCCAGTGCTTTAAATTAGCTTAAAACAAAAAAAAAACAAGCACATTTTAGATTTTCAACAGTCTTTGTCCATGTTAGAGAATAAACTACTTTTAGCCAGTGTTAAACTCTCCACCTTAAAACAAACTTGTAATTCCAAATTTCTTAGGAAACGATTTTACCTCTTTCCATGTTTGACTATTTTAATAGATTTAACCTCTTACTGTCTGTTTAGTTTTGTTTCTGACTATTAAAATGGAAATGTACACATTGCTAATCATGTTTCGTCAAAATACACACACACTAACACAACCTTGTTGGTGTTCTGTTGATTTAAAATCTGAAATACTGGACCTAAGTGTGTGTGCCTTTCTGCCTGTCTGGGTACATGTGCATGTATTAATATAAGAGAGAATAGCACTGAGGCAGGTTCAGCAGAACTAAATATTAAATGACAGATGAGCTCTCAAGCCTCCCCAGTAGGGGAGTTTGGGAAAGGATGATGCCTGGTAAAATGAGAGTCACAGTGGATTGTAAACTGTGGTGAATAAATGGGTCCTGAGTGTCAACTAACCTGCTTTTTTCTCATCTGTTTTGAATAAAGGGAACATTACCCCTCAACCTGTGAGCAGGACAGATAATAGAAAGTAAGTCAGTCAGTGAGAGAGTGTGTTGTAAAATCACTGGACCTCTGATGTTAGAGAGGACATACTGCGAGCTAATCTAGAGAAAACAAGGCCGACATTTATTTGCATGTGTTCACGCTTTTATTAGTGTTGCTGGTTGCCTTGTAAAATTATAACAGCTAAACAAAAGGTGAATTGTGTTCGTCTATTTTTATTGAAGTGGATTTGAACAGAAAAAGCTCAGTTTGTAGTGGATTCTTGGGGAAAAAACTGACACTATGAATTTGGTTGGTTGTATCTGTGGGGTTTTAGACAATAACGAATGTAACATTTGAAATATTTAAGAAGGAAATTACTGCATTTTGTAACTACTGAAATTGGTGCTTACTATACAGTATATGTGTAAACAATTTTTATTTATTCATTTATTTATCAGGGACAATGCAGTGAAACATATCAGATATATAAAACATCTGATGTTCTGTACGAAGAGTATAGAACATTTAGCTAATTTGTAATGTCCGTCCCTGGTTGGGTTTTCATGCAAGAAATACATTTACAGTATAAACAACGATAATCTAAAAACAGTATCCACTGTTTTCTGATGATAATATTGTCTGATGGCTAATAATAGATGGTACTGGTTACTAATAAGAGATGTTTATGCATTACTGTTGACAGGTTGTCATAACAACTATGTGAAATGTGGAGTTGTCGGAAGAAAACTTACCTTACCAGGTTCTGTGTCACTAGAAATACTCTTGATAGGTTATACGGTATGTGAATATCTGTGAGACGTAACGGGTCAGTGTAAATGTCCATTTAAAGCGCACGAGTAGCATCCATTTACCGTGGGTTTCCCTTTGATATTGTGTGATCATGCTCTAGTTGGCGTATTATGAACGGGTATAAGCCTTTTATACCAACATGATTAAAAGTCACTCATGTTCGCTGTTTTCATGGCTTTCCCCAAGGCATGTGTGTCAGCTAAAAATAGAAGCAAAAAGTTTGATATTGAATTTTTTCTTCCCTGGAATATGGTTCTATTTCTACTGACAGTGATGACTATGCTGACTATTTATGGATGTCTCATATATCGAATAGGAAGCTCTTGTTCAGACGTTATTAGCATTAAAATACTTTAAATAGTAACAGCCTGATCTAAAAAAAAATAAAATTAATTCCCTTTTAAATATGGAATAGTCTCAGTTAACTCACTGAGTATGGGCCAAGTATTCAAGTGGTGAAAAAACACACACCCATATCTCAGCTGCCACCTGTCATAAGCAAACTGATGAAGTTCCTGTGACTTGTCCCTTTCATGAACCAAACGCTCGCAGCTGTATGCAAAATAGAGATACCAAGTTTTGCAGGAGCGTGGCCACACCAGAGAGGAGGAGCTCTATCAGACAAAAGCTGTTTCTTTTTTTTTTTTTTTAATATCAAACCAACCAAGTCACAGTAATTGTTTTATTACAGTGACCAGCTGTGTTTGATGTGTGTAAGAACTCAACGTATGTTTCAGCATATGTTTAATGGGCTGGGTGGAAACCATACTTCACAGTATGTAGCTTCACAAGGTCAAATTTGAGCTCTGTGCTTCCAGAACGTTACCAATTCAATGACAGGCTCCCAACCTGGACAGTGACAGCAGAAACACCTAAAGCCATAACTCAGGATACACAAAGAGAAAATAAGACTCTTCAGGAAAACCGGATTTATATCATTCAAAAATGTAAAAATTAAATTAGATGTCTTCCTTGCTGTGGAATGTTTGACTACATGAGGTCTGGATCTTGTGACAATAAATTCTATTAATGTCTCTTTCAAAGGGAGCAACCCCGGGGGCCAACTTGAACCAAAGACCAGCTTCATCCTCCTCAAACCCCAAAATTAAAGGGACATGACATTGTATTGGATCTCTGTGACTTTCTGAGTTTTATTATGGTCTTGACAGGCAGAGAAAGCATCATTTGCACAGTAACGTGGATTTCTACCCCTGAAGACTCAATTAAATGTTTTGTTATTTGTCTTTTTGGGTTTTTTGGGGGTTTCTTGGTTACATTAAACTTGTGACACCAGTTCAAGCAAGCAAACTGGTCTGATGATCGTCTTATCTGTCTTAAAAAACAGTGAACAAAGAATCAGTTGTTCACCACACGATTTTTTCTTTCTAAGAGCATAAAAATAGTCCACGTTGGCCATTAAAAGCATTATTTAACATCACTGGGAGATAACAATGGTAAACCACAACATGGAGTACACCCCCTCTTCCTTATCCTCTGAATGTCCTCTTGCTGTCCATCCCATCCAAGTAATCAGCGTCCTTTAAAGAAGCACAGCCAAAGCTGAGGCCAAGTCAAACAGAGAGTGTGTCCTAATCAGAGGCATGAAGAGCTAGGCTTATGGAGCCCTCCCCCCACTGCGGGGGCCATTACTGGGCCGCCATGGGCTCAAGATTAGAGCCTCTTCCTGTGTTAGCCATTCAAATTCAGCATTAATGTTTGAAAGAGCAGAGAAAATGCCTGCTCTTCATGGATAGATTAATATTTTATGGAGGAGAAATGTGAAAACATCCCCAGTAATGTGTGGCTTGAGTTGACGTGTGTGTGGTGCTTTTGTGTGATTTTTATAGGAACTTGTACCTTTGTGTGTCGCCGTCAAAATGTCATTTCTACAAACACAATCAAGCATGTTGTGAACCAGTGGACATTCTGCATTTACAGTATAAAAACATGCAGCAATAATTAACTGACCACTGTGTGACTCTTAAAAGCTGGTCATTTAATGATTTTTAAAAAAATTATTATTAGAGGACAACCTTCAGTAACAAACAAAAGGCAGGCGTGGGGTTGATTTATAATGTTAGGATACTAGCCCGTCTGTGTTTCAGACATAAGGGATGCTTGTTTCAGGGACAGTTTACTCACTGACTGCCTGCCTGTCTGTCAGTCTGCAGAGTAAATAGGTCAGTGTTTTATGTGAGTGAAGAATCCCTAATGTCTGGGCCTCCATGAATCTGCCGTCTTTGGTCGTCTGACCATTTAGCAGAGCTGCAGTCAGCTGACTATCTAAATAAGCACCACATACTGGATCAGGCATTGAGGATTTGTAATATATAAAATCTTTCTGTTCTTAGTGTTTTCCTGGTGTATCCCTCAGGTGGTTGCATGGATAAATGCTGCACTCACCGCCTGCCACCTGGTGTGTGACCACCACCACTCGAAGCTGAAGAACACTTCAGCCACGTCATTCACCAAACCGCTGTTCAATGGTTTTTACAGGATTATCATAAATGACCATGCAACCGCCTTTAACGTTTTTACGCATATGCAGCTTTTCATGCTACTCTGTGGTGCACGGTTCATTGTGATGAAAATCAGAATCACCATTCTCACAAGAAAACCAAGTGTTGTTATTATGTTTGATGGTTTGAAACCTCATCATTAACCACTGCTGCTGCTGCTGCGTCGATCGATTATTTCCCCTCTGTACTTGCTGACCAGATAGTGACCTGATTGATCAGATCCCAGCTACTGTTGTCCGGTCTTACTTATGCAAATGCACATATTGGACACAATCCACCTCTGTGCAGCATGACAAACAGGAACAGTAGAAATGTGTGCACTACTTTATGTGAATGGATAAAGAGTTATTAGTCACACCAGCACGGGCCTTAACAGAACAGAACTTTGATTCTCCATGTGTTGTATAAAAAATAGCAGCTTATGATGTGCTGCAAGTATTTTTCCAGCAGATTTAATTGTTGAATTTGTTACAGGGAGCAGGAAACTTTAGAAAAAATCCTCTCCTAGCCCTCTTGAGACCCAGCAATGCATTTTTGTCCTCTGTAGGGGACAAGAGTTTCACGGTTTTTCTTCAAAAAGAAAAAAAAGACCAAAAACAGTCTGCTACAAAGGGCATTTCATAAATAAATAAATGTATCTGACAAAGCTGTTGCATTCTGCTGTTTCCAATCAAGGTAGTTATTTAATGTAAAAAAGCCAAAACTTTTGCTCTCAGGAGGATATGTTGGTCCATACTGTTCCTATAGTGTGATTATATTTGTGAAATCGAGTTTCAGGGATATAATGGTTTTACCCCGAATGCTGCTGGATCCACCGCCGGATATCCGTCATGTGAACGCGATAACTAGGACACATTTGGTTGGATTTCTTATCCCTTGATAACCAACATAGGGGACCCCTAGTGTTAGAACCCTATTGATTTCAGCTTCTCTATGTGTTTTATAAGTCATCCAAATGGGGGTGCTTTAGTTGAAAATCAGTTTTTTGGACATAAATCAAGCAATAATAGGCCGATTGAGATCAAATTTGGTTCATATTGATCGTCTTACAAATATCCATTTTCTGGCTACCATCCAGAGTTCATATGGGGTCATTTTCATTCACTAGGTGGAGTTTTTTGGGGGAAAAATTGGTTCTTTGACCATTATTCTGCCACTATCTGGTCAATGTAGCTCAAATAGAGTTCATATGCATTGTCTAACAATTATCGTGGATAGACTTATATATAGCAGAGGATTGGGGGGATTTTAGGGGATATACCCTTGCTGTCGGCCACTGACAGCCTAAGCCTCGTTCTGTCCTTGATGTTTCTTTGACTACTTCCTGTTAGTTCTTTCTCTCTGCATAAAAGCGGTGTTGTCAGGAACTCCCTGTTGCTTTAACATTTCATCATAGTGAAAATCCTGTGTAAACAGTTGAGTTTTACGTGGTTTTATTGTTAACGACACGCCTAACTTCCAAGCTGAGAGAACCTGTTTGCTGTTGTTGTCTGGACTCACCTGGAACTAACCCAACCAGGTAGAAACTGCCAGCACGGTCATCTCCCATCTTATGAGAGCCCTGAAATATAAACCTGTTCACCATTAGCCAGATGCTACTGAGGAAAGTAATCTTCTAAATGTACTATTATATGTATTTAGAAACAAAATAGCTGATGCCCTGCAGCAAAGTAGGATATACTGCTGATTATTATTAATACAGTTTAGTAGTCTAACAGGTCTGAGTCACCTTTTGTTAAATCTGCTCTGGAAAGGAGTAATTTATCATAGAAATAAATCAAAAAGAGCAGCATGTGTTTGGATTGGAAATGTTTATTTTCCCATGCTTCACTGTTGATAACACCCTTTGCTTGTCAAGTGCATCCACATAACCACACATAAAATCATAAAAACCTTCTGCTCACAGCTCTGATACTGAACGGTAGCCATGTTCCCACCGTTTCAAGCGTTTGTGCAGAGATCATAGTTTATCTAATTGAAAGGATTGCAATGGGACGTCAGTGGAATATGTTCTTGCCAAGTGAAGCTAAATTCTCTTTTTTCTCATCCCATCACCAGCAGAGGGGCGAGATTCTGCCAGATATTGAAATATCTGATTGATTTTGGTGCTCTTTTATCTGAAGCCGAGGATATTTCAAAAACTTCCTTGCATAATAAGGAGTGACAAATATTTTGTAGCTGTGTTTGCATGCATTAAATATCAGAATCAGCCTAATTGCACATTAATGCACATTGGTTAATACTATCCAGGGGAAGAGAAACTGTTGATTAGATGAGACGCTTTAGCTCTTGCACATAAATTTGCTTTTATTTAAAGACTTAATCAAGTTTAGTGTGCATATAAATCTGTTGTTGTTACCTAATATGTAGTGAGGAAAAGATAGTATCAGATGTGCTCATAAAGCAAGCCAGCAGATGGTCTTTAAGAAAACACAATTTAATGGTTGTGTTGCTTTGTGATTCTTAGCTTAGGTAATTCTTTCTCTTTGATGCATTTGTAATATAACTCTTGTCCAAAATGGTGTATGAAAGAAATTTCACATCACATTTATAACCATGCCATTGTCACTGGCATCTTAAAACTGGATAAAAACTTTTCCTTATAATCTGTTGGGTTCGTTGTGATGGAAATGGTTATGTAAAGTCATAGAGGTACATGTGTAATTTGTCTGATGCGGTGCACACTGTGTAAGAGCCAAGGAGTGGTCTTTGTTTGCTAATGTAGGTCTCCACTAAGGGGGCGGCCTGGATGGCCCGCTTTCTGGGACGGTTGTGAGCACATCACATGATGATGGGCTTGGCCTCAGGGTGAGGCAGTGAAGGAGCCTAAGATGGTAGTGGGATGGGTGACGAGATGGATGAGTGACGGGAACATTTACTCTCGCCACTTTCTCTTAGAATCATCTCTTGGTTACTGTTTCTCAAATGAACAGCGGGTAAACCCCCCCTCCACTGCTCGACATACATCAGCCTCTTCAAGCAACAACGGACATTATTTCATTATCATCCTTTAGTTTACATTACAAGAGGTGCATTTTTAGATACTGTGTCTTCTTTAGTGGTGTATAAGTCTGTTAATGTCAAGTTTCTGAGCCCACTGATCTATTCAGTGCGAAGCCATAGACCTGCAGCCAATTTCACTGTTACAAGACTCCTCATGTTTAATGTTTCCTCATGTTGTGCTTAATTAGGCCAAAACTCTGTAACTAGAAGCACTGAATGTGTTCCCTCTATCTGAACTCTTTTTATATATATATATATATATTCTTTTTTAAAGAACAAAGATGCAGTTACATACTTATAGGACAGGACAATGTCAAATCATGGACTCACAATGACACTACCAGAGACAACAGAGAAGCACACAGACATTATCTGAACTCTCCATACACTTTTCACCTTCATGTTACCCCAGTTACCAGGGAGAAACCAATCTCAGTAAATCTCAACGACAGAGCCGTCTTAATGAGAGTCTGTCAAATCCTAATAAATGGTTCAAACTTTAAGAAATCATTTGCGTATTGGAAGAAAAAAATGTTATATCTACTGTTTTTTGTAAATCTAATTATAATGTAATAACACTCTGAAATGAACAAAACCATTGTATTTTCTCCATGTACTGGGACTAAATGTTATCCATACACAATGTAAGAAATATTTGCTGACCTGTATCTCCTGTAACTCCTCTCTTCTTTGATTCTCTCTCTCTCTCTCTCTCTCTCTCTCTCTCTCTCCCAGGACATTGTGAGTGTTACTAAAGATGTCTGATAGTGTTGATATTGAAGAGAAACCACCAGCCCCCCCCTTGAGAATGAACAGTAGTTCCCGAGACTCTTCATCAGTGAATCACGCCTCTAAACCGCTTCCAATGGCTCCTGAAGAGAAAAACAAAAAAGTCCGCCTGCGTTCCATCTTCCCCGGGGGAGACAAAAGTGAGTATCACTCTTCACATGGCACCTTCATGCTTAACCTCACGGTAATTGCCTTGTAATTTATGACTCCTGTGTGTTTCGAAAGACTAGAAATCAACTGGTTTTTATTTCAATTTCTGTAGCAAACAAGAAGAAGGAGAAGGAACGTCCTGAGATATCCTTACCCTCAGACTTTGAACACACCATTCATGTTGGCTTTGACGCTGTAACAGGAGAATTCACAGTGAGTATCAATTTCACCTGACTATTAAGCATACAAACAGGGGCTCATTTGCTTTAAAAATTCTCCTCCCATCTGAAGGCAAGGTCCCAAGCACAAAATTCTCAAATCACAATTCCCAGAGGTGACAGAGTTGACTGTTAATATATTTTCCTCTATCCAAAGTTGGCAGTGTGAGTGACTTGAATGATAATCGCCCTATCTCCTCTACTGGCTGAAACCTGCGGCTGAATCTTTTACCGTTGCTCGGTAAATCACATTATAGCTAGAGTTTCAGTTGGCAGGATGTGTTTTTTTATTGTTACTTAGGCCTTGATATACAACACCATGAAACAGTATTTCCTCCTTTCCTCTATTTCCTCAGTTTTGACTGCTGAATTGGATCATAGAGGAGGTCTGGATGTGTTTAAACTAGTTTAAAAAAGGGGAAAAAAACACACCTTTCAAATATATAGTGGGGACATAATATCATAACCTGTTATATCCAGTGTTATTTGGTACCAAATCCATACTGAAACAATTTAGTTTTGTTATTCTTAAAGTTATACTGTGTAAAAGTTACATTTTTCCACACATTTTACAATTGTTGGTTGTGTTTACTATGGTACTGCCGTTGAAAACACATAAAAACTACACATTAAATAATGATAAACTAGACCTACAACATGTAAAGATGTTTAAAGATGATAAAATATATTAATTAATCTATATATATAGTATATAGTATATAGTAGTATATAGTAGTAAAAGAACAGTAATCACACTGAAAAACATTAATCTGAAATAGTTTGACAGTATGTTTAGAGTTTAGTGTAGTCATCTTTATTCAAGCCTGAGGAAGATCATGCACCGTTCATTCATGGTTTACTAATCTACAATAAAATAATAAAAAAAAGAGAGGTTGACCGATGCGTGAAGATGTGAGTAATAAAAATAGAAGTATCGTCATTCTCACAAAATAAGTTGAAACACAAAGACTATGTGCTGTAACCGACAACAGGAAGTTCCTTGTTTGAACCCTTACTCTTCAATTACACCCTGGCTTACTGTACATCAGATCTCTCTGATTTAGCATCTGTCATGAGTTTCTAGTAGGAAACAGTGAACTGCTGTTTGCTTAATCTACGAATCTCCTGCATAAATCTTCATCTCTTGTTCTTGTTTCACTTAATTTTTACATTTTTAATCAGAGTATAAATGTTGGTGTTAGATTGAAGTGCACTGAGACCAGACGGTGGATGTTATCTTTTAGAATGAAAAAAAAAACATAACATTTAGAATTTATAAGTAAAATGTCACGCAAAATACGTACCTCAAACAAATTCATGGCTGTACTGTATCCATTTTGCAGAAGGATCTCACTTCACATTAGGGGCTGTATCCATAAAGCCTCCCATGACAAAGAGTGGTTCCTAGTGAGGAAATTCCAAGAAGATTAAGAGAATTCCTCATTTTACTTCTTAGAATTATTTTGTCATCTGGAATATAGATAAAAACCTTTAAAGTACATGAAAAGGAAGTAAAATCTAGAATGGAATGGAACATAAACTAAAATCAGCTTTGTTTTGGTTTTTCTCTGCCTTATTGGTTCAGTGTATAAGAATAAAGTGATTTTGTTCTTTGTAAGATGGTTTTGCACAATATTGGACATTAACCAACCTTCTCACAGAGATACAAGATCTTGTCTGTTCCTTCCTTCTTTGTCTGTTGCACTGAAATCTTAAGCTAGGTTTTGTTGCTACAAGGAATTCTTCTAAGAGGGTTCTCAGAGTGTTTGTCATTTTTGTCTTTTTTTTTTTTTAGCCAACACTATATTTCCCATTCAGTTTCTGTAGTCTTCACCATGTCACTTCCAATAACTCTGAATACAATCCTCTCGCAGACAGCTAACATCTGACCGTCTGTGTCTGTGCAGGGTATCCCCGAGCAGTGGGCACGGCTCCTACAAACCTCCAACATCACCAAACTGGAGCAGAAGAAGAACCCACAAGCTGTGTTGGACGTCTTAAAGTTCTACGACTCCAAAGAAACTGTCAACAACCAGAAGTACATGAGCTTCACTTCGGGAGGTGAGTAACAACCGAATACAGGCAGAATAATGTCTCTATTTCCTAGGAAAAATGCATGTCAACTCTTCTTAGTGACCTATCTCTATAAATGTGCTTTTTCTTTTCCTGTTTCAGACAAATCGGCACATGGATACATAGCAGCAAATACTCTGGTGAGTTTTTCTAAAGATCTAAGTTTACTTTATTTATCTTATGTTTCATATTTTAAAAATATATAATTAGACTGAATTCCTTATATCACACTATGGAGCAAAATCTGATAAAACAAATATCCATGTAACTACTGTTAGATGTCATTACTATTATTTATTGTTTACCTTCGAAACAGTTCAACCAACTAGGATTCTGTTGGTATCTCATCTGACTATTGTTAAAATCAGCCTGTTACATGGACATAAGTGATGCTATATCTGACATTTCACTGCTTTGGGACATTAAATTGACATTTTCGATCTATACAATCACGATGATGATGATGATGATGATGATGATAATATGACAGGTAAGTTACAACATGATGTGGCTTTATTTAATCATATTGAGCTTCAGAGCAGCTCTCCCTCTCCAGTGACACTACAGTAAATATCTTACTTTTCTCTCACTCATTCCTTTCTCATCGGGTTCTCCATCTAATGGGTAAAATGTCTGTGCTCCCCTCTGGAGACTAAACCGCTCCTACTACGCAGCATAATGCCCTGAATTTTGCATACACGCCAATCAGTCTGAATCTCGTACACAGAAACCACTGTGAGGGCTACTGCTGCTCATTGTTTATTTTTCAATCTACTTAACCAGATTTTGAAATACCCATAGACGAGCTTCAGTGGAGGCTCAACTGCATCTAGGAGGACTCCTGCTGTGCTGACCTCATTCCTGGCTTTGGCCAGAGTAATCTATGCTTTGAATGCCTTGGCTTGTAGCACGCTCAGTCGGGTAAAAGAAGTGGAATCCAAGTCTGTTCGGTGGGATTCGCTGCCCCAGGCAAACTACACTAGGATTACTCCATGCAACGCTATTGCTCCAAACAGCTCAGTGCCAGTGAAGGGCAAGCGGGTGTGGTAGTGAGTCTAAAAGGTTGTGTGAGCTCAGTGAGGGTATTTGAGAACATCTCATCCTTGGCCTGTCACAGTGGTCCATGTCTTGCAGAGGTGACTCAGCTTTAGCGCCACAGACTTTATCCAAAATTGGCTGCAACGTCCCCCTGGTGAGAGGGGCCAAAAATCGATCTACAGCAGCTAAAATCTACTTCATTTCCAGAAAAAACCCAAACATTCCCCTTTCATGAGCTGCTTGATGCCAGATTGTTTTGAACATTGGCTGCTCTGTATCTGCAATGCATGGGAATATAAGTTGTTTTACTTAAGCCCCTTACTTTCAACGTACCTTTTTATATGGAACAGTCCATATCTACCCGTCTGTTATCGTGTCTTGTCAGAAAATGTCAGGAAACAGAGCTGTTTTAAGCCTTTACTTGTGTATGTTAGTCAGATGGAAAAGAGATTACCTCCCACTGGCCATGTATTGAAATTTCTCCTGCATCAGACCAATGCAGTGGTGGTTTTGTCGATGAATGCATGGCCTTATACTTCCCCTTGACCCCCCAGTCAGCCTACATTTATCACTGCAGATGCTGATCCTAGAAATGCGGGGCTGAGTCCTTATCAGAGCTTTGGTTTGTCAGTGTTTCCTTGTAGTTATTATCCATTTCTGTGTGCTGCATACTGTTCCCTCTGTCACGTCTATCAGATACAAGGTTTTTGAGAACTAGTTATGATTTACAGTGAATATTTTTGTTTTAGGTGCTGCTTGTAATATATATTTAATTCTACAAAACGCTTGAGTTTTAGGATTATTTTATTTGTCTGTGTGAGCATTTGTGGATGTTTCACGAGGTAGACATCACTTCAGTCATACTGTATTTTTAACCGTTTCATGCCAGCTGTAGCTATACCTCACTTTCACCATCACTGGTTGTTTGTGTGATCATCAGGTCAGGTGTGTTTGGCATTTCACCTCCTGTGTTTTGTTGATTGGTGTAGGGAAGTCAGGACCAGCAGTTGTTTATAACAGTTCTGGTCTGTGTCACATTTTACCTGATATGAAAACATGGTAATCAGGAAGATTATTGGGCTCCTAATAATGGTTATAAACCATATTAACACAGCATTTTTCTCAGTTGAAATCTTTTCTTTTCTTTTCCTTTCTTTTCTTTTCTTTTTCTTTCCTTTTCCTTTCTTTTCTTTTTCTTTTCTTTTCTTTTCTTTTTCTTTTCTTTTCTTTTCTTTTCCTTTCTTACATGGATGTATTTTAAAATGTTGACAGCAATTACAAAGATATAGCTCATAACTCTACAATGTTCTAATCTGTAATGTTTTCTCATAATATTTCTTCTTCTTCGTTCTTGTAGCATGATGGAAGGCAGTATTATTAAAGTCAATTATTGCATCCATTTCATTTTGATTAGATCTTTGTGCAGCCCATCTATGCTTATTCTCCTTTATTAATAGTGAAAACATGTTTTGTCTGAGTAGCAGTTTCCCCTAAAAATACGCACAGTTAAACTCAGGCAAAGACATTAATAGTGAATGAACAACAGTTACTCATTGTCGTCATGGTGGCTTCTGCAATAGAAGCTGTTTAAAAAATCATGTCAAAAAAATCATCAGAGAGAAAATACCCTCAGATTTTGGCCAGTGACGTCCTTCAGGTATCACAGTTTATCTCTGTCGTGGTTTCTCCTCATGCTGTGTGTTAGGGGGTCATGTACAGACCTGGAGTCCATCCCTCAGTCGTATACCCCTGCCCTCCCCTCCCCTCCCCTGAACTCCTCTTAAACGCTGTGTGGGTTTGTTTTGAGTAAATCCTCCCATTTTCAACCTTCACATTCAGAACCGACTGCTGTCATCTGGGCCTCCTGTCAGCCTTAGAACCTGCAGCGCATTATTTGACAAGGTAACTCCTCCATATTACTTTCCACATGATATATCTCTGCATTGGCTTTGACGCTAAATTCAACTACGTCATATCCTAATTTTGACAACTGGCTTACGCAAAATGCATACAAGGATTTGATTTTAGAGCCATCATGACTCTCTGTATTGAAATTTCTGGGGGGTGTGATTGGATGTGTTAGTTTTCTGACATTACAGATTGATTATCTTCCACCAGAGCACCTCTTATGTTTTTTTTTCCAGTGATTCCTCTCTGAAATGGCAGGGCAGGGGCGCATGCCACAGAGGGTTGTGATGACTGTGAAACCTCTGCATGTATGAGCTCATATTCCCTACAGTTTGATTCTCATTCCCAATAATATGCCTGTAACCTCATCACCATTGTAGACATTACCGCATGGCTCTATTAAAAAAAGAGAGAGACAGACACATGGCACTGCTTAGCCAGAGATTCATTTCTGCACTGCAGTCTTGGCCCAGTCCTCCTCGGAGCAGGTCCGAGGCCCAGTGTGTCTGAATGAAGGACTGGGACTTTCCTTCAGCCAGACCCCTTTCCCTCTTTCCCTTTAATCACTAGAACTAAGCTGCACTGCTTCATTTATGCATGACGAGAGTGGAAATGGATGAAATGTTTCCATTCCATAAGAGGAAGATGATCCAAGGCAAGCAGTGTTTTGGATGGAAGGAATAAAGGCTGAGCTTTAAGCATAATATTTGCCTGAGGCATATTAATAACACGTCTTAAAAGGTATCTCGCATATCCAGAGGACGTCCACAGTTCATCACCACATTGCACATCACTGCAGTAATGCAGCATGTCTCCTCCTATAGCACAGTTAAATATGAAAGTTTGTTCCTTCTTAAAAATTCATTTCCATCATTGTTTCATGCTACACCTGACTGGCCCCCTCAGTTCGAAGTCCTTTAGATGAAACGCACTAACTTCACTCTTTTTTTAACACTCGAATCAATAGCTCTCACTTGATTTAAACTGCTTTTATACCCTGTTAACAGAATTGCTCTCATCCTCTTCTTTATTCCCACAAAGTCAGAAAACTGTATTGTTTCATGGTGATTACTCGCTTTAATCTTGCTTTACCTTTTGTAAAACTTATTTAAAAATTGTCTTTTTTCACAGCAGACATTTTTGGTTTGTTACAGTAGGAAAAAAACTGGTGAGAAGACAGACTGATAAGATCCACATTTACTCTGTTCCAATTAAGTGTCACAGGAAGTCAGTCCAGGACCAAGAAAACCAAGATCCTGAAAATGATACATGTACTGTAAATGGAAGGCAGACATATTTCATGTGCTCATCTCAGTGATTTTTGTGTCAAAAGTCAAATGTGTCTGTGAAAAGGTCTTTTACACGCATGCGCAGTATTTAAATGATTTAAAAGGTCTTATAATGTAGTTTGAGGCTGATGGAAGAACATTTAAGTATATTATTGTGCTATGTGTTTCACCAGTCATAACTACTTCTGTTATTTTTACAACTATGTTTTACTGTATTTTACTGTCCTTTATTATCTATTATCTTATCAGTCTTCATCAGTGGGTTTCATAAGGGTTGTTGGCGTTACACTATTAAACATATTGTACATTATATTGTGTTTTAATAGTTTAAAAGCTAAATAGGAGTTGACTTTTTTATTTTCTATTTATTTTTGTTTTTCTTAAGCAATCTAAGTCTGAATGCTTAAGAAATTAAGATTGTGTTCATCTGTCCAGAACATAACAGATTCTTCTTCATTTACACTCCTTAACTTAATGCAGAAAAAACAGTGCTTCTGTTTAGTTTTTAAAGTTTGATGATCTCTTCATATTCTTTTTATTCCATTTTGCTAGACTGCAAAAGACACCAGACTTACTTTCTTATCTCTACCTTCCAGGGTGCCAAAACATCATCGTCAGAGCCACCGATTGCTCCACCTGTTTCAGAGGAGGAGGATGAGGAGGAAGAAGAAGAGGAGGAGGAGGAGGAAGATGAGGACGATGACGACGAACTGCCCCCTGTGATCGCACCTCGGCCTGAACACACCAAATCTGTGAGTTTAGAGCATGAATGAGGGAATCATCCTGTCGTGTAGGTGTTGCCCTCTGCGTTTCTTTAACTGTTTTGTCCTAACAGATCTACACACGCTCCGTCATGGACCCACCAAAGCCTCCCACCCCCGTGAAAGAGGTGCTGACCCCCCCGGAGTCGCAGGTTCAGCCGGAGAACACTTCCAATACAATGTATCGCCACACTGATCGCCAGAGGAAGAAGTCCAAAATGACAGACGAGGAGATTCTGGAGAGACTCAGTATGTGCAACTTTTTTTTTTGTTTTTATCTGCATCGGAGTCATAGAAATGAAGGGAAAGATTGAACATTTTTTCCATTTATTACCTAACGTGAAGCATATCTGATCCAAGGTCAGCTCACTTTCATGAAAACACATTTTTATAAAGGATTTAACTCCATAACATTACAGTTAACTGGTTTGCTTTATCAGAATCACAAAATGACTTCAACACATCACATCAACATTTCTAAAATATCACTGGTAATCTAAGTTCTCAACCTCAGGGTATTAAAAACCTCCACATCCCCACAGACAAAATGACCTTCAGTAGGAGCTCCTGCCCTCATCCGGGTGCTTTTCGTGCATTTTTGGAATTTGGAAGATATTCACTTTGCACTTAGATCAGAAAGGAAGATGGGTATTTATTTTGCAGATGCTTTCTGCTACATACAATATTACATACTGTTTGTTATGCTAAAGCACAGATTACAATAATGGAATTACATTTTGACACAGAAGTGTATTTTCAGTGGAATATTTTAACACTGCTCCTCTCGCTGTAATTAAATTCATCCCAGACTACATGACATGAAACATGCACACAATCCACGCATACATTAACTATATTTTGAGACAGGGCTTTTTTTTACATAGAATGGTGAGGTATTCAGATTTTATTCTACAGGGATGTTGTTGTTTTTGTGCTCCCTTGACTGTTTGCCCACACACACACAATCATAATCAATTATATATGTTGTTTTTCTGACTCAGGGAGTATTGTGAGTGTGGGGGATCCCAAAAAGAAGTACACACGCTTCGAAAAAATAGGACAAGGGTAAGTCTGAATGTGTCGTTAAACCAGTTGTCACAGAACATCTTGAAGAATAGTCACATGAGAGATGATAATGCCGCCACCACTTCAGACACAAGGATAGTTAGGTAGCACCAACTGTATGCTTAGCTCAACTTACATCTGTTTTTCCTAGTTTTTATGGCTGCGGATTTTCTGTCGTCTTCTTTTACGACCTCCTCTTTCCTCTTTTTGTTGACCTGTATATATCAGGGTTGATAAAACCTGTGTGGTTGCCTGCTTTGCCATGCTTTGGGTTTTCCATATTTGATCAGGAAGTTCCTCTGTTCAACAACAGATAACTCTCTATTTACTCTTTGCTGAGTTATCATTAACTATTTGCACCAGTAACTGTGCTCCATTATTAACAGCTTCATAGTGGACACAGGTGTACTGTATGTGACAGGGAAACAAACAGAGATGGTGATAGTGATGTGGAAATTCATGATTATAGGTTTCTAGTTTCACTTCCAAATAGGGATGGGATTTATGCTAACATTCCTTTGACCACACGCAGTTATTCGAAACCATAAGTGACTTATTTTTGTGCTCAATCCTCATTTAATATTAGCCATGCTATATACAAACCTGAATAATAGAAAAACAAAACAAGCTGCTGAAATAAGCTTTTAGTAGTTGTAAAATACTTAAATACATCATTGTAACTTTGTGTTTCACCAGAGCGTCAGGCACTGTCTACACTGCCATTGATATAGCGACTGGCCAAGAGGTAAGTCAGTTTATAATAATAACAATGACGACTGTTTAAATTACATTTTTTCAACCTGGATATTTTTTGAGCCTCAAGTATTTTGTCTTTTCTCTCAGGTGGCCATTAAGCAGATGAATCTGCAGCAGCAGCCCAAGAAGGAGCTGATCATCAATGAGATCCTGGTGATGAGGGAAAACAAAAACTCCAACATAGTAAACTACCTGGACAGGTGAGGTTTTGTCAAATGTACTCAGTCCATTAATGTCTGATTCATGCATTAAAGTTGTTCTACTATACTCTGGAAAAACCTTGAGCCACCTTTACCTTTGTTGTTTTTGCTGGGTTGAAATGAGCTACATATTTATTTCTCGCTCTATTTTCTTCAGATACAACAAGAAAGTACAGGAAATATTTCCATAGATGCACAAAAACTGAACTAAATGGGTTCTAAAGGTTAGAGTGACTATTTGGTGTGACCTTTGACCCCATGATAAGCAGCAGCACAAACAGTTGAATAAAACCTGGTATGAAACATCAGAAAATGATTGCAGTAAATCCCATATTGTCTGAATAAATGGGTAAAAGACATTTTAAGTACTAAAAGAGAACACACTAAATACTACCTCTTTGGTTTATAGAAATAGTTTTTTTCCCTGAAACTTTTGTTTTTACTGCTGCATATGTGAGATCATTATAACTTTACTAAATCAACAAACCTCATACTGGACTAGGATGTTTGCACAGTACTGCAAATAAAAACAACAGCCAGAGGTAAATAGAAAGGAAGTGCTTCAACAATAAAAGATCAAAGTATTAAAAAACATAATTAGAAGAAAGTACAGAGTACATAAAATCATATGAACTTAATGTTGGACTAGGACTTTTGCAGAGTAATGTATATCATAGCTATTTTTAAATGTGTTATAAACCTAAATCTAATCTCCTTCATTGTACTAAAGATCTCAAGCACATTATAGTAAAGGTGATAATTCACATACAGTAGTTAAAAAGTCACTTTCAGCATTCAGCATGTAAACGCTATAAATATGTACAACAAGAAGTATTATTTTTCTCCTCACGGACACTATCTATCTATCTATCTATCTATCTATCTATCTATCTATCTATCTATCTATCTATCTATCTATCTATCTAT
>JAPQRQ010000007.1:16222148-16241587 GCA_037367365.1 Apogon talboti | reverse complement strand
TATCTATCTATCTATCTATCTATCTATCTATCTATCTATCTATCTATCTATCTATCTATCTATCTATCTATATCTGTCTAACTAATTACATACAAGCTTTGCTCTTGTATGTAGTTACACTGACTGACTGGCCATCTGAGTGTCCTTATTGGCCTCTGGCTCTTCCTCATCTCCTTGATTTTTCCTTTGAATGGAGATCAGCTTCCAGCATGAGGTGCATTACTGACACCTACTGCCAGGGGAAGATGAATTTTATCTACCAAAACATTTATTTGACCTTCATTTAAATAACAACATTTAGCAACATGTAAGATGAAAAAAAAAGCAAAATTTTTTTTATTCCTCTTCTATTTAGATCAGATTTCATTATAATTGTCCTTTTGTTCATTTTAGCATCTGGTTCTTACATGCTTGACCACCTATGACTGTGCATCATTAAGCATGTATAACTGTACACCTTGAACTGAAAAGATGTTTTCTGTGCTTTTTAAGAAATTTTCATCTTAGGTGGAACATTCTTTTAACTTCATCTCTTTTCATTCTTTTCATAAGAAAGCTGCACACCATGATTATTTGCAGAATAACTGAAGTGTAACTTTTTTGTCCTTGTGTCTTTTTTTAGTTACTTGGTAGGAGATGAGCTATGGGTGGTGATGGAGTATTTGGCTGGTGGCTCATTGACAGATGTAGTGACTGAGACCTGCATGGACGAGGGCCAGATCGCTGCGGTCTGCAGAGAGGTAAGACGCCAAGTTTAGACTTGAGCAGTTCCACCCACTCCTTCTGCGTCATAACTGATCTGACCATTACATTTAGGTGTGCAGATGCAGAAACATTCACACAATGAAGCAAAGATTTAAAACGTATTTACCATTAATGAATATACAGTATGCTTTACTTAATGCGTATATTTCAACATATCTTTTCTGTCTCAACAGTGTCTTCAAGCCCTGGACTTCTTACACTCCAACCAGGTGATCCATCGAGATATAAAAAGTGACAACATCCTCCTGGGGATGGACGGCTCTGTCAAGCTGAGTAAGTCCTTAATTTTTAATTGAAAACATAAAATTTTATCATTTGGATTCAGTGTTGTACAAGTTAAATGAAGTGCCACTCCTGATGCAGAAGTGCTGGACAATATCCACTTAGAAACACTTTAATATAATAAATGCAAGGAAAGCATTAACACAGTCCCTGCACCTCCCTGCATCTTTCTCCCTCTGCAGCCGACTTTGGCTTCTGTGCTCAGATAACGCCAGAGCAAAACAAGCGCAGCACGATGGTGGGCACACCCTACTGGATGGCACCGGAGGTTGTAACTCGAAAGGCTTACGGCCCCAAAGTGGACATCTGGTCCCTGGGAATCATGGCAATAGAAATGGTTGAGGGAGAACCACCCTACCTGAATGAGAATCCACTCAGGGTAAGATCGCAACACAGGACTCATGATGTTAGCGCCTCTGTGGTCATGCAATATGCATAGAAATAAAATACAATTTTTTTTTTTGCTACCGTGCCCACATTTGACAGTCTGTTTGGTCATGGGTCTCTCCAGGCGCTGTACCTGATAGCTACCAACGGCACTCCAGAGCTGCAGAATCCAGAGAGGCTGTCATCTGTATTCAGAGACTTCCTCAACCGCTGTCTGGAGATGGATGTGGACCGCAGAGGCTCTGCCAAGGAGCTGCTCCAGGTAAACTCCATCCTCCATAAACACATACATACATGCATCTTTTCTTAACACGATCGTTAAAAAGATAATGTTAACTTTTCACCCAGTCTGAGCAGATCTTAATGATAGCTGTTGCTCATTTGATTTGTTCCGGTTTTGCTTCTGTTCTCTTCGTGCCCTGCAGATGTCACTAAATCATCAGCAAATGCCAACTTTGTATGATTTTGAATCCAACAGCCTCTTTGACCTCACAACTACCTTTTAACCTGTTCCCTGTACTATTATTATAGGTAATAACTAAGACCAACACTAAATTTAGTGACATAAAAAGTACAGTGAACAATGCACCACAATTTAAGATGCAGTTCCAGGGTTGCAAATGAAATCAGCTTCACTGTCATTTCTCCCAATGATTACTAGCATATAAACATATAATACTTTTGTACAATGTGGGACCTGCGCTGTTTGTTCCTGCCTTTTCTGTTATTTTAAATCACAGCTTTTTTCATACCTGAAAAACGAGTCAAATCCTCATAAAACAAAAACTGACACTATTTACACACTCGTAAAACTTAACCAAACTTAAAGACCAAATAAAACTAAACACTCAAGAACATTTCTAAACTGTAATAACTCTGGTTTCTGGTTTTCCCCCTGCAGCATTCCTTCCTCAAGCTGGCGAAGCCTCTATCCAGCCTGACGCCTCTGATTGTAGCTGCGAAGGAAGCCATAAAGAACAGCAGTCGCTAGGACGAGCCCTCAGCCTGCACCCAAGGCTGGAGCCCTGCCCGGGATGTGTGCGTTCACAGGGGCAGGAGCTTGGGTGTATAGGCGGTGGGTGACGTGACAGTGACAGCACAAGGGGGGCATGTGTGACTTGCTTTGACAGCACAAGGACAAAAGTCCCCCAGGCCTCACGTGTAGGACGGACATCTGGCCTTGCAGCCTCTTGACCCATGCTGCTGAAAAGACCTTGCCTCCTCGTTTTCTTCTCCAGCACTCTGTACATGTAGAGCAGTCCATCACAAGTGTGTGAGAGAGTGCGTGTGTGTGTGCGTGTGTGTATGTGTGTGTGTGTGTGTGTGTGCAAACTGTGCACATCTCTTGTGTCATATGTCTTGTTTGGGAGGCTCCCAAACCAAAAACTAGGGTGAAAAAATGAAAGAAAAAACTTCAGGAGTAAACTTCAGGAGTAAAGAAGACAAACTAAAAAACTAAAAAGCCTGTGATTCCTTCCCCGCCCAGCTTTAGGCTCGGTTTCTTTCCTCTAGTCCCACCATGGAGCACGATCAGGCCACACCTACACCTGCAGTGACCAGCTGATGTGAGAGAGTGACTCTGGGACTCTGGATCCAACCTTTGCCTGCATGACTTTGGCTCTGTGGAGAAACACTGCTACTCCTCTGCAGATTGTCACATCTCAAGGTGGCATTTTGGTGTATGTGTGTGTGAATGTGTGTGAATGTACGAAGGGATGCAGCTACAGGGGAAAAAGTCTGGATGAGCCAGCTTTAAATATCCTTCATTCATTAATCAACACAGATTCAGTTCACTTCTCATGTTTAATTTCAGTAAATGTCTCTCAGAGTCATAGATGTCACTGGAGTTGACCTGCTGTTGTAAATGTTATGTCAAATACTCAGATACTCACGCAAGCTAGCTATCACATACATATGACTAAATGTTGGATTTCGAGATATGATCAGTTTCATATATGAAACATGGTCCTGACTCTCTATCACTCTGACGTGTAGCAAATGGCCCACATTTAATGTATGACGTATGAAAGATAACGTACAAAACATACTGGATTTAAGTCTCCAAAAAATGTAATCAGTTGTTCCACAGTAATACAAGTTACACATACAGGTGTGGATATTTAGTGTCTTTTATTTTGTTACTTTTTAGATGCTAACGCACACTATACACCAAAGTAAACTTATTTAAGATGAGGTCATGCTGTAATCTTCTGCATACACTGTTGAGAAGTTCAGCAGCCCCTGGAGAGGTTCCTATGCTGCTTCATGTGTGCCTGTGTGCTCAAGTAAAAAGATGGAAAAAAAAAAAAACAAAAACAAACATGCAACATGAAATTTAACAAGTAGAAATGATCAAATCTAAACTGTGAGCAAGATTAAGAAACTAAAAAAAAATTTTTTTTTACAGTTTTCTTAAAGAAATGTAAGACACATTTAACCTTTGAACACAAATGTAAAATGCAGATTAAAAAAAAGACGTTGCATGGTCTAATACTAGCTCTTCACTGAATGCCAAAAATTTAACTAGACTACATTCAGTATGCATACAGCATTCATGTGTAATAGACAACTTGTACCTGAACCTGTACCTCTCACCTGTCCCTTCCCCTCTTCTTCTTCGTCTTCTTTGGTGTCTTATGTGACTTTTGTCATGTGATCTGTATGTGTTGTGGTTAGTTTTAGGACGTGTGGCAGATTAGGGAGGAAGTGTTAACCACTAACATCCTCGAGTGAAGCAGTGCGTGTCATTTTATGGCTGTACCTTGTCCTAATGACCACTGAAACCAGAAACTGTGGAACAGGTTCACATTGTTCTGTGACATTCCTTTCATGCCTGGTTAGTGTTTAATCTCATTTCTGTACTAAAGTTATCTACCAGCTACTTTGTGTTGGTATTTGTCAGGCATTCCCACGTGGCATCCCTACGTGTGTGAGTGTGTTTGTGTGTGTTAGGGGGCTACCTCAATCTGCACTAGAAGATGCCTCACTCGTGTTGTCCACCTTGACTCTGAGGTGCAGGGTAGCTGCTTAGTCATATTTTACCTCCATTGTACAGCAAATGTACAGAAGATGAAGGAGTGATGTTAGACAGGAGGATGCAACAGATCTCATGCATGTAAAACAAACTATACACTGTATCTCATCTTCAGATAGGTTAAGATTGTTAGGATATTTATGTATGTATGTAAATATGACAGGAAAAACACCCCTTTTTCAGAATTATGACAATATTAAAATGACAATATTCAGGTTGCTCTATGGTATGTATCAATAAGTGTTTTGCACCCTGGAAACTGAAAAAGAGAAAAATAAACACACACTCTGTCTCTGCACTCCTGGATCCAGCTCTCCTGTTTGGGCTTTATCGGACACTCCTTCATCCGGACAGAGAGCCGATAAATGCAGCACGCTGTGTGCAGGCCCACACAGACTGTCCTGAGTACCACTGCTGAGTGTTAGTACATGTATGTATGTGTGCGGTAGGTGGGGGTGGCCTGTCAGGAAGCTTTGTGCAAAGTCGCCGGCTCGGAGGCATTTGGCCTCTGCCCCATGTACAGGTCTGAACTATGAGCACAAAGGTGAATTTCGGAACAAGAGACACCGCTGACGTGCCCCTTTTCTGTGGTTGCTCCTGTACATTCCTATCTTTTGAATGTGTAAACCTGTACACGTGGTGTGAAAATTCCTCTATTAATGTGTATCAAGAGAATGGAACAAAGACAAAAAATGTTACTTTTTAAATTATTATTATCATTATTATTATTATTATTATTATTACTCTTATTATTGTCTAGCTTTGTAAAACTGCTGATCCATCTGGCATACCTCAGCAGGCTTTCCCCCCCCATCTTTGAAAAGGACAAGTGAATGATGGGGAAATGAGGTTTTGGATAAACTATTTTTAATTGTGGTTGAAGCAATAGACTTTTTGAACTTTGAATTGTGCATGGCTGTGTCTTGAGTGTAAAAAAAATTGCAGTTTGGGAACTGGACTGAAATAAAAAGAGGAAGAAAACCAGAGTCATTGCAATGCTTCTAGGCAACTGGAATTATAGTTTTGTTTTTTGTTTTTTTCTTTATTTCTTCTGTTTGTTATTTGTATTTTCACAATCTTGATGATATGAAGTGGTGATTGAAAGGAAAGAAGGATACCAATAAAACAGACTACACATGAATTAAGCGTTGTACATAATGTACGTAAACATAACATTAAAACCTGGTTGATAAATCTTTGCCACTGATGACAGTCTAATAATAAAAAATGGAATGATATCTCTGTTGTCAACTTGTAAAATGTCAGTATAAAATATATAAAAAGAAGAAAAAGACAGAATTCAGTCTGTCCAATAGAGTGCTGTTCCCCCTTAACTTTGTAAATAATTCACCAAAATCTGGTTTAAATGTCTGTGTCTAAGCCTGTTGATACAGTGGTAGAAAACGCCACACTACCGCTGGCAGCAGAACTTTAGAGTATGTGAAGGTTCTCATCACAAAGTTGAGCCCAAAAAATGATTCAGTGCAGATGAGGTCAAAAAGCGGTCAGCTGAGTCGCCGTGACGATCTTCAGACTGATGTTACCGGGCATTTCGTCGGCCATCTGCCGGCCTTGCTTCCTCAACTGTAGCCTCTGAGCATCGCTGCTGTCCTTCACCGACCCAGACAGCACCACTTGGCCCATAAACTGGTCTTTGACGGCGTTACTGTTCCAAACCTGGGATTAACAGGGAACCGTGAGAAAGATCAGAGTGTGTGATAAGTATGAAAGTAGAGTTCTGCATCACAAAATCACCAAATTATGTGGAAAATCACTGAGAGTCATGACTTTAGAATGCACTTTTTCAGTTGATACAATAAGATTCTCATGTGAATTAGTAGTGGAAATGAAAATAAAGTGAGAAAAAAGAAAAGTTTTCTCATTCATGCATGAGTACCACTTTCTTTACAGTGTGTTTTATACTTAAATTTGAGAAAAAAAAAACAACAGCATCAAGTAACAAAGTTTGTAACAAGCAAAAGACAATGGCTTTAAACCCCTTAAAGACCCAAACCCACCGTCGACCAAAACCATCTGCTGATGTAAACTTTAATGCCTGTTAATCCATTAATCCTATCAATATATGTAAATAATTGGTGTAAAATTCAGTTTGTCGTCTTTACATGGTCATCAGATATGACCCATTTGGACGTTCAGAGGCTCCATAGTGAACGTGGAAACACCGCCCTCTTCTATAACATTGACTCACCAGTAAAACCCATGGAGTTGGATCAATGACAGTGGATGGAGACTCTTGTTTTTATATTTAATTAATGATATTTTTACTGAAAAAGTCACTTTTTCTTCAGTTTTCTCTGTTTTGATGTGATAACCTTTGAATTTACTGTTTTCATGAACATCTAAATTAAGTATAGGAAATTAAATATAAGGAAATACATGATTTATAGTGGAAAATACTGAAAAAAACTAAAAGTTTTGGCTTTTTTACATTAAATAACCTGCCTGTATTTAATTTTCTTAGTGGAATGTCCTTTGCAGTGGACAACATTTTTTTTTAAAGCTCTTATCCCCTACAGAAGACAAACGTGTATTTCTGTGTCTTTAGAGGATATACCAGTGTGCGTATGTGACATGTGCCTCTTGAACAGCACCATCAAAAGAGCATATTTACCATGCAATAATTATATGGTCATTATGCCACACATAATACAGATCTGTCTAATTATGGTACCAAGCCTGATTTACATACATTTAACTGACATAAACATTTGACACACAGTCTCACCTCCACCGTTATGGGCTTCCTGGGTTTCTTCCTATAGAAAATGCCGCTGGTTGTAAACTCCGGCTGTAATGTGTCTCTCTTGATGGTGGATTTTACAGATTTACCCTCACAGTATATGATCACATAGGGGTCTGCACCTGCAAAACAAAGCATGGACAGGTATCTAAGCCAACTAGTTTTGTTGAATGAAGCCTGAAATGCCGTAGAGTTCCGTCCTTGCCTCCTGTGCTGTCCTGGTTCTCCAGCCCCTCGGCTGCATGGATGTAGACGTGACTCACAACTTGGGGGTATCCGAGGAATGAACTCCAGCACTTGACTCTGGGTTTATCCTCTGTCAGCTCCCTGTGAGAACAGAGGAGATCTCATTATGAAGTCAGCGCTTTGGTTCAACCTGAATGTAAACAAACACTATTGATGAAACACATTATTCGCTCTAGGATTTGCAATTAGTTATGACCACTAATATATTTAAAACATCCCATGAGTGCGCTGGAATGTCTCTTGTATGATTTAATGTTGTTGCTGCATTAGTTTTAAGGCGTGAAGGAAGGATAAGCTTATCTGTTCACAGGATCTTCATCTGTTGATTATAATGATTTGAGTCTGTGTTTAGTTCTGCCAACAAATGTCAAAAAACATCAAATCTGTCAAAACAAGCCAAGATAAGCAGGAAGAAGGACTTGACTTGAAAAATGATTTACTTGCACCAGTCATAGACAAAATGAGGCAAATGTAATGTTATATTCTCTACTCTCCAAAACACTCATTTGTGTGCTTTTTTTGGCTGTTTTCCATCTACCAGTCTCTAATATAAAAAAAAGTCACACAACAGCAGCAGCCCTGCTTTTCATAATGGGTTTCTCAAGATCTGACACTCATAATATGAACAAACAATTCTGTCTGTTCTCATTAAAGACATCTGTGTGCTGCTCAACTAACTCAACTAGTTAGTTGCACTGTAGCCTGACGTCCCATCCCAGTCGTACCTGCAGCCTGAGTTCTCATCGGTGAAAACCCGGATCATGTAATCACCCAGAATCTGAGGCTTGAAGGTGGTGGGGATGATGATGTAGCGGCCCTGTTGGAGCGTACACCTCATAAACACTGTGCGGGCATTGATGTAGGTTGATGTTGACACACACTGCTGGGTCAGGATGTCATGCATCCGATACTTCCTGTTTAATTCCACCTTAAGAAACAAAAACAAGCAGAAAAGAATTCCATTTCATGACTATTTTAGAGCAAAATGGTATATATGTTAGAATGTTAGGCCTAGTAAAGGACTGTAAAATATCAAATTAGTGTTGCTACTCAAGAATAAATTAAACTTTTTACAATTAAAATAGACATTTTGTATTATTTAGCTTAACCGACATAAAATTAACTCAAATATTGTTGGTGTAAAGATGGAACATTACTATGTATCTAGTCACATTCTTGTGCCTCCTAGTGGTGTAATTATGAATAAAGTCTGTAAATACAATGTAGTGATCATTTTCACGGGCGCACTATTTAGGTATGAACCAATGAGTCTGACAAATCTGGTTGAACCGGTTCTAGGGTTAATCTACAGAGCCATTGTTCCTAAACTGTGACTGACAACAGAAGTTTGATAATAAACGGTTAACGTCGGAATAATCTAAAGTGATAGAATCCTCCAAAAAAAATGGCCTTTGTGTGACAAAATGTAGAGAAGACAAATTCAATGCAGCTCAGAATCTGGATCAGGTTATGTGAAAGACGACACAAAGGTTCCACATTGACTGCAGTTAAATACAGTTTAAAACAGCCATATGGGCAGTTTTTAGAGTCACAGTCTGCTGGTCACAGACGCTTTTATTGCATCTTGATCCTGTCCCTTTGGCCACAGCGAGCACAAGGAAATATGGTGCATGTGTCTGAACTTAACCAGATGTCTGGCAAATGAATAACTTTACTGCAACTGTTGCTTTGTCACATACACTTAATATAACCTTAAGCACTGAAAGAATGGCTCGTGATGGATATTTGTAGGGATTGTTCATCTCTTTGGTGGTCCTACTAGTTTATTACTGATAAAATGTGAAAATATCAATAACTTTAGGGTAAATAAAGGAGCCATAGAGTAAATAAAACCTCACATTTGTATAGTCTCTGCTATCTACAAGGTTATACAGCACTGAACTGTTAACACCTTATTGAGAAGCTACATTTGGATCTGTTCTGTTTCCAGCTTGAAACAATCAGCTAAATTATGTGCATTCTTTAGTGTGATTTAGCATCTCACTGAATCGATCTGTTTTGATTCTGATAAAGCTATCAACTAAAACACCCATTACATGTCTGCAGCCTGATCAACAAAAGAATAAAAAAAAACAAGTCAATTAGAGCTAAAGTTGAAGCCAAATGTGATGAAATGTCTCCCTGCTGGATGAACTGACCTCATGTCCATCATCACGCAGACAAACATCATTTCCACTGTTATGAAACCAGTCGCAATATTAACACGGGTTATGTTTTATAAACCCTCATTCTTTTCCTGCAGTGTTTACGTATCCCTGTTGTATAAGTCATTTTGTTGTATAACAGAGGTGTTAATGTGGGTAACAGACTGGAGCCTACCTTGAACACACCAAAGCCAACGGTTAGATTTTCACCTTGGCCGATTTTTCTGTGAATCTTCATGTCTCTCTGCTGCAAGGAGATCAAGACCTCATCCACCTCCTTCGTCACGTCGAAAAGATACTGTAACAGGAGGTTAAAAGTAGTAGATATGATGCATTTCCACTGAGGAAACCACTGTGACGACAGCATGACCATGCTCAGTACCTGTGGGTTCTGCAGGAATGTCTGTTTGTGGTTTGCACAGCCTCCACAGCGGTTTAACAGCGGCTCCGAGTGTTTGGTCCAGCTTCCAAAGTGCACGACCTCATTCCATGTCTTATGTATGCTGATCACGGAGGTGTTGATGAGGCGGCAAACATCCGTGTCTGTGAAATGCTTGCACCAGTCTTCAAATGACATCCTGTGGAGGAAAACATAAAATACATTATGATTAACCTCCACATGAAGACTGTAAGATGATGGTAGATGAATTAAAATAATAATAATAATAATAATAATAATAATAATAATAATAATAATAATAATAATGGTGGTGTTTCATATGCATATTCTTATTTTAGTGTTTTAGAACGGACGTTTATTGTGTTTTATGTATATTTTTAGTGTGGATGTATGGCTGTGATTTCTATTTTGTGTAACTTCTGGTGCTTCTGCTGCTGTCTTGGCCAGGACACTCTTGAAAAAGAGATTATTAATCTCAATAAACTTTTTTCCTGGTTAAATAAGGGTTATAAATAAAAATAAATGAGATGAACAGAGCTCTCACCAGAACTCGCCGTCGTCCTCGACTGTGAGGCCGAGGTTTCCCCGTTCTGTGTCTCCAACTTTTGCCCATTCCTCAGAACTGCAACAAAACAATTAAATGCATGCAAAGTATTATTATGGTATGGTATTATAGCAGTTACAGGCATTACAAACATGTGTCCCCTGCAGGACTGCAAGGTGACAGTAGAAGTCAGATGAAAGATGATGCATTTAGTTTGGAACAGCAGAAAAAAGTTCATGAAAACCTACCAGATGACCTCCTTACTGTACATTTATATACAGACTATAAGGTGTGACAGCTTTACCTAAATTACTTCAACCAGAGCTGTCTTCAGCCTCATTCAGGGGGTGAAATGATTCTGAAATGAGTATCTTTCCATAATGGAGAGTATACAGTAGAGTGCATATGAAGGAGCAGCCTCCTCCTCCTCCTCCTCCTCCTCCTCTCCTCCTCCTCCTCCTCTCCTCCTCCTCCTCCTCCTCCTCCTCCTCCTCCTCACCTGTCACTCCAGGCTCCTTTCCACTCCGTCTTTCCCCAGGGGTTCCTCATGCGGATCATGGGAATGGTCTCATTCTTAAAGCAGGCCAGCAGCCCGTGGCCTAGACGCACCTTCTTCACTGCAGTAACTGAGTATGCGTGACCTTTCACCAGCCCGTTTGTTAACCTGAATTCTATTTCGTGAGGCTCTGCCTGACATGAAACACATGTTTTACTGTATTATTTTCAAGAAATCTTTGTACAAATAAGTGAAATATTTTGAAACTGCAGGAACCTTGATGGAGCAGCTGATGATTCCCCCCCGGTCGTAGACCTTTAGTAGATCCTCAAACAGTTTGTCTTGTTTGCTCTGCTCCTTGTAGTAAGCTTCTGCCTCCAGGTTAATGACTTCTGAAACAGCTCCACTGAAATCTACAACAGCATCTCCGGTGTTTCCTCCCTCCAGTGACTCATAGCAGCCAGACAGTCTGGACAAAAGGGGTTAGAAACAAGAAGAGTCACAGCTGTTTTAATATAATGTAGGATCAAATATGGAAATTTAACGTGACCCTGCAATATGATCTGTGTGTTGTGTCTTAATATAATAGACTATTTTAAGTTCACTGACTTGGCGTAGGCCTTCTCCAGCAGGGCGCTCCAGAACTCATTGTTCTGTTTTGAGTGACAGTAAATGAGCTCCCCATTGATTGTCGGAAGCTGATCGTCCACCACAACATCCACCCACTCCCCAAACACCCAGAACTGGAAGTGAAATATCCCTGCATAGTTCTCTGGGTGTTTTGCATCCCACTCCTGTTCCTTCCAGTCTGGAATTACCTGAAACAATGCACAAATAAATATTAGAACTTGAATTATATTTCTGCATGAAACCAATATTTATCATTTTTCAGCTCTGAATAGCATTTGAGAATTTTGTCACAAAGTGGGTAAATTCAAGCATGTACAATAAGCTTCATCCTTACGTAACAAACAGGACTGTGCATCATGCTGCATAGTCTTCTTTAAATCAGAGGATGCATATATTGTTTTAATTACTGGGCGTTGTTAAGTAGACTATGTATCTCCAGTCTCTTCTCGTACACTAGATCAACTGCTCGAATTCTTCTTAACCCTATATCGGGCAAGTGACTATTTTTGGTAATTTCCACATACATTACAAAAGAGTGACAGCACCAGATACAGTGAGGACGGTGAGGCAACAATCTCAGGTCCAATGTGGTCTACAGGGTCTGTAAGGTCCACCTCTGCATTAACAGTGAGTGTACCTGCTTTGTTAGGTTCCATGAAGTAATGGTACTAATGTAAGTAATGATGTTCAAAGGGATAATGTGGATGTTAACAGGTATCTGGATCACGTTGGTCTAATGTTCTAAAGCACATGTTCCTTTCACCTTACATGTGTTTTTCTTGTATTTTTTTACATTAATTCTTTGATTTTTTTTTTTTTTTTGTACGGAACCAAATATGGTAACTCCATTGATCTTGATTTTCTACATGACAATAAAAAATGTGGAAAAATTTCACAAAAATAATAAAATCTTGTTATGTCCTCCAGTGACACACTAAGGTTGAAAATTTGAATTTCAGATTACTTCCATGAGTGTCCTATAAAGGGTTAATGTTCTCAGGCTTAACTTAGAGCTCAATAAAACTTTTTGATTTATGAAACATTGGCATTTAATGATTTACGAAGCATTGCACCACTTGAACCACTTCCTTCTTTAAATAAATTTTGTGAAACATGTTGCTGCTTCACATAATCCTCTGTAGAGGGGTATGATTTGTTTATACTATTGCCCATAACGTTGGAAGAAAATATTTTTACTGTACCTCTTCTCGTGAAATGATTGTGACAATGTGATTTATTTTTGAATAATAAAGTGTAACTGGGACTCAGTATGTGATCATTGCACTTGGTCAGAGGTGATTACTGATGTGTATAAATATGAATAAATAGAGCAATTTGTATGAAAACACTGTATATCATTTGTATTGTCTATTTGGTTCCTTCTCCCTTTCTTAACCTCTTTTATTCTTTTACTAGTACTTATTTTTTTCATATTGCTTTATTGCTATTGTGATCTTGTTATAATTATTATTTAATACATTTTATATGTTAAACTGTTAGCTGCTGCCATTTTGATGTGAAGCAATCCTGCACCTTAATGGGGTTCACTGGGATAAATAAAGGATGAATAAGTAAATTAAACTATCAACTACAGACAAGTAGGATTTCATTTGATATTAAAACTCATTAGTATTCCCATAATCACTCGTGATGTTCATTTTGAGGCCATTTTTGCAATATGAAATTTTTTTGGTGACAAGTTGTTTTGTTTTTTAATTTAAAACCAAAAAAAATTTCCACTGACATTGAGAACTTTCAGAAGGTTAAAGGTCAAAGGTTAACTCACTTAATTATTCCTGTAGGGAATCTGCCTTTTACCCATCCTAATACACACAGTACTGTTCACACACTACCTACTATTAGTGTACTAGTACATTTTGTCTATAATGAAAATTAGCTAACCTCACTGTCTCTTTTGGAAACAAATCTATCTTAAATCTATCTGTTAATTTTATTATAAACGGCACCACTTATTATTCATAAATGAAACTCCCTGAGGTGAATTCCTGTGCTGCACTGTGACACCTGTTTGTTTTTTTCTTTTTTCTGTTACCTCACAGCTGTACCAGGTTGAGAGTTGTTGCCGTTTCTGAAGTCGACTTAAAAACTGGTTTCTGACATTGACTCAACAACAGCCCCTCAGCTCACACAGTTACTCTGAGGACACGACATGAACTCACCTTCTTCCACAGGTGTGGTTTCAGAGCCAGACAGGAGCAGGCGGCAACAAACCAGCAGTTACCCACAACCCCCTGGTTCAGGTCATGGGAGCTGATGCCTTCCACAAACAGATGGGGCTCATTGGTGATCTCCTAAAACAGAGACGCAAGAAGTTTAGGATTTTGTAGTTCTTTCTGGTGTTAACTGTAATTTGAAGATTTTCTAATTTATTTATTCCTATTAAATGAATAACCTATTGTATGAACATTAGATGTCAACAAATACATTAGAGATTCCCCATCAAAGTAAATGTAAGAAACTGTATTTGTTTCTCTATTGGTTAAGATTTTAATCACCATCCATTCCACTCACCCCCGGTCGTTTCCACTGCACCAGTCCAGGTGGAGGCCTCCTAAAAAACAATGAAGCATTGGTGGCTGGGAACTCTGGATCCACAAACAGTTTCTTGTCCCTGATGCATTCCCTCTTCAGTTCAGAGTAGTGCTGGTTTTTGTACGCCACGGCAGAGGAAAACATGGTCCAGACGCTGAAGCCTCACAGCTGCGGACGATTACAGACACCAGACACGATGTGGCTCTTAATATAGTAGAAATACTTTATGTGGGCAGGATCTTTTCTCCAACCTCTGACTCTGAGCATTTTTGGACAGAGTTGCATCCCGTAAATCTAAGTTGCTAGAAACGTCCCAGATCAACAGAGCACTCTGTGACGCAGAGTCTGGGTTCACTGATGAGCACACAGGGAATAACCTGTAATTACTGAAGTTTATGACAACTAAAAGTTACAATACTCACAGCTACATTTATTGGAGTAAAGTAAGAGATGTTGATAATGAATGGTTTTTATGGCAAAGGTAAAAAAAAAACAAAAACAAACCTAACATCTGCTGTAACTTGTATTTAATACAATTACACTGCTTTCGGCATTAGTTTAAGATAAATCCATATAACCTTGTTTAACTGAAGTTCCTTTACATGTTACTATTATTCGCTTGAGGAAAAGCAAAGCAAATACCCAACACACATTCTCAAAACACATAGACACTATTTTTTAAACTGTAAACATTATAAGAATTAATTTTTTAAAAAAATTTGTTTGTTTCGAGCAGAACTAAAACAAAACTTTTTTGTGTACAAGGAACTAATAGCAGAACAAATAATTTCATAAATAAAGGTGATCAATACATTATAGCAATTTCCATGTACAATAGTAATAACAAAATAACTCAATATGTATTACTCGAAAAGGAGTGGGGAGAAGAAAAACTCATAAAATCTCACTCCTTCTTCTCATTTACACATACAGAACATTTATGCTTCCTTAATAATAAAATTAAATCTATTTGGAGTCCTAATAATGTAAATTTTGACTGAAAGGTGGATTTTTCTACAACAGAAATACGATATCTATGACAGAAGAAGTGCTCTGTCTGGGGAAATCTGATATTTTAACTCTTGATCTTTTTGCCCACTCACACTGACCCAGTGAGACTACAATTCCACTGAACACATCCTGATATTTTCAGATTGCCAAGAATAACACACTACAGCTTACCAAATCTCATTTCCTGGAGCAAAACAACTGCAATTAAAGAGGAGGTTTTTTTTGTTGTTTTTTTTTACTTACAAAAATCCCACACAGCATTTAATTATTTATCAGTGCAGTAGGTTAAAAATGACACTTACAGGTAAAAACACACCTGAAGTAGGAAATATTTGGAGCATCAGCACAAACTCAATAATCTCATATGAAAGAATCTGTGGTAATGAACTAAATGTGCTGAGAATCTACAAATTAGACATTATTTCAGGAAAACAGATAGGTAAACAGAGGAGGAAACAAAACACCAAACGTACCTGTGTAAAGCCGAGTACTGCTTCCGCCTCCACAGCAGGAAGGAAACTTACCTGCCTGCAGTTCCCTCCCACACACCAGTGGCCTATTTATGCATGTGCGTTTGTAGAGCCACACCCAGCTGTTTGTCTCATCATGTGTTCGATTTCTATTACCTCCTGATATTTTACTCTAATATTAGAAGCAGTAGTATGTCTCCAATAATCATTCATTTGCTTGAAATTAAATCATTATGTGTCTGTGGGTGTGGAAATAGGCCGAGGCTGTGTCTGGTGTGAGAATGTGTGAGTGTTATCTGTGAGTTCCTGGATAATGTGGTCAGACAGGTTATTTTTGGTTTGTTATTTGGCTTTCTTTAAAGATGACCGTACTGTAAGTGTAGTGCAAGTTTGTTTTGGCGCTAAGAGTATTTACAGCTTTGATCTTTATGTAAATATGTGTAAAGGTTATATTAGGTCACATGTTCCTTCCAGACATTGTCATACATGCTACTACATGACATAACAGACATTGTTTTTCAGTGTTATGACAAGACAAAAGATGTTTTGTATAATATATGAGATAATTTTACTGGACAGATCTGACGTCACTTGGTAACAAAGTTTGTTCCGGTTATTTTGAAGCAAGAAACTGAAAATAATCTGAGATGTAATAATGTATGTGACATAAAGTAAATTATAGGAAAGCAAGAAACATACAGATCTTAAAATTGGAAGTAAGTGTTATTTAATAGATCTTAAAGCTTTTAAAAACATACCTGTGTGAGTTTATCCTTGCAGTGATGGGCTGAAACACAATCTCCGTCACTTTAATCTCTTCAATTCTACATTTGTGTCCTAAATGTGTCTCTGAAAAACAACAGTCACCTCTGTCAGAGTTATAGATCCTGATGAGTTTCCTTTCTGGAAATGGGATTCTCCAAATTGGTCCTTCTGTACACAAACACTGCCTGAAAACTGGTCTGACAAGCACCTCTCTGCAGTGGGAGGTGTAATGCAAAGGGCTGATTATACGACAGGAGGGGAGGAGAAACTGAAACTGAACACCTTCACTCCCTCCACCCAGATATGCATAGGTAAAACAAGCAAAAACCTGCCCGCCACAGAATCTATTCAACATCAACAAGTCATCTTCTCCTCATTTAGAAGTCAGTCAGGCGGAAGAAACACACACTGTAAGACAAACTGGCAATGCTCTGTGGTCCTGGATTAATTTAAGAGGGAACACAAGGAGCTCTTTGACTCCCTCAGACAGACCAAAATCTTGCCTGGATAATCCCACTGTTCAAACTGGAGGCATTAAGAGGCAGAGGAAAAATGTTAGTTAGAAGCCAACAGTAATAAGGTAAATCCGAGATGAAGCAAAGACAAAAAAAAAAGTATACAAATCTCAGAAAATCATTTGGATTAGATGTGAAGAGCTGGAACGAGGACACATGCCAGAGGTTACAGCTCTGATCAGAAGTTCATGAGAAATGGATTATTTTGAAGAGAAGACAAATATGTCATCAAACAGGGGGGCGAGTCGTGACTGTAACAGTCCGTTCTGTTCTCATTATCAACCCAACAGTGGCTGAATGGAGGGCAGATAAAGCCCATTTTTGGGGGTTTCATCCTCCTTTATGTTTGAAGTACATCAGTGGTAACACAATTTAAAAACAAAGCTAGAGGGAAATAAATATACACAATATCACCCACATCAACACATCAGTATATAGTTGTTTCAGTGTCCATATTTGGTCACTTATTACAAAGCACAGCTGAGTTTTATTGACGTCCTCAGTCTGGGGATGGTAATATCTGTCAACTGTCCTGCCAACAGTTTAGTCAAGGACAAACATTTTATCTACTGGGAGGACATCTGTTAAAATATCTGTCTATAAAAATTGACAAGGCCCCCTGAGGATAAAACCTAATACTTTGAGTGAACTCAGTGTCTTCTGGCAGATACTGTGTATCAGAAAAGATATTTGTGACATTTACTGGTTACATTCATGCACTCATGAGGCCAAATCCTTTCACTCTTTATTTGCTGCAGGAAAAATATCCAAATAATGTATAAAAGTATCATATAAAAGTAGACTGCTGCAGTGAATTATAAAGCTACAGAGAATATAAAGGTGGTACTTGAGTGCCACCCTGAGGACACACTTTTCTATTTAACTATATTTTTTGAAAAAAAATACACCATTACACTCTCTCTAACATTTTAGTGGAGAGTTGTGAACATTCCAGCCTCTTGGGGCCATTTCTAAGGATTCAGATGTCTCATTTTGTTGTTGCAAAGACAATAGCAGTGCAATTTTGCTTACACTCTTTCACAGATTTGTCCCACGTTGATATTTATCATTATTAACCAATTTCCTCGTCATGTTTCCTGGAAACCTTCCTAAGCCAAGAGACACACATAGAGACAAATGGATGCTGTGTTTGAGTTTGATGAGACGAGGTCACGGTGAAAATGTCTGTCGTCTAAGGCTGCGAACCGTCCAGCCAATATTTGTGAACATGAGGCAATTTCTCTTGAAGCCAGACGGCGGTGAACTTTAACCGTTGATGTCGCCAAGAAGTGAAATCTGAGAAAATGATAAGTGGGTTGACTGTATAAGTGCCAACTATTTGGAACATGACTGCATGTTCTGGCTATAAAGCACAGTGTGTTGGTGCCGTCAGAGATAAGAGCATTTATGGTTGGTTGTGGCAGACACTAGCCTGTGTTAGCATTTAACTTCTACTATGCTGCACCTTATCTAGTATAAATGATTATGGATTTATTTCAATGCTGTTTACAAGTACTCTTCTGTTCTGGAGGATTTCAGTAGAACAGTTACTGAACCACATCCTGACATTTAGTATTTCATTCTGCCTGAAACAAACCACTCTTCCAAAGTTTGTACCCAGGAAATAGAAAGGTAAATTGAGCTACTGTGCTTCATATGAAGAGTTTATTGTTTAATTGCCAGTTGAGCTGATAACGGTCCAGACCCTGTGACCTCACTGTGCCTCACATCTGTGGGAACTTTGAAGGGAAATTCAGTAAAACCCATTTTAGATGCTGATATTTGATGTTAAGTAGGGTTAAATGACGTTACAAAAAAAAAAAGAATGATGTCCTTACCTTGCCTAAAATAGTTAATTAATTCCTCCTAATTTGTTAAATATTTGTGATCTATATGTTTATTGTAGGAGATAGTCAGTGTTGTCTTCATTTTGGGAACATTGCCAAATATACAGTAAAGCTGATGAAGCGGAAATTAAATGTTTATTTTAGCGGATCTTGCATTGAACACATTTTTCAAGTCTAACTCCCCCTTAGAGAGGAAGAAAAAGTTGCATAACTCACTGAAAAAGGCCAGGAGGACATTAATTAGGCACAGTTTATCAATGTCCTTTTGTTGCTGAAAGTTGCATCTGTGTTTATGTTCTCATCCACGTAGGCATTTTTTTTTTTTGTTTTTTTTTTGCGGATGTAGAGGATTCATCCAGACCATAAACATTTGTCCCCCTGAATACAAACAAGAAAGAAGCAGAAGACTATAATTCTGGAAAAATGCAAAAGTGTTATATATAGGCAACAAGTGGGACAGAAATGGCTCTTTTTTCCTTCTGCATAGTTTTTTATGATAGATAGATAGATAGATAGATAGATAGATAGATAGATAGATAGATAGATAGATAGATAGATAGATAGATAG
>JAPQRQ010000007.1:16182933-16216014 GCA_037367365.1 Apogon talboti | reverse complement strand
ACCATATGTGGTAAACCCTAACACTAACCCTAGGTGGTAAACCCTAACACTAACTGTAAATGAGTTAAAAAAAAAAAAAAAAAAAAAAACACTTCCGTGTTTCAGGCCAAGAGGACGAAGGCTGCAGGAGAAGCATCTACATGGATTCACCCAGGGAATCATCATCATCCAGAGATAAGGGCAGGTAAAGGTCCTGCAAATACAAGAAGAAAAAAAATAAAAATAAATAAAAAAAATCACACTCAAATACACAGTAAAGAGTATTAAACATATTTATTATACCTACTATAGAAAAGAAACTCTAAAAATAACACCATTGTCTTAAACAGGTTGAATATGTAAGATTTGCTCATACTTGTGAGGTTACATGAAGTTTGTGGAGTCTGTTTTGAGCTGGTTATGGTTGACATTATGCAACTCCAATTTAAAGCCAATGACATTTGTAATAACTCCTATGCACTGATTTCTACATAAAAAAATAAAATAAAAATCCTTGTGTCTGAGTTTTTCAGTGCCTCTGTTCTGCTCCTTTACAGTGTGTAGGACTCTCAGCACAACGCAAACTTCATGTAGGCACACAGTCCTTTACAAATCATACATATTAATGATAAAATTTCTCAAAAACTAAACTAAAATTACAACAACCCAAACTGAAAACAGAATCAGCTTCATTTTTGATCAGGATGGGGTGATACAGACAAAAACATAAAACACTTTAATATTAGTCAGTATTGATAATTCCATAATAAATGTCTAATCTGTTTATTTCAAGCCAATCTATAACTAGATATCTTTTCAGAATAGATCTCATAGAAATAGAACATTCAAAACAATTAAAATGCTAAAATATCCACTATTAAAATATTCGGGAGTAAAATTGAGTAAAAACTTAACATTTAAACATTTTGTGTTCTTTAATACATATAAATGTATATGATAATTGTTATATGATCTTAGCTGCCATCTCCAAGGAAAATGATCAAAACATAATATAATTATGATTGTGCAACTGCAATTATCATTAAGGTTTTATCTCCCAGTCCTATATGTTAGATCATTTTAACTTGTACTTTTTTATGCTATTTTAAAGGAAAGGTCATGGTGTTCAAGACTAAAATAACCTTTTAAAATGATGAATAATGAAAGTCGCATTTGATGTCATGAATACCTTCACCCCACATACAATATTTCAGCTCCTGTGAATCAAGGCTTTCTTCATAATGCCTGAAAAACTGAATGAAAATGGGACTAAAACCAGAAAGAATAAAAGAAAAACTGAAAACAATACACTTATAAAATAAAATCAAACTGAAAGACTAAATAAGAATACGATTAAAATACCTCTAGTATTAAATGATGGATAAAAAAGGGGAAAAAAGTCAACAAGGTGAGAGGTTAGAGCAGGAAAGAGAGGTCCAGGTACCTTCTGCTTGCTGTTGAGGCCTGGACTGGTAGGGGTGGAGGTGGGGGAATGCTTAGAAATCGGGGTGGAGAGCTGGCTGCTGGAGCCCGTCCCGTTGGCTGAGAGAGCCCAGTGAGCAGAGAGGAGGAGAAAAGGGAGAAGGGGAGCAGGACAAAGGAGGTAAACAGAGCAGTGTGAATTAGAAAGTGTCGTACCAGAGGCCTGTACCCTGCTCATGGGCTCGTAAGAAAGTCATCCCTGAACTGTGGCCTCACTTGGCCGCGCCGCAGACGGACGCGGCCGACGCAGGTCTAGGCGGCTGACAACCTCTGTGTTTGTTAGATGACATTTCATTCACTCGCTCCGCGTCCCGCCACGTTGCTAGGTTTCTCTCTGTGTGGGACATTTTGTTTATATCTAAGAGCGCTGCGATGTGATGTAGTTGAGTGTTAAGTGCCTTAAAAGAGTTTTTTGTCTTTAAGAGATGAAAAGAATCGCGAGCCAGATGGCCGGTGTAAATTTGCGCCAATGAGAGTTGAAAACACAACGTGGATAAAGCGTCATTGTTAACCGACTTAATGCGGCTGCCTTCGTCCAACCACTCAGACTGACAAACACCCCCAGAGTTTAGATGAGACAAACGCTCCAATAAAAACACACGTCACAAATCCCATTATCTTATCATAAAAATCGACGTCCCTTAACATTACCATGGATAAATAGAGTACAGCTGTTACAGGATCAGAGAACTCCTTTCTCTTTAGACCATCCAAACTCAACCACACAGTCAGGGTTGTGTTTCTGGATTTTCACACCTGGTAGATTTACTTATCCTCTGTGCAAAACCAAATCTAACATGGACACACTTTTACCAAAGGCTGCAGCCATTTAAGGGCTTCTTCTGGAAATACACAATACGGTTAAGACTTTAAATCCAATGTAGCCTGTGTAGCAGAGAAATAAGTAATACTGGTAGTAAGCAGGCTGCAATGGATGCATGAGGCAGCACTGGAACTTTATTAACAGGGTGAAGTCCAACATATTACTCATATTTTTTTTTCCCTTTTTTTTTTAAGTTGAGGCTTTTTCTTCCATTGACAGCACTTACATCAGACTTATTTCCTTTATTTAGCCTTGTATAAATGACTGTAAGGATATTTGGTGCAATACTTATCCAATAAACAGCTGCAGTCCTATCTTATACAGCACATGTATAATGATGCATAAAACTCAATGAGGTTTAATGTGGTATATAAACGCCCTCAAATGTGGAATGAGATTGGCAATACAAAAAAAGGCTAAAGTTACTGCACAAATATGTAACAGCCTAATTTGGACTGAGGACTTGATCATTGCCTTATGTGTCTGTTGTATCTGTTTAACACTAGAAGTAGCAGAAGTTCCTCTACACCTAAATTAGCCAGACAGATCTATTGTACCCACCCACCATTTCCGGTCCATAAACATGCATTCTGTTATTGTATTAAGCTGTTGTCTTCATTTAATTATGTCTCAAATCACAAGGTTGTTGAGTCATTCCATGTGTTTTGATCGTCTGGTTTTATAATTGAAGTATGTTTATGAAGACAAATCACTTTGCAGACGTCAGTACAAATCAGTCAAAAACAACAATGAAAATGGGTATTAGACGAGAATATCTGCATATTTGTTTGCTTCATAAATCTGCCTCTTCCATTGTAAATTGTTATAAATGACTTGACGTATCTTTCATATCACACACAAAGAAATACTATTGCCTAAAAACCTTATATAAATGCTTTTATATCCAATGCATTTCTATAGGAGTACATTTGACCTGGTGGCTCTTAGAAGTATAGGTACTGTATAATTGGCCCATATTTTTAGTCTGAATTTATAATGACTGTATTTAACAAAACAGAACGTATCTCAACACGATTTCATGGAAAAGCCGGAAACTGGGGAGTGTCAACATTTTGTTGAATTAGAGTAGTGCACAAGTGAATACCAGCCACAGGTAAATTTGACCCCTTCGTGGTTCTAGTGTTAACTAATGGTTCTCTAGACCATTTAGTAATTAAGGTTTTAGTTAAGCACAGATGGCAGATTTATTTTAAGGTAATCCACACCTGTGTTTTGTTAGATTTAAGTGCCTTTTGGGTTGAAGTAATTTTATTGTATAATGCTTTAACTGTATACTTATTTAGAGTCTGGGCCCTACTTTCACACTATAGATATTTCACCAGGCTGATTCACAAATATCCTTTATATCTCAATTCATTGCATTTTACTTGTTTGTGAATAAACTGACTGTAATGGACTGAATAAACCATTTGACCAGTTTATTTGAGCCAGCTTATTGTAAAACTGACTATAATGAAAAAAATGACCTTAAATAAAGTGCAATGCACCACAATACTCTGCTGATTTTGCACCAGTTGTCATCTTTTCAGTGTGAGAATAAACACAAATGGAGGAAAAAAAAAACAATACAGTTATAAATCTTCAAATGTCTCGACAGAATTAGACGAGTGTCATTAGTGCAAGTTAAACAGCTATTCACCACCCTGCTGACCTCTGGGGCCGTACAGAGGTGGGGTTAATGCCTCCCAAACATGTTGGCTGACCATCTGCTGTCCTAAAGGCCACACACTCCCCATCAATAATCAATAGGATGGTTGAATGATTCAGGCTTTTCGACACCAACAAGACCAGCCCCACACCCTCCTCCAGTGGTATGTAATGTGAACTATTACTACAGCGCCGCCACCGTGAGCGTAGCATCCCTCTGGGGATTTAACAGCTCACCTGCTCAGTTTCACAGCTGCCGGAGACACTGTCACTTCCTCATACTTCAGAACACTTAAACAAACCCTATGTCATCACAGTATGGAGGAAGAATTATTACAGCTTTGTATGTATATACTGTATATAGAATTTAACACCAGTGATGGCTTTACAATATCTTCCTGGTTTCACATGTTGTCACATAAGAAAGCTGTCAAAGAAAACTGCTTTTTAGTTCATGCCTGCATCAGATCACATTTCATGGCACTAACTGCTCTGACAACTAATGTTGCATCCATAAAACCTCAGTGGAAACTGAGCAACAGAGAGGTACAGCTCTGTTTCACAGCGTTAAAAGTTGTTGTTGACATGAAACATTTAAGCCTGAGCAAACACCGGGTGACTCCACTACGATCCAGTGCCTCCTGGATATTATTAAATGTTAAAAATTCCTGATTCTCAAACAAATAGCTGAAAGCTGTTTATACAGGCTTTGTTTACTTCCTATGTTTTATTCATGATTTTTGTTTTAAAGAAGAACCTGCACTAGTGGTGTTATCTTAAATCCCATCAGATAGTTGTCGGTTAACAAAGGCTGGATTTCTTCCCCGCATTCTCATTTTCATGCATTATAGGGTTTTACGAAGATTAAGGAGCTAACATTACTCCAAGTACAGCAGAGGAACCAGGATTTTAACTCTTCTGTAAGATCAGATATACAATAGAAAGCCAAACCAGTTCATTTGACAATAAAACATGTCTCTCTAGCTTTCATTTGATGCTGGATTTGACAAAACAGTCAATCTATAACCAATATTAGTCCTCAACCACCTTTAGCTGATATAGAATCTATTTTTTTTTATCCCATTTTAACCCCAGATCATCACTACTTGATTCCACTGTTACAACTTGGGATAATATTTCTATTTCCAGTGGCAGACCCAGGTTCTTTGTTTCGACTCATTGAGTAAACTATGACTTGATTTAGTTGTTGTTCAAACAGGAAGAGATAACACTGTGGATCAGGAAATAAAAGGCTCACTCGATTCAGCAGGAGACTTGCTTCGTTTGATTGGACCGGGACTCTTTGCTGAACCACGCTGAGCTTTAGGTCCCTTCATCACCCGGCATTCTGTGGAAAAAAAAACATACAAGGTTGAAAATGAGTTTATTTCTGCCCATATATCACACCACTTGACAATCCTTCCTCCTTTTGTGAGACTCTCCAGATAAGTGCTTACTATGAAACATGACATGTTGATTGATAGCAGGAAATAACATTCATAATATAGTGAAATTCAATGCAAATAAAAACACTAGCGAGATCCATGTTACGGTAAATCCATCCATCTTAAATAACAAATAAATGACACCGAACACTTTTACTCATCAGTTGGGGTTGCAGGGTTTGATGTTATTTGATTAAACCATCACATAATATTTAGTTGTAATTAATATAACATCCACTGAAACTCATAGGTAATAGTTTTTCAGCATGAATAAACATGCTCACTGATGAGGGAAATGCGACACTATATATAATATATGCATTAAAAAGAAAAACAAATCACGATAATATGGGTTAGATCTCAATTCTAATTCAGTTTAGGTATTAAAAAGGGTTATAGGGAAATTCCTGCAACCCATGTTTTTGTTGCTATGTTGTTTGGAGAATACATCACAGTTTTCCCAAAGGTTTTCAGCTCGAGACCCAAAAATCAATTTGATGTCTCCTTTGGACCCCAGTGTACAAAAATACATAATGAATTGCCACAATTCCTATTTTTACAGTCAAAAGAATGTGTTTGAGTCCCTTCTAATGCTATTTTACTTCTTACGTTTTTACATAATTTTCCTCATGTTATTTTTTTTTTCTTTTATATCATTTCATTTTGTCATTTCCACCTTGTTACATTTGTCTGGTTTGGCTTCTTTTACATGATTTTTGCTATTTATGTCATTATTTTTGTTCATCTTTTGTGTAATTTTATCTCATGTTTTCTATGGGTTTTTTTTTCTTTTCTCATTACATCTCTCCTCTGCATTTCCCTTTACTTTGCTGAAATCAACATTAATACCATTTTCATTTAGCAAAATGAATTTACATATCACAGAATTGCTATTTATCTGACAATTGGTAACCAACAAAAACAGCTTTCAATCTAGACTGTTTAGATTGTATTTAAAAAAAATGCATGATTTTCAGAGTTTACTCGAGGCATAAATGCTCAAAATGCCTCTTTGTATTATGTCTCTGTCTGTAAACAGCTTGCAGAGTATCTTTATATATCTGTATTTACTGTCTGAGACTCAGAAACTAACATACTGCTGACAGACGTAAATGTATACGTACAGATCATTAATGTAAATGACATAGAAATATATGCAGCATATTCTGGGTCACTGTTTAATCAGGGTAGGCAGACTCCAGACACTGCATCTCCTCCCTCTCTGCATGTTTGTTCTGTCAGACTCCTTTTTTCTTTCTCTCTAGCCATTTCCTCCCCTCCCTCCCTCCCCCCTTTTCCACTATTGATGCTAATTATACTATCTGTCCTCCCTCCGTCTCTCGGGATCCTGCCATGTCTGTCTTCCCTCCCTCTTAACCTTCACACACTAGTGGATACAGACATGCATTCGTGTGCGGTTGTGTGTAAGGTGTGCCACCACGCCTTTGACAACACTTCAGACTGGCAGCTTGTCTAGTCTCCTCGATAGCCTCAAAGATAGTCTATCGGTGTGCGAATCTGTGCCGGTTCAGTCTCAGCTTAAAATGATGTTCCCGCTGCAGGTACACATGTGCGCTTCTGTCAGCATGCCCATCTGCGGAGTCTTATATTTAGCATAAAGTGTGTGAGAAATAACCACAAGGGATGGTAATCTATTCTAGAAACTCTGCCAGACCAACAATGATACAAAGATATAACTCTGAACAGATATAATGTGGGGAGTACGCCACATGCAAGACAGGAAGTTCTCAAAAAGCTCATTGAGGGTATCTCAGAAGTATGTAAATGATCAGGATTTGACCATTAATTACTGTCAGTGATTGGTGTTATGAATGAACAGTTGGTGCGGAATCATGTCCGTCTGAGGTATCACACACAGGACTCCCTCCTTTTCTCCTTTTCTCCACAGATGTACTCACTCATGTCTAGCTGCTCGAGAGACACGGCCATTTCATTTGGCATTGCCCCGAGGTTATTATAGACTGAATGAAACAATTTAGCTGTGATTCCATGGGGGGGGGTAACGCAGGCAGGAAAGGACCCAGATCATTAGATGTGAACTGCCATTGAGCGCTACTAAAATCTAACAAGAAACTGAGAGAAATTGAAGAGATGAAGGATAGAGTAAAAATGGCAACATCCCTGTATCGGATTAAAAGATGTTTCATCAGATGGTGAGTGTTTCGAGTGGGGACATGAGGTGGAAATGGGGAGTTAAAAATAGGGGGTTTTGGAGACACAGTGAGAGGATATTCCACATATTCGCTCCTGTTTCTCAGCTGTATCAGCACCGGCAGATCAGCTGGCCTAAACCTGTCACTAGGTAGATTAATGGCTTTTCTTCTTCTACCGTTTTCTATCCCTGCTGCTGGCTGCAGATAACCGGCTGCTCTCTCTCTCTCCCTCTGTCTCTCTGTTGCCCTCCATTCCATACACATTTTTCTTAGCACAATATACTCGGCATGAATGGTCACAGATCATGTTTAGCCTCATTTCCAGAACACAGTTTTTACATTTCATACGGTACACTTGACATAGGTATATAGTCTGTTATAACAGAGGACAGCTGATTATCAGAGTTAATATTCAGCCTTTTTACCATCATCTGAAACGTTTTTTAAATATCTACTAGCATAAATCAACTCAAAATACAGTACTTTATCTCTGGTGCATCCGCGTGTCTTTGTACTGGGTAACTCATTTCAGTGCAAATTGAAGCTTTACAGGTTTATTCACATTATAAAACTTAGATTTTTCCTGAAAGTCTCCATTAAATCCAAAGGTTTGTTATTGATCCCCTTCATTGCTATGATCACTGGACCTAAAGACACATTTCCATCAACCCCTATTATTTACTGTAGTTAATAATACTCTGGCATAAAATCCAATTATTATGTCTGACATGATGTTGCCATAAAACTCATTCCCAGGTCCAAACTGTTTATAACATGCTCTTTTACTGTAACTTCTCTCTTTAATGATTCATCACTTAGGGTTCAGAGGCTTAATTCATGAATTGAGCTAAAATACAGTTGCCGTGCACTCTTCAACAGTCAATTTTTACCTGCGATAAAGATAAATATCTGCTTACCCACTCACATCAACTAGCGCCAAACTTCAGTTTCCTCTCCTTCAATTAACTTTACTTATCGGCTTCATCTACTTCCTCTGCTCTTTTTCCTCACATGTAAAGTGGTAGAATGATAGCCGGATGTGTTTTATGGACTCAGAAACACAGTATTGCAGGATATTTAATATAGAATAAAGGAAAAGGATTGGACCAGAAGTAGGAAGTGATGTCAGGATTAAGCATCTAGACATAGATTTGATGGGAACACGCTCACCGTTCTCATCCAGAGAGAAGTCGTCCTGCGCATAGCGAAACTTCTCTGGTCCACATGCAATAAAGACGTCGTCATCGCCAAAGAAATCCTGAAGGCAAGTAACCTGCGAAGCAAAGAAAGCAGAATATATGAAAGGTTAGAGTAGAGTAGAAGACAAGAGAACTCAAGATCTGCCCGGAGGAAACTAAACTGCTCATATTCATCTGATGCTGTTATTCATAATTAAATGAAGTGCATTTGAAATGTTGATTCAGAAACCAATTAAAGATGTCAGCCTTACAGGCATTTCCAATGTGATGAAGTGTTGCTAAAAGCTGTGCAAAGGAAACTCAATGCTGTGTCGCAATGTCTTTTGTATAGATTCAACTGAAGAATTTTTTAGATCGAATGCTGATTAGATTTAATCACACAGACACAGATTATTTCAGCAGGTTAAAATAAGGCCATCTGTGTCAGATGATTTACACAGCTTCATTACCGAGCCGCCTTGTGTTTTACTTGTCATGTTAATGTGCCTTGAGCAACAGTAGGTGCAACAAAAACACACACAAAAGGTACAAAAAAAGCTCAAACAGAGTATAATCTTACACCTTTGCTGTAATGTTTAAATGAATCAACCTCATTCCCCAGGGTCTTTTCACTCTATAGCAGCTGTTGACACAATATGGCCTACTTAGTGGACAGATGTCTCCGAGCCACACCTTCTCTACTCTACTTTATACTGGAACTGTTACCAGCTCAGGCACGCCTATTAAAGCCATTCAAGCTAAAAGCCGTAGTTCCGTTTGGTTGTTTGCCCCCCCCCCCCGATATAATTTAAATTTCATTAGAAGCTGAGACTTGTTTCCAATATGGCTTTCACATTCTGTCAACATTTAGTTACAGACAAATAACTGACTGAGAAAGAAGAGAAAAATGTTTTGGGTGGTATTTTTTACAAATGCAAACTCAGATGAAGATTAAACATAGCTTGTAGATCTCTCAGAGATGTCCACGGTCTGAAAGATTATCCTTTGTTGGGACGTTTGCCAGAAAAGTCAAGCTGCATCCTGACCTCCTTTGTGATACACATCCAAACTATGGGCTGCAGATAATTTTGGGAACACCCCACCCCTGCAGCTGCCATGTTGGTTCTCCGTCCTGCTAGACACGCTAAAAGTGTGGGTTGGTGACTGGTTGGCGTGGCATCCAACAGCTGTACCCTCTCTGTGTCCCATAAGATTCCCTGGATACAGGCCTAGCAGATCCACGCTGAGGTACAGAGATGGTGTTTGACTCCAGGGATCAGAATCTAATTGGTTTTTCAGCCAGGGCTGCTTGTCCGGGCTGCGCATAGTGCCTCTATTGTGAACATTATCAAGAGATTAGATACATGGTGCTTTCATAAGGTAAACTGTTGTGTGGCAACAAGGGCAGCTGACACTCAATCATAAGATGGAGAAACAGTAAGTGCTCTTTCCCCTGAAGAATAACCTCATGTAATGGGTGAAGAAGACGAGATGGGAAAGAGCAAGAGAGTAGTGGCTGCTCCATGTTTTAATAGCTTTAAGAACAAAGCTGATTAAAGGGATGAAGTGTTTATCCTGCAGACTGGTACCTTAAGCTCTCCTGACATTATCTCCATTTGAAATGATCATTCGGTTCTCTGTTAACTTTGACTTTTTAAGGAAAAAAGAAGAGTCAATAATATATGGCAGATTTTAGTTAAACACCCCAAAGTTGTTGCACAGGTATACACTGTAAACATGCAAGGGACTACATCGCTGAACAACAGCCTGGCATTGTCGCAGGTTTATTTGCGACTGAAGAAACTACAGAATAATAAATGTAGGTTTGCTGTCTGCAACCATGCAAACTCTGGAGACAACTTAAGTACTTCAACATTATGTCTAATGAATTAATTATATTTTTAATAAAAATAATAATAATTTAAAAAAAGCTGCATGTAGACCTTTTGATGCAAAAACTCCAGGAACATACTGACACCGTAAATAAGCAGTTTGCTTCAGGATAACATTTCAACCCCTGTTTGTCAGAAGACATCCACCCTTCTTAAAAGGCCTTAGCCAAAACACTGAATCCAAAGAAATCCCTCTAATCTACTCCCGACAGGGATCACTTAAGACCCACATTATCTACACAGCCCCAGTCCTGACTCTTGAACCCCTGTGACCCTTTACACCAAATAATAATCCATACCATTTAAAATAATTTCTCACACAACCTCATCCACAATGCGATTGTGTTTAGTCGTAAATTACTTTTTTCTCTCACTTCGACTTGATATCTGTGAGTTTCAGTTTGACATCTGTCTACAGCTGGTAGAAATGTTTTGAGAAAGCGTCTCTGCTTTACATGAAAGGAGATCAAATAGAAAATGTTGCTTTGAAACACAGCTGCAGTGAGGAAAGGGTAGGCCAGCGTGGAAACCGTCAGATATAAGTAAAGAAGCATCGTCTGTCAGTTTGAAAAGGTCAGTCCACGGCATCAACCAGACCCACCGCATCTCCTGGAGGAGACTGACGTGATGCCATTCAACATTAAGTTCATCCAAATCCCCTGGTGCTTTTTCCACAATCTGTATTTATCTAATCCATGTACAAGGTTAGTGAATATTGAGTGTCACGTATGTCTATATACTGTATACATTTCCTGGCAAAATGAGGGAGGAGTTTATGGAGAAACTGGCTCCTTCCAGACTCCAGGTGCCCCCTACCCTCTGTCCCACCAAGCCCATCCCTAATCTCTGCCTCACCAGCTGTCAGAACCACATGACCCCCAAAACCACCAACACCACCAGCAGCTACACAGGGATCCACCGACCACAACAACTGAATAATTCAGAGTTCCTTTAGCCCGACACTGACCAATCAGCACCGGTTATAGAAGTTTCATTCACTTCACGTGGAAAATGAAGTCTTTATTATAGTGAATTTGAGAAGAGAGGCTTAAATTCTATTGTGTCTGTTTGTAGAGCTGAAATAGTTTCAATCACTGCCGTGCAAAACAAGGCGCAAGGAGGTAACGCTGACGTAAACGCTAATGTTTCACGTTTTATGGATTAGTAATAAGATCTATCATCTATAAGAGAGGTCATATTTCACACAAACATAAATTGGGTTGTTATTTGACCTCAAAGATTTTTGTCTAATGATTATGTATAAGGCGCACATTTCATATAAATGCCAAAAACTCATGGCGACATATCAATGCAGTGTATTTTACTTTAACAGTCTGGTCCATGAAACACATTTTACATTTCAGCCTTTAATGAACAACAGTTCCAGTTGGCACAGCTTTTGTGTGAAGCAGCAGGAACCTCCTCTTCCAAACAAAGCTCATGAGTCTTTTGTCTACTCCAGGCAGCTGGTCTGTCTTCACTTCACCTCATCTATTTGGCAGCACAGTTAGAGCAGAAGTGAAAAAAGGACTGATGACTCTCAAGGTCCGTCTTATCTCAGACTCTGCACAGTCACGTTAATGATCTTTGTGCAGAAGCAAAGCCTTTCAATGTTGCATTACACAGTTTTAATTTCCCTCTGCCTGGGTGGCTCATTTTATCGGTGTCTTTTGATGAACAGTCAGCCTTAATGAGTCAGCAAATACCCGACCTCTAGAATGGACCATAAGTAATTATTGAAAAATGCCAAATGACTCAAACAGCTATAAAGGATGTCCTTCAATCTTTATCATGCTACTTTCACAAGTGTGCACAGCTTTCAGCACGACTATCTACAGAAAGGGTGTAAAGTGGAGTGCATTTAACTTATCCTTGCAGAAAAGACAAAGGGTAAAAAAACGCACAAAAAAAAAAAGAATATATTCCACTGAACAAATATTACATTTGAAGCTTTTAACTGAATGTTGTCTTGTGTACTTGCAGCGTTACTGAACCATGGAAAAGAAAATGGAAGTATAAAAAAAGATAAAGGCGGAAAGATGGCCGATAGCCCTTGCTTTGTAAGCCTTAGAGGAACTCCTACACAAATTCTTCTCACTGCAGGCGCATGGACTTGATCAATATGTGTGCCTCTGGTGAGTGGAACATACTCCGGTATACAATAAACTCAGTGCCTCTGGTTCTGTTGAGCATTTCTCAGACAGCACAAAATACAAAAGGACTCAAACCTCAACGGTATGAAAAATCATGTCAGAGTGGCTGTATTTGTATCAGTAGCTTAGATAATAGATGTAAGCACAGAAGAAAAGCCTGCTCCTGCAAAGTAAAAAGGACAGAGAGCCGACATTTAGAAATATGGCTTTTCGTGGACGTCTGAGTCACCTGCTGCCGTTCTGACCTGTCTATGACCCTGGCGCGCGGCACAGTGTCGGTAGGTGCTCTGGATACAGTTGGAGCACAGATGACTCAGTCAGGCAGCAATATCTGTGCAGTCATGGGGACCAGCTGGTGCCTGATGTTGTCTTAACCCCACCCTTCCCAAACCTTGAGGAAGCAGGCTTTTCCATTTGGCTGCCTGATGTGACCTCAGCATTATTAAACTGCGCTTCCTCCTCTTTCCCCCCCGCCGGGTTGGCGCTCACTTGTTGATGTGGTTTTCCTGCGGGAATAGACGACTGTAAGAGGGGGTGCAGGTTACATGGCTGCTTAAGATGCATCATGTGGGCCACGCCCCTTTCGTCTGCCTCGGTTTCACAGTGTGTGGGAGTGCATGTGGGCGTGCATGTGGGACTGAAATGTGGCTGCAGTGAACAGCGCTGAGGAGCTGAGAGCAGGCAGGTTAGACTCAATGTAAAGAGCACACTCAGCGTATTACAACCATTGTCACAAACTGAATCCATCACAGCGGAGCTTATTGCCATGACAACTGCTTCTGCAGCATGGCAAAGAGTAGGCAGTCTACAAGAGCGCTGATAAAGCACGGAGAAGCAGGCTTTTCTTCCCCATTACTGGATGAATTTGTGTCGTTAAGAAGCCCTAAACCCATGCCTGGATCCATCTCTTATTGAGGGAATAATTTTTCTTACTGTGACTTATTAACGTTTAAAGCAAACTCGAATCTTTTGTTCTTTGACAATTACAATGTGACCTTGTGCCCGAAGCATGCCCGGAGCACCTACTTCTCTTTTTCTTTCACTATTTGTTGACAATTTTTTTTTTTTTTTAAAAAGGGATATAAACGAAAACCCCAGCGAATAATGAGCAACCCTTAAACCCTTTGCACTGCTGAGGATTCAGAACAAATAGCACAATATCAGAGTGTTCCTTTACAACACACCATAAATGACATTTAGATTTGGCATCTATGAGACAAAGACCTCCTCAATAAGCAATTCCAGTGAACCAGCAGAGAATCTCAGATGCAAATCATAACTACTCTCCTATGCCGACACCTATCAAAAGGAATGAATACAAAATGTCTGCCAGCAATTAATTAAACTCTTGGATTTAATGTAGTCTTTAGAAGCAATGAGGGCAAATCAGAAAGTGTTTTTTGAAAGCCACAAGGAATAATTACTCCCCATCAGCCACGATAAAATGATCCTAATTTGCTTTAAGGATGGAAAATGACTCCTGAATCCACCGGCCCCACCCTTCCCGACTGAAGTGAAAAGCACCAGCATTTGAGGGGAAAATGGGAGTGATTTTGTTCACAATACTGACAAAGACAGGACGACAGGCTGTCTTTGGAGTCTACACAGCACTGGGGGAAATGGAACAACAAGGAATCACAAGTAATCTTCATAAAATTCTGTACCACACACAATATGAACCATCTTTATGATCTTAATATGTACATGTACCACAGATCATTATCAGACTCAATCACGCCTGATGTTAAAATATACACAGGTAAAAAATACAGGAAACATGACATGTGATTTTTAAACCAAATGCTTGCATAGATAGTAAACTCTCACACCCACTACAGGATGTGGTATCTGACAGACCAGTCCACACCAGCTGGGCTCTCTTTGTGCCTGGGATGTGGTCTCCTAGCAACCGGTCCCAGCAGCTATCGCAATGGAATGGGAAGAGGAGGATCGGTGCAGAGTCAGGGAGGGGCGGGCACTGCATCAATATTGCTTCTACCATATCACCTCCACCACAGAGCAGCTGCAGTGAGCCTCTGCACACAAAGAGACCGCAATAATGTGTGCGGCATTTCTCACATTTCTGTGCTCTGCAGTGCAATGAAACTGGGAATCCCTGGCACATGTCAGAGATCAATAGCGAACTAATTTTCAGATAATCAGTCATAATCTTCAGCGATGACAACAAAATCAATCTACTCTGATTTGGCAAAAACCAAGAAGTGGCCATTAAAATCCTCTTGTGGTAACCTATCATTATTAAAAATTCATGACAAAAGAAATCAGAGTAACCAGATCAAACCACAGCTGAAAGAAACACAAACATATGCAAAAAAAAAAAAAAATACACCAAAAATGACCATCTTCCATGCAGCACTCGAACATCTTAAAGGGTTTCTGTAGGAGTCCTGAGGCTGTCAGACTGCACCCCTGGGAGAGAGCATTAAAATCAAATTCCCCCATCTATCATATCACTGCCCCTCCCCTACTCCGACAACCATGTGATTCAGGGCCTTATTACTACAGAGGAAAAGCCATACAACACCCAAAGACGCTCAGCAAGACACGGTCCCCAGTCCATCTGTAATGAATAATACAGGAAAAGGTCTCCACATGAGGATCAGCGAACATTTAACCATATCAAAGACAGGACTGACGAACAGATGCCCACGTTCATGTCCACACACGCTTTCACATCTCCTCCACATCCCTGCTTCTGTTAATTAACTGCGTTACAATAGCTTTAAACGCACGGTTATAGTCGATGCAGCAAATGACAGGTGTGACGAGCATGGAAGTGCAAAAAAAGCAACGTCATTGCTCATTTTCCGGATAAACAAAGGCAGAACTAATACCATTTCGAGATGATTGAGAATTTGCCACTGAAGCTTTACAGATGTGCAGTTTTTCTTAATGGATCACACTGCTGCACACTTATATTTCATTTATTTCTTCTTGAATTAACCTCTTCTGATTAAAATAAAAGACAGTCCATCTGACAGACCTTTCCAGACCCCTCCAGGTGGGTGCCCCCGCACACTGGTGGTGCTTGTCCCCTAAAGCATGGGCATGAATTAAACATGATCCCCTTTTAACTTAGCCCATGTGTTGAGAAAACAATGGAAATCCCAAGGGAGTGACTTTTACAGCAAGTTTAGGCTAGATTGGCCCATTGATCATTTGATTACATTTCCTCGTTTCCTGGGCTTTTCAGTTAAATGCATTATTATTCGGAGGAGACTTCACAGGAAATGTACGGTAATACCAAAAATGGCCTCATTCGGGATTTTTGTAGACATCTGTCATGTCACCATGCACATGTCACAACAAAGAGCCTAATTAACAAACTGAACTGACAATATGTTTCAATTATCTTTGCAGTGGAGCCTGAAAACTACTCCCTTATCTTGCATTGTATTGTATATTTTTTGACACATAAAAAAAAAAAAAAAACCAAGCAAATTAAGTCTGCATACATGCATTTTATATCTTTATATCTGAGTTGAATCATCTTATAGTGCAAGCAGACTATACGACTGAATCTAGTTAGAATTAGCCAGAACAGCACGAAAATAATCATTAAAACACTCCATACTTTGCGTGTGACTGGAGCCACACCTTCTGTCCAATGCATTCAGTGCAGTGGTCGTTTTGCAACGCTAATCCGGTATGAAACCATGATACTGATACATAGACACGTGATCTTTACTCTTAATATGTTTTAGCCTCAATCTCACGCTTTGCTGCATAGAATACACGTCTAATTAAAATGCAAGACTTTACTGCTCACTGCAAACTAGTGGAAAGAACCCATTTCTCCACAGGCTCTCCTCGTGGGGATTCCTGTGCCCTGAATTCTGTTTGGCTAAAAAAGTCAAAAGGATGCTGTAACTGATCACCAGAGAGTCGTCAAGGTTATTGAGGACACTGTACCCTTCCTTGTGGCTCTTTCACATGAACATTTGTATATTTTAGACTTTAACATGTATCTGAGATTGGGAGGTTAGAATCAGATCTGGATTTGGGCTGTTACAGACACGTCATGTCCAGAATGTTTTGCACACGATTTAGGTGCCTGTAGAAATGGGGCACTGTGGCTATGGAACTAATCCAACTCACAAAAATGTAGCCTCTCAAATAGGAAAGGTTACAAGTTTTACTGTCCTAGATTTGTGTCATTAGTGTCTATGCTAACTAGGGTTTGGATCCAGAGATCAACCTAAGATAATAGTCAAAAAATGCTCATGATAATGACAGAATACAACAATTCTGTAGTAGTAAAAAAAAAAAAAAAAAAAAAAAGGTGAATTATATACATTAGTAAATCCATTGTGTACTGAAATGAAACAACAAAAATGAATACTGGTATAAATATTAAAACAACTTCTTCCATATAGATGTGTGCTATGAGTTTTAATAAAAATATCAATATTTGGCGCCAGTGTATTGATAACATATTGCAAGAGGTAATGTAATCATATTGATATTTTGTCCCACCTCTAATGCATATAAAGATCCATATTCTCAGGGTTTAACTAAAACATGTATGTGCATCCCAAATAACAATAGAGCACAAAATGCCCAAACACAACAATACAGGGCTTGGTCCTTTGTTCACTAATTCAACAGCATCCTGAGCAGAAGACAGAGCTTCCCAGGACTGAGCTTTTCAAAGGGTCGATGGACTCAAAAAAAAAAAAGTGGCCTAAAAAGTAACTCCACACAAAGGCTAAAAGACAGAACACCAATGACCTGAACCACAAGACAGGAGGATATGAAGCCCTCAAAGTCAGAATAGAGGCAGACAAAGAGAGTCATTGTGCACAGAGGTCGTTCTCATGGATGCTCATAGTTCTCATGAACCTGCTGCACCACCACCGACTGAGGACATGAGCAGACAATGGCATTTTGTCCACGTCTTTCTGTGTCTACTTCCAAGTCAATGAAGTTAAATGGAACAGCTGAACGTTTTACATACCCAAGCAAATAATTCTGTTTCCTGTTTTCTTTGATCTGGACGATATGAGTCTGGGTGTGGGTGGATCTATGAAAGAAGAACTGTCCCGACTCTCAACCACTAATTTTCCTATTGTATAGCTGTGCTTGCATGCTGTACAGAACTACCTTTATTCCAGTTATTCCTGTAAGAGAGGGTTCTTTATCATATTTAACAAATGCTGCTTGGTGTCGACTGACATGACAGGTTGATCCATTAGAATTTTAGATTTTTTAGATATTTTATTATATATCTTTTAAATGGTGAATGTGTTTTAGGTGTGTTTTACTTATGTGTGTGTGGTTTTTGTTTTGTTTTATCCAGTTCTTATCTTATTACTGGGACCTGAGTCCATATTTCGTTCTTCATGTGCTACACTGAATGAATGACAGTAAATGAACCTTGACAGGTGAGAAGGTGACGTGAGCCGACTGTAAAACCTACCTGCTTGCCGTCGAGTGTGTAGATCCTCTTCACCACACCGCTTTCTAGTTTAATGGCCTCTGTGATGTCAGTAAGAACCTGTTCAAAGGAGTGCGCCGTTTTCTTATTGAGCAGAACGCGCACGGCTTTGCGTGGCTTCACACCACTGCGCATCACCGTCACCAGTTTGGGTCGAATAAACTCCTTGTTGCTTTCCCTGGGCTCGCTGGCGGCCTTGGCAGCTAAGGACTGCATGTTCTTCTGACTTGCCGAGGCCTTAACGTTCACAGACCAGTTGGGGTTGACGTTCTTTGTGTAGTCGACCTTCTTGTAGAAGTTCTCTGATGCACAAACATAGCTTTCCCCTGAGAGGGCAGAGAAAAATTGGGTTAGTGTGTTGTTACGCTCCGAGCCTTTCAACTCGGACACTTGAGAATCCCAGAGGTGCTCTCTGAGAAATTTTTAAACACCCAAGAACTTAAATTAGGAGACAGAGACCAGTGGGGGAAATGATTTGACTTCTTGGATTTCATCTCCCATTAATCAAACGTCACAGCTAAATAGCAAGATTATTGACCGTCAAGAACAACTACAGATGGTTTGGATTCATCCAAAAGTCCAGTTACAGACACAAACTGAACCTTCTGGGATATTCAGCAAACCCAGACTCAGCAAAAATTGGTCATTGTATTTACAGTATTTCATCATTACTCTGAAACTGAGTCACATAAAACATCATCTTCCATCCTGTTCATTATTGGATGTAGCACTTTCCAATTAAGACATTATACTTGTCTTAGGAACATTCTTTCGACAGGTACCCGAGTGCATTAGAAATGTGCACCTCAGTTGGGGTTTTTAAGTCACAGTTCGCAACAAATATCATCTTTTGGGTTTATGTTGAGTTCTGAGTATATATAGATTTTTTTTAAACTGTTTAAGGATAAGGCCAAGATTTTGTGCATGTAAAAAGTAAAAGACATCAAACCAGGTCTTAATCAGCCCCTAACTAGTACAAGATGAAGTCTATCTAGGTATTTACAGTAACATATTCCTTTGGGGACTCAGATACTAAAGATTTTAGATCTTTTAATAATATACAGGAACATATTCAGCTAGGATGACTACCAGGTCAGGTACAAGATGTTCATTAGTGTTCTTCACTTCGGGAAAATGTTGTCAGCAGCTAAAATACTCCTCGGCTTCACTGCCAATCTACTCTCCTACAACCACCAATCTGTCTTTAAATTCTCTAAACCATCATCTAGTATTTACAGCAGATTGTGCTGAGCTTGCTCAGACAGGGAGACAGAGTGAAGTACAGACAAAGGGCAGTAAGGGGAGGGAGGTAGAGGGAAAAATTGGCAAATGGGAATCCAGAAGGCATCAATTAGGCCAAATGCAGAGAAATTATAGCAAAGACAAAGACAAAACAGGATTACACAGTGTAGGGGAGATTGAGCAATTAATTACACCCCACAAGAGGAAGCACAATGAAATGCCCCCCACCACACACAGAGTGAACTGTACTACCCCTACTTTACTGCACCCAGCTCACACATGTGCACACATCACATGCACATCTGCACTGCGTGAACTCACTTTTTTCTAAGCAGCTCAAGTAGGAGAGATGATCATTTCATTTTGAACAAATTAAGCTGCAGTTTATCTTCTTGCTTCACCCAGGGCAAACCCTGTGCAACCATGTCCCATTTTCAGACACTAATAAAAGGGTTAGTGAATGGAATTAATCAGTTCTTAATACTAGATGTTTTAATTCACTCCTATCATTATTCATAAGGAACAATGGATTCCTTGAAAAAACGAGTGACCAGGATTAATGGAAGGCTTTAAAAACTTAACCTCAACTTAACCTCCATATATGAGCTTTTTGTTTCTGTGAAGACGGCACTGAAATATGACTTCCCTGAACAGAATGATGGTCATGTTGGAAAGTACCCAGACCCAGTACCAGAACATCTGTTTTTTTTTCTCAACAGTAGCTGAAGAAACACAAGAGGTGGTTTCATAGATGCTGCTGAGGAGGTTTGATAGTAAAAAAAAGAAAAAAAGAAACAAAAAAACAAAAAAAAACCTACCAACTGGCTCCTGTGGCTGGGACTTTTGAAGATATAGATGCTAATGCACACTATGAATGAACCATTAATCCTTCAGTGAGTGGTAGAGATGCATTTACTGCTGTTTTGGACACTGAGCTCCACTAAAACCAAGATTAAACTGTTTTCTGCTTTATTAGTATGTTTAAGAAACCTTTGGGAGCAAAACCATGAAATATTTCTTGAGCATAATGCTGTTAAGAAATGTGTGAACAATACAAAAGCTGGAACCTGTGAAACATACGCATATCATTTACAGTTCCTCATATTCATTTTGTTTTTTAGAGGTAGATTTTCTTTGTGATTTGAGAAGTGGACCATGTTATTTGTCTGTCCCAAAGCCGAACCCTAACCCTTCAGATTAGAAGTTGATGCATCATATGAACAGATTACAGAGGTCTAGACTGAACAGATAACACTTCTAATCTCAGAGAACTGGAAATGTTTCACTGTAACATCTTCCCAGTACAGAAAATGATTTAAGACTGCAGATGTTGAACCTGGCTATTTGTAAAGTCTTAAATTAACCTCAGTACTGCAGCTCTTCTGCAAATGACAATGGAAAAAAGGTGCATCATCTCGATCAAGGAGATGCATTCAATCAGACATGGTAGGAGCTTGATGAGCCCTACTGTTACTCTCACCTTCCTCTAGCTCATCCAAGGTTGAGATCTTGCGTAAGCCGTCGATGGTGAAGATGAAGCGGACGCCCTGCGGCAGGTTGATGTGGTCAGACAGCGAGCGTGTGAGGTCAGCCAGGAGAGAGTCAAAGGTGCGAAATCGGTCGTTGGCTATGGCGTACACGATGCCCTTAAAGTAGCGGTCTCCGTTGCGGTAGAAGCGCACCTTTTTGGCCTTCTTCTCATTGGTGAGGGCCTGCAGGGTACGCGTACGGTAGAAGCTGCAGTGGGCACTGTGGGTAGGACTGGGAAGTCCATTCATGCGTCCACCCCGTGGAGTACGGGCCGCCTTGTCTCGCTCGTCAAAGTGTCCAAAGTCTAGCTCCATGATGACAGAAAGTTGTGATGGTTGTGGAAGATGTGTGGTGGTGGTGGTGACCAGCTCCGGAGAGTCTATGAAGACAAGAAGAACCAATGCATGAAGAGTAAGTGACTTGCTTCTCCAAATTAAGTTAAGTGTCTATACAGTTACATTTATGTTCATTCTATCCAGAATGACAGATTCCATTACAAGGAAGCTTTTGTCATTTGAAGAAAATTTTATTCTAAAGATGTGGATTTGATTACATTTTTAGACTTTCCTTCCTCAATTTATTATTCTTTATCTTCAGCCAAAAAACAATAAAACTCATGTCATTGGATGAAAAACCACATTTTCTACATAAAGCCTCCTTCTTCATGACCACAAGAGATTTGTCAGTAGCCACAAAAACTCACTGGACTATAACATGCAAACTGAACACCAACACACACCCATAAAACAGTAACACAAAAGAGGAAGTTTTGTGCACCAACTTAAAACCCTGCTGCACTGACACAATCTCCATATTGTCTTTAAAACAAAATCCTGTCAATAACTGGCCTCCACTGATTCACATTTACAATTTTAATATCAAAATAACACAAATATGTCATGATATCAAGAGCTGTTGCTATACTGTGAATTATGAAAAGCCTCTAGGGTTGTTAGTGGGGTCACTGAGGTCACACCATGAATGATACTGAATATCATATTCAGCATGTTTTAATGTGTTGATAATATTTTGATTTAGAAAGATTTAAGAAAAAAAGTCACATTTTTCTTATACGAGTGTCTTAAATATGATTATCCTAAAGGTTCCTTTCTTTTCTGTGCAGTAAATGGAATATATTTGGGTTAAAGACTAAACAAGACATTTGAGGAGTCATATTGAGCTTTGTTAAACACTTCCTCACCATTTTCTTTTACTTTTTTAAAGTAAACGATTTACAGATTAATGTGATTGATTGTTAGCTGCAGTCCTAATGTCAGTCTTTCCTTTTTACTTGGGTTGGAAACACTATATCTCATTTTATGTCATTAAACATTACATTTTACAACATTCTTTGGAAATTCTTAATGAAAAGGCTTGTAGTTATAGTCTCCTATAGTTCTTAAGTTAAGATAAAATATCATTAGAAAAATCTAAATTAAATGTCAGATCTGGTTTTGTACATGACAGGAGTTATATATGATAAAACACACAACAGGCAGGAGAAGATGTACAGTTAACTTCCTTTAACCTGATGCTTTGTAAGTTCAATCTTCACTTCTAGGGTTTTATGAGAACATTTAACATCATAAAAGCGCTTTGATGCAAAATAATGAATGAAATACTAGCATTCTTTCATTTCCATCTGTGTTGATGGCCTACACGGTACATATGAATACTAAGTAGTACACAGATGACCACAAATACTAAAATGGGCATTAAAATAGCAGGAAGCGTACTGCCACCACCCATCCATGTGGCCGGCCCTCCATCCCCCTGTTAACCCCTGGCTATGTTGCTGACTAGGGTTTATACCAGGCACGCTGATAGGGGAGGGACTTAATGTGCTCCTCAGCTGACAAAGGCCAGGTTTCGAGCCCATCTGCTGCACTAATGGGCAGAGCTGACTGTGACCCTTCCCCAGTGGAGCATCAACTAGGACAGTCCATTGTCTCAAACAGGGTGCCTGCCTTTAGAGTGACATCACCATCACTGCTGCTGCTGCTGTAGTTGGAGGAGCAGCCGGCTGATTCTCCAGCATGAGTCTACAAAGTACGTGGAAGTACTGGCTGTATATACCCAGATTTTATTACAGGTACTATCAAAGCCTACATGACATTATGATCAGACTTGTCATACACAGATTAATACAGTAGTCTATGTGTTATCAGGTTCCTTTCACTGTAAAACACATGCTTTCTCTCCAGTTGAGCATTAAGGAGTGCTGCAGTCATTATAGGGTATCATTGATATTTTTGGCTGGTTCTGTCTTCCTGACTGAGCCTCCCACACAACACCCCTGTGACTACACTCCTGACAAACCAGCACCACATTATGACTCTTCACTCATCTTCACCAAAGCTCATCTACTACATGCGTAATCTGAAAGGTAACCCCAGATCACAAGGTTCAGTGTTAAATCACAGCCACAGAAGAAAGGAAAAAGTTTTATTCCACAATTCTGAAGATTTATGTTAGATCAGTGTGTGCACATGGCAGAGCAGTGGCTTAAAATGCAAGTTTTTAGGGGAAATAAAAGGGGGCCGGGTGCGCGCACACCTACACAAACCACCTGCGTAAAAGCAGATTATAGGGAAAAATAATTTTCCACACTCAAAAAACTACACCGACATTAATCTTTTCCCATTCCTGTTGGGAATCAATCGGATTTCATTTGTGTTTTAAGCAGTAAAGTGGGTGGATGATCCCACCCAGTAGCGGACTCACCTGCGTCGCTGCTTGCGGAGTGAAGGGAGTGCGCGTCGGGGAGGGTGCGTGTGCGTCGATGCTGCAGGATAGCGGCACGCCGTCTCTCCCCTCGCCTTTGTCTGCCTCAGTCTGAGAGCCGAGCCGCTGCCTGCCTCACTGAAGGAGCCACTGGGTCCTAAAGCCAACGAGCATTGGACCCGCCCACTGTGGAAATAGTGGAGGTACCAGAGTGGGCTGGCTGGGGTGGAGCTCACATCAGTCTATCACCAAAAAGGTACAAGCACAGTCAAAGCATGGATGAGTTAAAGCAGGTTATTATCCAGTGAATCAAGGATGAAAGAGAACCTTTTGAAAGATGTCAGGATGTGACTATCACGCTATTATTTCACTGTCTGTGCAAAGGTGAAAGCTCCTTTTCTGGAATTTCATCCAAACTTCCTTCAACATTGTAGGGTTGTGTTTGTTTCTGTGTGTTCTGCTGAAACTAAATCATCTGGAGTGTGTCCCCTTTGAGACAAAACACAGTTTGATGCAGTTGCTTTTGGTCTGCATGGTGGAGCTCTTTGTCAGGAGGAGATAAAAGAGTGAATAGCTCAGTGCTTGTGTTTGACCTCCCATCCTGTCTGTTTCATGATCAGGAACATATTTATTTAGCATTTTAACTCAGTAGATACGAGTTAAACAAGTATGTGGTAGAAAAATCATCATCTCATTACTGATTAGTCTGACATAGGCGTCCTAATCTGTTATGGTCTTTCCTGTAGTCTTATTGTTTTTGTATCAAGAAGATGACATTCTCATTTTAAGATGTGATCCTGAATATGAACTGTTATTATCCAATGTATGCAGTAAACGACTGACATAGCAACTTTTGGGTATAAACGTGTTTTCCTTTTGGATGGTTGGCAAAGATCTCTCCTCACATGTGAAACATCAGTTGACAGTTTATATGTATATATATATTCAACACATACCCTCACCCTCAGTATTCAGAACATGTGCATTTTTTCACCCCAGGAATAACCTGAAATAAGAAGACAAATCACACTGTATTTTGTGTCACAAAATTTCATTCTCTATTATGAAAGATCTGGTTAATATCCTTCATAACTTAAGGTCAAAAATGTCTTGCAGGCCATCAGTCTGTCTTAATATTCTAAAATCATCTCAAAACACAGCTTCTGTCCATCACTTTCTGCTTATGTTTGATGGTCTTAACTATAGACAGTAGAAATCCTGCTGAAACACACATGAGCTATTAAAGTTCAGGTGTTTAAAAATGTAAAAATGCATTTTCCTATATTTATTACACTTATTTTGCAGATGTTAATTAAAGCTCAGAGGAAATCCAATGGTTATTATATGAAAACAGAGAAAAATGAAGAAAACATGACTTTTCTGCAAAATATATCATTAACTGAGCATTAAAACTGGCATCTACAATCACCGTCATTTGTCAAACTATATGGGTGTTACTGGTGAATCAATGTTGCAGAAGACGTCAGTGTTTCCATTTTTACTATGGAGCGTCTGAATGAGTCATATCTGATAGTGCTGAAAAGCTGAGGAGTTGCATTTCACTTGAATTATTTAGAAGTTTTGATTGGATTAGTGGTTGAAAAGTTACGATAACATTTTAGGTCATTAGATGCTTAGGTTGTTTGTGGCTGTTTAGGTATTAGAGGGTGAAAGAGGTTTCCTCCCCAGACAAAAACACAAGAAGGGGAAAACTGGGCAATAAATATCTGAAAACAATAGAAAATTCCCATTATATTCAATTTTTTTTAACTATGTATTGAGGTGCCATGCAAATAAAGAAATTTCCCCCGTAAATTGATAAGGAAAGGGCGTTAACTGATGCAGAAAAAACATGCTTTAAATGAAGATTTTATGCTTAAAAATTCCTGTGGGTGGAACCCCAGTCCTCCCCCAATATTCAAATGAAACCTGCACCCATCCATGCATGATATATAGTCTGGCTCGCTGCAAGTACTCTACCAGAACAGGGTGAGAATTTCTGTCTTGCAGTAGTAGGATGATCATTTACCTTCTCTTTGCTATCTGTGAGTTATAACTTTGAAAGTCCTGATCGCTACACAAGTCAACAACAAATTCTGAGCTGCAACTACATACTGAAAATGGCAGGTTTAGACAAAGACACACAATACTTCTTCTATGTGCTATTTTCTTTAGAAGAGTTTTTTTCCTCATTTTACTACCATAGTGTGATTCTACATTTGCATTTGTTTCCTCAAAACAACTTCTTTCCTGACAGTATTTTGCACATGCACTGTTGCAGCATCCTGTGCTCAATTACACCCAAGAACTAGGCAAACAACCCAGATAACTGTTACCCCTATTCTGGAGCAGTAGTGCAGGATGCCAGACCTACTTACAACACTGGCACAGTCCTAACACAGTGTGAAGCTAGGGCTGGATACATGAGACTGTACTCTATCTGAAACGCACACTCCTTTCTTTAACAAGTTGTACTTTTAAAACAGTTTACAGTAGATATTTCAAACTGATATGTCACTATACTGCATGTAAATTCTGCCATTTAACATTTGCAGAATTGAAGGCAGCCACTGTAAACACCTGTCTCTTTAAAACCCTGGGACTTTTCACCATGATGTCATATTAAATGACAAAGTTAAGAGTGGCTCATCCTCATGGCTATGTAACCTTTTTAAATGATTAAAAAAAAAAACAGTGCTAGTTATTGTAGTGCGGTATCCATTTCTAGCTCGGTCAGGCTAATGGAGACATCATAGGCAGTGTCATACACCGGGAAAGGTGAGATTCAGACCTTCAAAGGCGTCACACGATACTCACACCTGGGTAATGGATCAAGAAAAACACTACTGTAACGTCAGGCCAAAAATCTAGCCTTCACTTTTGTGCAATACTGTTGAGAGCATCAACCTCCAGGCTTTAAAAGTAGGTCAAAATACAAACGTGTAATGTTCCCTCAAGTTCATCCATACAACAGCAGCATTAACTTCAGGGCCGACACATGATGAAACTGTGTGTTTCACCCCCCAAACTGTTGAATGATCTGTTTTTGTTCCGCTGATATTTCATTCTTAAATGCATCATACACAACAAAAAAACTATCATACAGTCTCATCTATCAATTCACAAAGTTATAATGAACTCATAAAGACCCAGAGCTACTTTTGTGGCATTTCCAAAATATGTTTTTCTCTATATTTAACTTTTCTTAAGTGATTTAGCACCATTTATTATGACATTATCCTTTGTATTTTGTGTTTATTCAGTGAACATCAGGTATTTTCTTATATTTAATTCACTGGTCATGTAGAAGCTCAGTGTTATTATATCAAAAACAGAGAAAACTGAAGAAAAAGTGACTTTTTCAGCAAAACCTCTCATTAACTGAACATAAACCAAGTGTCTCCATCCACTGTCATTGATCCAACTCCATGGATTTTACTGATGAATCAATGTTGTAAAAGATGACGGTGTTTCCATGGTAACTACAGAGCCTCTGAATGTCCAAATGGGTCATATCTGATGACAAACTGTATTTTACACCAATTATTTACATGTATTGATAAGATTAGTGGACCAACAGGTATTAAACAGTTTAGATCAGTAGATGTTTTTAGTTGCCAGTGGCAGTTTGGGTCTTTATAGGTTAAGAAAATGATCCTTAACACTTTGTCCAAGAAGTCTGGATTTCATTTTAGACTGTGGCAAACATCACTACTCCATCGTTCTACTTTGACAGTGAGTAGCCCACAGCTTTAAATGAGAAGACCAAGTAGAGGTTTCTGTTTTTAAAGAACCAACAAAAGGAGTTGACTCTTTTCACAGGAGGTTGCACACTCATTGTCGTCTATTCCTCTGCCCTCAGGCGGAAAACCTTCACTTTTAAACTCAGCTGTTGTCACATACTGGAGCCTCTCCTTTGCATGTCACGCATAACTCTAATTCACTCTGATCGCTGGCTGCTTTGCACCTCCCTCGCTGAGATCCCCGAGGACTGCTGCCCACTGGCTGCAGTCTGACGCCGGGGCGGTTGATTGCAATGGGAACATGCAAGAAGATGCGTGGATTTGAATATGTGGTTTCTCAGCAAGGTGCTGTGTCACCCAGCGCCTCTGCTATGAAATCATCACTTCCACCTGGGTTGGATCTAAAAAAGAGGATCCTTAATGCACAGTGTTATGAAATGTAACCCTCCTGTTACCTGCAACTTCACAAACATGTTATTCTTTAAACCTCCATAAAATCATTATAATTACAGTTATTTCACAAGTTTATATGTGAGGTATCTACCTAAATAGTCTTTTAAATAAAAACTACCCATCATCCACCCTGTTCACATCCAGAATACTTATGAAAGTTATCGTATAATGTCACTGACTAATGTAATTGTTTAGCGTTTTAACAGGTTTATATTACTTGTAAGTATAGATTTGTGTAACTTGTAAGGTTTAAATGAAAAAAGATGTTAAATATGACACAAAAGCATAATTAACTTGAAGATGTTGCACAATAACCCTTAAAAATCTAGATCTAGTTTTGCTGTGACTTCAACCTTAACTGAGTCATCACCATTTATGATATATATTATGAGTATTGTCCTCTGTGTTTGGAATTTTTCAGTTAAAATCAGGCATTTTCATGTATTTAATTCACTGACCATGTAGATGTTCATAAAAGTTTAGAGTGAATTCAAGGGTCATCATAACAGAACAGAGAAAACTGAAGAAACAGCGATTATTTTAGCCAAATATATAATTCACTGAACATAAAAACAAGCATCTGTAACCACTGTTATTTGTCAAACTTGTTTTAGTTGGTGAATCAGTGTTGGAAAAGATGACAGTCTTTCAATGTGCAATTCGGAGACAATGAACGTCAAAATGAGGCATATCTGATGCTGTTGAGAAACTGCATTTTACCTGAATTAATCAGATGGATTGATAGGATTAGTAATTTAAAAGTTATTAAACATTTTAACTCAATAGATGGTTTTGATGGCTGTTTGGATAACGATTAAACGGGGTCAATTTGACCCCAGAGTTAAATCAGGGGTTAAAAATATATGCATATACACATAAATTATTTAATTTCTCATTAAATTGTTGTGACAATGTGGTTTATTCTTGATAGATGAAGTGTAACTTGGACTCTGATGTGTATAAATGGGAATAAAAAAGGAATGTGTCTGAAAACAAAATTATTGCAACTTTATGGGCGACATTGTGTATTTATGTTTATGTGTAAATGTCCGTATGGTTATGAATGCTAAATAAATTAACTCAGGGATGGCATGGGACTAATGGGACATGTTGAGAGACTGTATTTTTTTCCGTTTGTGTTATTAGTGTTAGTATTTCTTAATTGAGTAATTGATCAGTTGATTGAGCTCTTCCTACATGCAGGGAATAAATGATCAGTTACAAAGTAAAAAAGAGGAAATGTATAAAACATCATACAGCGTCTTGAGAAAAACGATCCTCATCACAATTTGCCACATGTAGAAGTTCATTTCAACAAGCACAATATGAAGTGAGTAACATTTTACTACAAGCACACTGAATAATTAAACAGAGGGAATACTGTACATGTATGTTAAAATTATTCAAGGTGCTCAAATGGTCTTGACCTCAACGTGCTTTCACACATCATTACTGTCAAACAAAAAGCCCCATAATAGCAGGCAATTTCAAGTTATTTCCATTCAGTTTCTCTCTTAAATGCTATGAGTTTAGGCAGAATTAGCTTTCAGAGACAGACTGAATATATTGTAGTGAGCTTACACTACAATAAAAAATACTAGCGCTTCTGTAAAGGTCAGATCAGGTCAGACAGAGTTTCCACGGCAACAGGCACAAGATAGATGATGTACACAGTCAGTTTAGCCCGGTGGTGATATCTAAGGTGAATCTTGAACAGTGGATTAACCAGAGGTGAGCTATATGATCTGTATCTTTTCTGCTGGTCATTTTCATGTGCAATAATTTGATATAGTAGCTACTTGCTTATCTCTTTTTTTTTTCATCATATGCAAAATTGCCTACATCTAGTTTGAATGAACAAACTACATGTGCGTATTCAGTTTCCATGGAGTTGGAGACCTGCTAAACCCAGAACAAACCACAGTAACATTTTGAGAATGAGCTCCATGTTGTTCATCTGACAAGGCCTGGTGAGGTGGGCAGAAGAGTCAGCATAAGTGGTTCACAGCTGGTGTCTGGGGGAAACACGAGAGAGGGGTGGAGAAGGCCGGCCGGCGATGGGAGGGGTCCAGTGGAGTGGTGGTAGTGGGTGGGGGGGGTTGCCGCCATGACGACTGATGGAGGAGGAAGTAAACAGATGTCCACAAGCTGGCAGACAGACCCAGAGTGGACGAGCCACTGAGTGACAGGTGGACATCCAGGAACACAGTGGGACCGCATAGTGACTGAGAGGGGCCAAGCTGAAGTGTGCACATAAAGGACACACAAATCTGTCACTGTCTAATCTGTTATTTTTTTATTTGTTTTTATTTATTTATCAGGAAAATACATGTGGGCGTTGTTACGGCTGCATTGTATGACGTTAGCTATTTAAGAAGCCACACTCACAAGAAAAGGCATAAACTAACAATAAATTACATAAAGATGAGTGAATATATCCTCCTTTTGTGTGTGTATCACACTGAGCTTAATTGCAATGTCAGCAAAATTAAATATCTTCATTTACTGCTGTACTGACGCAGAAATCAAACTCCCTGTAAGTATGATCCTACATTTTCAATTAACCCTAAAAGACCTAAACAGACACCAGCGACCAAGCATCTACTGATCTAAAATGTTTCATCATTTTACAACCACTAATCCTGTCAATAAAGTTAAATAATTCAAGTAAAATGCAGTTTCTCAGCTTTTCAGCGGCATCAGATGTGTTTTATTTGGATGTTCAGAGGCTTTGTAGTGGACATGGAAACTCCATCATCTTCTGCAACACTGATTCACCAGTAAAACACACTGAGTTTGATAAATGATAGTTGTAGATGTTTGTTTTTATGTTAAGTTAGATATATAATTTGCTTCAGTTTTCTCTGCTTTGATCTCAATGTTTGTCTTAATCAGAGCATCTACACAATCAGTGAATTAATAAAAAAAAAACTGATTTCACTAAAAAAAAAAGCAAAATGCAGAGGATAATATGATAATAAATCAACCAGGAAAGGTGAAATATAGAGAAAACTCATTTGGAAGTCACTTCATAAACAGTTCTGGGTCTTTAAGGGTTAACAGGCCTCCCCAAACCCACTATTATCACCTCCCAAATCCAATTGTTGTCACTTCAGATTTGTTTGTACGTTGACTTGTGAAATGCTGAAACAGTGATGATGATGCTGTCAGAAGACGTTCATCTCAGTCTGAGTAAATCAATCACCGCCTCCGTCCTGCACAGATCAGCAGTTTGCAGTGTAACTGAGGTAATACTTGAGTGTAAAACAGGGACGCCGTCGGTTTAAATCCCTTGGCGAGCTGTTAAATCCAAGTGGAGGAAGTGAAGGAGACACGCTGTCGCCTCCCTGAACGTTAACTGTCAACATGACCCTGAGCAAGGCACTTCAAACTCAGCTGCTCTGAGATGCAGCCTGAGCGCACACTTGGTGGACACAATGAAATATTTACAGAGGAGAAAAAAACTGTCATGACAACCATCGAACAGGTTGAGGTGTCAAGGTGACTTTGAGGAAACCCCATGTGCTCTGTTGGCAGTGTTTAGGAGAAAACAGCATCGATGTGTTGCCGCTTGTTATTAGTAATGTATGATTAAGTAAAACAAGGAGGGACAGTTGTCTGCTGCCTCTGTGGATGAATGATCTGCTGGGACTCCTAATAGGCCACTGGGAGCAAACAGATTAGTATATTAATGAATTAATTAGTGAAAAAATTGATTAATTATATATATTATTAATACAGACACTGTTGTAAAGCTGAAAATATTTAAAATAATCTATTCTTTTTGTTAGTTTGTGGTCTTTTTTGTCTAAAACCAAAAAAAAGGAGCAAAAAAACATGTGACTGACACTGAGAAAATGTTCAACCCAAAAATATGACAGACATGAAGCTAGACTATGTTAAAATTAGATATTTTTAATGCTTTCTTTTGTGTGTGTTTTATTGATGGCAGGGTCATTAACAAAAGTAAAGGCTAAAACTAAAACTAGAATTGAAATGTCCATTCATTCATTCATTAACTCAAACACAATCACAACAAAACAAAATGACTGAACTAACAAAAACAGTGATAATGAAGAATGTATAGTGAACAATACAACACAAACTAAAAGAAATACAAGTCAAATCAACATAGTTTTTCTTTTCCGGTAGTGAAGATGATTTATGGTTTTATATATAATATTTAATGTATTTCATTCTTTCACGATATTTTTTTCAGCTTCTATTAATCAATTAATTCTATTAATCATAATGCTTAAAACCAGAAAACAAACACCAAGTCTATATACATTGTTGCCCCTGTATTTAGAATAAAATATTTTTTCTTCTTCTCATAAAATGCTTGTGATAATGTGATTTATTCTCGATAGATAACATGTAACTGGGACTCAGTATGTAATCATTGTACCTGATCAAAAAGTGATGTGTATAAACAGGAATAAAAAGAGGATTCTACAATAATTCTAACTTTATGAGCAATACTGCATAAACTAAAGTAAGACTAGCAAGTTGGTCAAAAACATAAAATATAAACTATGTATGGTATCATAAAACTAACTAAACTGAAAGACTAAATGGAAATGAAGCCTAATAAAACTGGGGGTTAAATGGTCATGTCAGTGCCAAACTTTCTGCAGAGTAATTCCACACCACTATCACACTATGTAGAGAGTAAAGTGGATATAACTTTCTTGATCCCTCAGAGTTAACATGGCTGTACACTCTATCTCCTCACAGTGTGACTCACAATGGTGTGATACTGGTGTTACGGTAAAAAGAGAGAAGAGCAGGACAGACCTGCATAGTAACAACAGACCCATTAAACAAGGCCTCATCAGCGACCGTGAAGGCTCATTCAGAGCCAGGAAACCTTGAGAGGCTTATTCGGAGACTAATAAGCTGCAGCTGCTACAGGAAAACTCTGGTGAGAAACAGAGGGTGACGTCATGTGATGAATCGTTTGTAAAGTCGCTTTTCTTCCTCAGATGCCTTAACCTTCGTCATCTTCACTGTAACTTCTGCTGAATCATAACAATGTGTTTACTTTTTAATGTCCTGCTGTTATTAGATAGATAGATAGATAGATAGATAGATAGATAGATAGATAGATAGATAGATAGATAGATAGATAGATAGA
>JAPQRQ010000007.1:16166699-16177814 GCA_037367365.1 Apogon talboti | reverse complement strand
ATCTATCTATGTCAATTTAATATCAAATTCAAAGTTCCCGCATTATGGAATATGAAACCCTCCATGATCAAAAATAACGCTTTAATCTCATAACTCAAATCCAGACCAGACTCCAATTCTTTCTGCTACATAAGTAATACTACATTTCATACCACTATGCTGTTCATTTGAAACATTTTTCATGACTGTGAAAATGAAATCCTATATGAAAATGTGCATATAGCCTATGGTATGTTACTTTGGAGATAAGAGTATGTGTAAACAATTAGTGTATGTATGCATTTATGTGAATGGCATATGTAGGGTATATGCTTGTCTAATATGTTGGTATTTTCAGTTGAATAACCTCTCAGCTGGCATGTCTGTTTCTGCCCATGAAATATGACACCATGGCAACGGGCCCTTTTGTTTATCGGTTGCTAAGTGTTTCCCTGTTGCCCCGCCCCCACCCCTCACCCCACCCTTCTGTTTATCCGTTGCTACGTAACCCACTTGAACGATCACGATATTGTATTCCTAAATTACTATCTCGTTTTCGCTCGTCTCGTCCTTGACCAAAAATACGCAAGTATGCCGTTTATAAGTTTGCATTTATAAGTCTTGATTGTTTGTTTTCACAGTAAATATTGTGTACTCGCGCATTGACGGGTTGTGGTAGCTTTGATGCTAAGGAGAGCTAACCTTTGGGAAAAGATGTTAGTCTATATTTTCGCGAGTCTCGTTCTTGACCAAAAATACATAAGTATGCCATTTATAAGTCTTTATTGTTTGTATTCACAGTAAATATTGTGTGCTAGTTGTGGTAGCTTTGATGCTAAGGAGAGCTAACCTTTGGGAAAAGATGTTAGTCTATATTTTCGCTAGTCTCTTCCTTACCCAAAAATACATAAGTATGCCGTTTCTAAGTCTTGATTGTTTTCACAGTAATAAAATATTGTGTACTAGCGCGTTGACCCGTGGGGAACAAGCTAGCAAACACACATTTGCACATCTGTGGACAGTGAAGTACTTAAACATAAAGAAGCACACGGACACCAGCGGTTGAAGTTGCCTTTCTAGCCAATCAGAGGCAGCAGAGGCGGCTCCTTCCCCTACCATCCTGCGCCTCGCTGGTCCGTGCGCGGGGTTGTGGGCTATGGTGGGTGAGGACGCACACGGACCCTGAGTTGCTTTCTTCTCACTTTTGCTGGACCCAGTGGCTGTGGAGAACATGTCTGTGAACGAAGTGTACGTGTTTCGGCCCTTCAAGCTGATCGCCCTGCTCTGCGTGTTCCTCGCGCTGTGTCTGGACCTGGTGGCTCTGCTCAGTCCTGCGTGGGTCACCGCCGAACACTTCGCCCTGTCCCTGTGGCAGTCCTGCTCCCAGTCCGAGGCGCGCAGCCCCACGAAGGAGCCCCAGTGGAACTGCTTCTCCACGCTGACATCTGGTAGGAGTCGCTCTGTTTGTGTTCGCACCTTTGGGTTTATTCTAGCCTGCTGTGCTGGTTACAACTTTAAGACCTTGTTGTTTTGCTTTTTGTTTTGTTAGACACAGATTAATCAGAAAGAAAAGTTTAAAAGACCAGGCGTTTTTGCTTGGAGGACAACACAAGCACTGATGCCACATCATGGAGGCCGTGATCCTGTTATTTTTATCTCAGCAAAGAGGAAAAAAAACTCAAAAAAGCCCAATGAACTCGCTGTATCTGTACTGTATTATTCCATTTAGAGCAGGGGTGTTAAACTCCTTTAAGTTCAGGGCTCACATGCAGAATACTTTATTAATCCCACAGGAAATTGTGTGGTTACAGTTGCTCCATGTAAGTATAAGAAAAAAAAGTAGCAGGGAAGAAATGATCAATATTACAAATATACATGTAGCTTTAAGAACACAATATCACAGTTAAATGATCACTGTATTAGAACAACACATACAGCCCAATTTGATCTCAAGTGGGTAAAATAATGGAATAACAACCTATAAATAATGACAACTCCAAATTTTTGTCTTTGTTGTAGTGCAAAAACATTTTTAATACATAATGAAAATGTGAATAACCTAAACAACATGAACAACCTGAAAAATAAGTGCATTTTAACAATATTATGCCTCAGCTTATAGACAGATAGACATTACAACTTACAGATCGCAGTGGATCAACAGACATGAAACATTTCATAACAAGCATCTGGAAATGAAATATATATTTAACTTTATGATCAAAACAAGTTGTCAAGATTCAGTGACGCCCTTGACTGTTCTGTGTACGTTTTGGCCCAAATTGGACCCTTTGGTGGGTCATTTTTGGCCCATGGGCTTTATGTTTGACACCCCTTGATTTAGAGAAACTGGTTTTCAACTTCCATGTTATCAGGGACTTGTTTACATGGTCTGTTATTAGCGCCACAGAAAGGCTGCACATCCTATGCCTTCACACACACACACAAAGAGGAATATTTGTGGTATTCTGCAAAGCAGCCCAGTGTATTCATCATCTCCCAGTCAGTCAGAGTTTGTTTTAGTTGTGTTTTTATTGTGCGTCCAGTGGGGTTACTCATGCTGATAGATTTCCCTCATTCATACCAGAGCAGTGACGTGCTGTACGGATGACAAACATTCAGATCTGACAGGAAGGTTTGATTCATGAGTTGAGTACCTCAACTGGTACTGAGGTCAATTTTAGGAGTTTTGTGTAAAAAAAAATAGCAATAGAGGTTGTGTTTTTGCTTATTAAAACTGAAATTACATTCAATTAACAGAAACCAATGTTATGAAACTACTTCTTCAGACGTATTTTAAAGGTGATTTCAGGTTGTGGCGCCTTAAGCTCTGTAGGTAGGGAGGCAAGAAAAAAAAACTTTATTACAGGCTGCAGTATAAATCACAACAACAGGATGCCTTCTGGTGTTTAGAGTGTTAATGCACTCCACACACCAGAAGGCTTTTTGAGTGGGTTTGACGAGACACATTCAGCATCTTCCCATTGTGCACCTCACCAGGCCTGGGCCCACCAGGTTTGTCTTTTGTCAAGACGAGGAGCCACATGAAAGGAATGTTTATGCCCACAGCCCCCCCTCCAACACCCACCGGGGGAGGAAATCGGCTTTTATTTAGAAGATTTAGAGGAATTTTGCTCATGTGCAAGCTGGTGGCTGGAGCATTTGTTTGATTTGTTCACAGTATTGGTCATGTTTAGTAAATTCAGTAGTTGACTTGTTAAAAAGAGATACAATTTAGACACATTATTTTTCTTCATTTAATGGGTTATATGTAGTCGATACAGACTGTATCGATCTCTGAATATAGTATAAAGCTCATTGTTTACACACTTCTGTATTATGGTGTCATCAAGTGTACCTATTCAATCAAAAAACTGATAGCTGGTCAAAGTAAAATTGTGTCTTCTTATCTTGTGTTGCTGATAGTTTACATTATATTTCTGTTAGCTTAGCTCTGATTTTATACTGAAAACGGCCGCAGTAAAACCACAAATCATTTCTGTTTTCTGTACAGTTTGTGTTGTCAATAGTTGCACTAAAGATCTGTTTGGAATCAAAACAAGGTCAGAACTGTCACAGTTTAGTCTGAAACGTGGATCAACACATGGTAAACTTAGTAAAGATAATTACATCACATAATAACGTTATACCATCATAAGCCTCGCTATCAAACTCATCCGTGTAGGAGAAACGCTGCCATTTCAACATCAAATTCCATTCTTTTCATTCAGAGCTGTGTCCAGTGATGAAAACAATGACAGTGCCTTAACTTTTATCACATTTTTTGTACTAAAGTGGCTCAAGTTAGTTAATCAACAACAAAATGGTTAGTGACCAATGTTACAACTACTCCCCCAAGTAAATTATAGTCACAGCTCTAAACTGAAACATAAAAGAACACAACCTTAATTCATATTTCTAACATTTAGAGATAGATAATTTTAACAAGTTGCACTGGATATATAAAATATTGTATAAGGAACATTAGGTGTAATGGGGCCTCGGTGTGACGGGCTAATGTTGTGGAATGTGTTGGTGAATAGGAGGCGGGTTTGTCGCTTAGAGAGTCTGCAGGCCTCATTAAAGCAACAGTGGAGGGGTGTGTTGAGGTTAAAGGGGCAGTTCACCAAAAGGCAATGCAGATTTATTATGCACATATTCTTATACCTATCCCTGGAGTCTTGACTTTCACTTTATTTTTGTTGTGACCTAATCGGGCAGAGTTCAATACTTAAAAAAATGTGAGCGATGCAACATGAATTAAAAAAACATCACATACGTCTCCGGCCTCAGTGAGCACTAATATCCTCAGGGAGATGACTTTGAGATACTAGAACCCTCCTATCACAAAGGAATTTTTGGAGTCCAAACCAAAAGTACAACCACATAATGGACTAAAGATGGCAGAAAAATGTATTTCCTGCAGAATATGGTGTCGCCTCGTGCAGACTGAATTGAATAGAGTTCAGATGTTGCCGGCGGGTAAATGTTCTACTTGCCATCGTGAAGACAAATGAATCAGGAGACACAGAGACACACCCAGTCAGCATTGTTCCCTGAGCTTCATCAATGCAAATTCTCCTTTAGAGCGGAGAGTCTTTGGGGGTTAGGCTTTATTCTGACGCTGACACATCAAAGCACGGGCACACAGCGCAGTTAGAGAGGATGAGACATTCTCATCTGAGTACTTTACCGCTTCCACTCTCTTCTCTGTTCAAGTCAATTTTTAGGAAAAGCTTTGAAATGTGCCGTTTTGCAACCTTGTTTTCCAAGGAATAAAGCTGTTGGCCCACGGGAAGTGTGATGTCTTTTGCTTTTCCATCACGAGCAGCTGCAGTTTGTTCAAAATAAATAGAATAATTGTGCTGCTAGAAAACCACTGTAACTAAACACACATAGACATGGCTGGCAGCCACAGAAGGCCCAGGTTCACCAACCGAAAAACTGCAAAAAGACGTGACATTACTGAAGGGGCTGAGTGACGTGTGATGGATGGAAAAACTGCCTTAGGCTAGTGAAGACTGGAGGATAAAAGAGCTACAGAGGAGTACTCAACCGCACACTGCATATTTTGATAAAGATATATTAAATATCAATGAAATGCGGAACAATGGCAGTGTTTTCTAGCATCCCACTGTGGTGTGGTTGAACATGCTGATGGGTAGAATTACTTCTATACAAAATTCAGTATCTTAACATGCATCAAATGTGAATGCACTGCTGTATTTGACTAACAGTTTTTGCTTTGTCTTGTTGGGAGTGGTATCTAGGTTTACTTAATTAAATAAGAGTCGTGGGCAACATCTCAGCAGAGGGACGACCAACTCCATGTTCAACTCATTTTTTTCAGTCATGCCTTATCCATGTGCCCAGAAAACAATTACTACCAATGTAGTTCCACATTTTAAACACAGTACTTTGAAAAATATGAGAAAATGTAGTGGCTACTAATGAAAACCAAACGTATTACATTCCGTAGAGTTGGTGCATGCAAAATTATTGCAAAAATAAATCTTGTTCCAACTGTACGCAGTGAGTTAAAGCCATGTAGCCTAAGTTTTCTAAGTCTGATACTCATCTCGTGCAGGCCTGACTCCATTCTACAGCCACCCACTTCACTCTGGAGGATTAGCTTTTGTTTTGTGTTTTTGTGTTTTGTGCACAGCGGTTCATTTCAACTGTGTTGTCCAGTGAATCGATCTTTTGTTGAGATGCTCCCTTCCCTCTGACCAGTGTGTGTGTGTGTGTGTGTGTGTGTCCTGTCCTGCAGACTGGCAGATTGCCACCCTGGTGTTGCTGGTGACCGGTGCCGTGTCGACTCTGGTGGCCTTTATGGTGGCCCTCATTTCTCTTTGCCATGGGACGCAGAGACGACACTACCGCACAGTGGCCGTGTTCCTCTTCACTGCAGGTACGTCTTTGTTTTCCGTCCCCTCTCTTTTTAGAACGACTTCATAAAGTGCCTGCTCTTTTCCACCTCTTATGAATATCTCTCCCTGTGTTCCAACCTCTGAAGTTTGTTTTGGGTTCTACTTTTTACTCGCACACATCTGGAAACTGAACGACAGTACATACCGTATGCATTGACCACAACCACAACAATTTCCATATAGAAAGGTTTTTTGTTCCAGTGCTCGCATTAAATAGGAGGGTGCAGAGGGAAAGGCGCAGCCGAACGAGGCTTGTTGGTTGAGCTCACTTTTTCTGCGGTGTGGAGACTGGTGGAGCTGCTGCCTCTCGGGCCAAGAAAAAGCAGCCGCAGAATTTGCAGACTTACCAACGAAGTGAAGTCACTGAGGGGGAAAAAAAGACACCACAGGCTCCTCAGCCGTCACTGCCTCATTCTTAGACTACACTTCTCATGCGTGTTTTTTTAGACGCTCCCTTCGAGGAGCGCAGATTTTGACACTTGCAAGGGAGGATCTGTCTCTACAACATATAATCAAAAGTAAAGATTTATTTTTAGCCGTGAAGACACATTGTTCCATAAACTTTACTGGCATTGTAATAAGTGACTCATTGGCCGTGTTTACTTAAACAACAGCGATGAAATACTGACCACTTACCACTACTTAACTTGTGCCAGTTCCAGTTCTGCAGATTTATAAATAAAAATGGATTATATAAGAGGCAGACATTATTTAAATGCATGACATATAACTTTCCTCCTTTTGCAGTTTTACAGCACACTAAAAACTAAACTTAAAGTGTGGCGGTTTGTTTTCTTTCTTGTTGAATAAAAAAGTACTGGCAATCTTAGCTCCTCCTCATTAGAAAACACAGTGTGTATACATGTTGTCATGTCAAGTAAATATTTATATATATTTTTATTGGCAGTACATTTTCTATTTATTGTGGCCCATTACATAGATAAGTGCTGCGACAGTTTTATATATTAAAAAAACTGTTTGTGGAAATGGTCTGAGCTTACTTTGAATCAGTTTTTGTCTTGTTCTATGTGTGAAAACATCAGTCACAAAGGGCCAGTGTGTGCAGTGTGACTGTTAGTCATTTACTGCCGAATGTGGGAATGTTGTTATCCTTTCCTGTGTGTAATTGCTGTAAGAGCCTTTTGCGAGAATAAGGCCTCCTTACAGGCACACAGTCCTCAGCAGAGGGGTTGGACTCTGTTAAATGCCCCTTGGCAGGACGGGGACTGTGTGGTATTTATTTTCTGTCCAGAAATATGACCTCAGCAGCCTGCGAGGCTCAGTCTGGGCTCCATCAACACCATCACATTCCTGGGCTGCCGTTGTTCCCCCTGTACACCCACTGCCTCGTCCTGTAGGAAGGAAAGGTGGTGCTGTACTTCATACAAAGTCCCTTCCTCAAGAGTCACCTAACATGCAGGAAAAGAAACTTAAGCACATGTAGGAACGGAACGTTTCATCTTTGATCGCACACACACACACACACACACACACACACACGTGTTCGTACAATCACACTGACGTCAACTCATTTACCACCTCAGGCTTCTGTATGTGCTGATGAAATGATTCACACTGATGAAAGCGTCCAAGTAATTCCCTCTGTAAGAAGTCGAGGTCAAAATAATAATGGCGATTGTTGGGAATTGTTTCTAATTTCCTGTACTTCATGGAGCGGAAATGCAGACAAACGTTAAAGGCTGTTAACTGTCAGGAAAAAAAGATAGGCCACTTAGAAAAAGTTGTTTTTCTTTCCTAAGCCATAACCCACAGGGATGTGTCCTTTTAAATTGGGTTTACAGAAAGCAGAAAAAGACACATCTTTATTTCTAACATGTCTTGTAGGTCACTAGCATGAGAAAGTGTCAAGTGGCCAAAGATGCAAACTAGTGTTTGAGGGTTTAAAAAATGAACTGTATAGTATTTTATCCATATAATGAACAAAGTACAATGAGGATAAATACATATATTTTCAGTTGTTAATAGTATTTGTCCCGCTGGAGTTGCAAAGTTTACCCCCATTTGCTCTAATACACTATATATAAACTTAGTATTTGTAATGAGGGTTGTAACCAAATGTTCTTAAAGGTGCACTGTGTTACTACAAAAAACACTACTAGACTCAACTACAAAGAAAAGTTAATTATATAAGTACAACAGCATAAACATTCATTAACCTAAAGAAAGAAGGAGGTAATACGATTAGTGTTATACATAATATATGAGTAAAAATATTGAAGTGAACAAGTCAAATGGTTGAAGATGGATAATCAAACTGTTATCTAGTCATAGGAGGTTTGCACAACATATAATTGTTGGGGGTTTTTTTTGTTTTTTTTAATAATAACATGCATTGAAAGCCCATATAGTGTTCTTAGAAATATGGTATCACAGTATTATGTATGTTAGAATGATGAGCCTATCACCTATACTATGAACAAAGTACGACGAGGATAAATGTGTGTATTTACTGTTGTTAGTTGTATTTGTTGAGTTGCATAGTTTACTCGCTTTTGCTTCATGCACAATATTTTAACTGGAAAGTTGTGATTAGTTTTGTAAATAAATGTACTGTATGTACTACAGTTAAGCACAAAACACTACTATACTCAGCCAGAAAGAAAGGTTAACTATATAAGTACAACAGCATAAACCTGATTGAACCTAATCCTGTGTTTAAGTACATGGTCCAATAATATTTATCACATTATGTTTGATTCCTGTCATGGAAGATCTTCATCAAAGTCCTATTTTTGATGAGCTCATTTTACATAACCATGTCCTGGTTTCCTATAGTGACCCTTTGGTCTTTGAATCCTGTAGCCTGTTTTTATAATCATCCACAGCCACATTTCTGCTTAAACGTCAGTGTTGGACTGTTCAAAGCATAAACATGGTCCTTGTTCACTGAACAGAGGTCAGACAAATCTGAATAGGGATGAGGATTAGTTTTGAAGAGGATTAGTTTTGAAGTTTAAGTTGGCCTAAAGAAGAAAATAAAGAAAGTGCAAAGAAGTTTTAAAAGGAAAGTAAAAGAAATCCAAACATGAAAGTGCAGAAGAGGTGGAAGGAAGTAGGACTAGGAGCAGGCATGTTGGTGAAAAGGTTCAGAAAATGATCAGAAGTTTTAAGATGACACATTGAAAACACCTGTACTTTCATGGCACTAGGAGGCAATATGATCACAACACTTATAGACTCATAGCAGTAGTATGGTTGTCATAGTTGTAGAAGTGTTGGTATAGTGGTAAAAATAGGATTACTGTACTAACATTGATAAATGAAACAGTAAACATCCCTATTACCTGTATGTGAAGTGGAAAGAATCAGTTAGAAATTAAAACTGGTATTAAGTTTTTTTTAATTTTTATTTAGTATCTACATTTGTTTTGATTTTTGTTTTATTTATTTTTAGTTTTACTTCTAAGGTATTTCACTGTATTTTTATTTTGAGAAACTGACCTGTTTTAGGTGTGTATTTTTTGGTATAGTTCAGGTATTTTCATGAAAGCCTTGATTTATAGAAGCTGAAAATGGTACAAGGAAAGACTAATACATCCACTATAATGTGCAGCTTTCAGCAATTGTTTATTAATGGACCCCATGCTTTCTATTATATTTAGTTTATTTTTTAGTGATTTACATTAAAAAGTCACTGTAGATAAAGTTGTACTGCAACTACAGTGCAACCTCACAGGAAAAAAAACAGATTTTCTTTGCAGTTCTGTTATATTTTAGTTGCAGTGTTTTATTATGGTTGCATTTTATCCCCGCTTGTTTAATTTCTAACCATCACCCTGTCAATAAACACCCATTTGAAATCTAATGTTTGGTTCTCGTTGGTTCTAGTGGTTCTGCAGGCCTGCGCTCTGGTCCTCTACCCGATTAAGTTCATCGACGGCACAATTCTGCAGACCTATCACGAGTTCAACTGGGGCTACGGGCTCGGCTGGGGCGCCACTATCTTCATGCTGGGCGGAGGAATCCTGTTCTGCCTGCGGACGGACATATATGAGGATGCAATGTACTAAGACCCACGTCAACATCCACCTTTGGAAACACACCTGTACAGTATAACACACATACAAATTCCCATATCGATGGTGTGCTACGTTTCTTCACCCTCCACACTGCCAATGTGCATGTGAGCACACATTATGTCTTTTTAGCTCTCTGTTATTTTTAGACGGGGTGTGAAGGCCTAATTTAGGCCAGAGTATGAATAGGGCCCCCACCCCCCTCCCGGGCAGCCAGCGGGTCCCTCAGCGCTGCCGGTATCGGGGTGAGGTGCCAAAGCTGAAGCACGGAGAGCTTTCTGGATAAACACAGGCTGCTGGTACTGGACGTTTCCACTGCACATTGACCTGGATCTCTATTGTTTGAGAAACAAGACACTGAATGCACAGTGGCTGAACATTTAAAGGGATTGACATATCTCACATATTCTTTTTTTTTTTTACTTGTTTTGTAGCAAATCCTGAGGACAAGCTTGTTGTTTATGTATTTATGGCATCATTTTTCACCTTATAAATATTGAAAACCTGAACTTGTCCCATAACGTGTTCTCATTAAAGCATACTTAGTAATAGTGACTAAACCTCCTGCTATTAGAAGTGTAAATTAGCTTCATTTGATAATATGCTGGAGTTATGAAGTGTTTATAGTTTGTTTGAGAACTTACACCAGTTTGTGTCAAATGATAAATGTAAATGTGTATAAAGTATTTCTACATGAAGAAAATTCCAGAATAAACGTGTAGTTTTGGGAGTAATGAGTGTGATGTTATTGCAGTTCAGTAAAATCTTCAACAACTTCACTGTGTCTCTGAATGACAGCAGTATACAAACTGATCTCTGAAATATTTAAGGGAAAGCAACAAATGTAAGGCATAACAGTTGTCGAAAAGGCTGTAGTTCGTTCTCCTGGCCAGCAGATGGCGCATTCCCAAACTGGAAGCTCCATGTGATCAGGTGGCAAGAGTTGTAATTGGCCCTCCAAACCACCAGAGGGTGCTGCCTCCCTGAAAAGATGTAAACAGACTAGTACAGAGGCAAGTTCGGTCCTAGAGAGCCGCTGTCCTGCATGTTTTAGATATTTCCCTCTTCCATCACACCTGGTCGCTATTACATCATTATCAGGCTTCTGCTGAGCTTGGTGATGAGCTGATCATTAATTGAACCAGGTGTGCTGGAAGAGGGAAATATCT
>JAPQRQ010000007.1:16154648-16166599 GCA_037367365.1 Apogon talboti | reverse complement strand
GTGATGAGCTGATCATTAATTGAACCAGGTGTGCTGGAAGAGGGAAATATCTAAAACATGCAGGACAGCGGCTCTCTTGGACCGAACTTGCCTACCCCTGGACTAGTATTACCTCTGGAAATGGTTAGAAATTGTTGATTGATTTGTAATATTGCTTGGTGTATGGGTTAAAGGTGTATTTATGTTAACCGAGAGACAAACTCCATCTTGTGTTTTGGACCAATGTCTGAGGAATCATATTTGTAGTTTGTAGGCTTTGCGCATCAGGGAGTGAATTCAGAACTGGATTCGTTAACATGTATTGGACAATCTGTTGTCACAAACTTGTACCTGAGGGTCCCCAAATATCCTTCTACACCTTCTCACAGAAAATATTTATAAACCTGCCACAAAGGAACACAAACGTGTGTTTTGTGACACAGTATCTTCAGAGGAGAAGTCATACAATCGGAAGGTGATGAAAGACCTAGTGGAGGAAATCATTCTTCTTCATCAGTGGACCCTCCTCTTTAGTTTTGGTGTCATGTGGTCCTCATCTCTAAAAAAAAAAAAAACTCCTGCCCTATGAAAGATGTTGTCTTACAGGCTCCTTTAAAGGGACTATATGTAGTATTTCTACTCTAAAATATATATTTAAAAAATTACCTAAAACTATCACAGGAGTGTTGAGAGTGAGGGCTCTGATGTACTGGACTGTAGAGATGTGAACTGAATCTAACAGTGGATTTATGTGACCTAGAGGAAGTAGTGAGTCATTCTACTGGAAAGTAGATGTGATGTAATGAAACTGCTAAGAAGCAACTTACGGTCAAAAAAAGTGACAAAGTGGTCAAATCTAGAGGTGCTGTTGTTTTCACTACCGGACATAGCTGTTGGAAAAAAAAAAAAGGAGTTTGATGCTGAAATTGCAATGTTTCTTATACATGTGTTTGATCCTGAAGATGATAAAAGTATAAAGTTATTATGTGATGTTATTATCTTTGCTGTGGCATTTCTTTCCTTGTTTTGACGATTCCAAACAGATCTTTAATGCAGCTATTGACAACACACACCGTACAGAAAACAGAGGTGATCTGTGGTTTTACTGTGACTGTTTAACAGATAAAAACGGAGCTAACAGCTATAATGTAAACTATCAGCTGACGTAGCACATGACGATTATACGACAGTTATTTTGACCACCTATGAGTTTTTATATTATAATTCAGGTGTGAGTAAACAATATACTTTAATCGGTGAGTGATACAGCCCGCGGATATGTAGATTTGTTGGTGGTTTTGGTAGTTCTAAGTGTGTTCTGTTGCGTGACTCCCTCCTGCTGTTGACAGAGTGGAATATCAATACTACATACACCTCCTCTATGTTTCTGGGTAATATTGTGTTGGATCCTGGGGGTGGACTTGATGGGTCCCAAAAGAAAGGTACTGAATATCATTTAGCTTTTTTTTTTATGGATAATTACAGCTGCTGGGTGAATTTATTCCCCGTCAGAAAAGCCACTGCTGCCACTAATGTCAAAAATACTCACCTAGTAAACCCTCACCAGATGGGTCATCACTGACTGCCTGAGCCTGAAATAGAAACCATGTCAGAACACCACCCACAGACCGACATGACAGAAAGGATTAATTGGACCCTCAAAATCACGCTAGCCTCCTATGTCACTGAAAGTCATACAAAATGGCTATAAATATATGGTTCTGCTTTGCCTGAGTCCGTCAGTGTCACACCTGCAGGTCTGACCCTCGGGTCGCCCTCCGCGGTCCTGCTGATGCTCATCCACCTCAAACCCATCACTGACCTTCACCACCTACATTTTGTTATCGAGGATTTTCATTGAACATTTTTAATTACAGTACAACTTAAAGTTTCACATCATGATTAATCTAGTTTAGACTGAAATGTGCAAGAGGAGGGAGTGTGTCCACGCAGAGCTGTGTAATAGTCGACTGTTAAATTAATAAACAGTCATTTTGACGAACATTTAATATGTTTGAGTGCAAATCAGGTGGCACAGAACCTTTAAAAAAACGGACAGCAGATGTTGCACTGTGGTAGCCTCTGCATTAATAGATTTGCTGTCAGTGTTTGTTTATACAGTCACAATGAACACTGGCCAATAAACTATTAAAACCCTCAAAGAACTAAACAGTCGTCAAAAGCATCTACTGATGTAAAATGTTCAACAAGTTTTGAACCAATAATCCTATCAATGCATTGAAATAATTCAGGTAAAATACAGCTCTTCTGCCTTTTCAGTGGCATCAGATGTGTTTTATTTAGATGCTCAGAGGCTCATATTCTCCAGCATTGATTGACCAGTAAAAGCCATGTAGTATGATCAATGACTGTGGTTGTAGATGTTTGTTTTCATGTTGACTTAATGGTATATTTTGCTGGGAAAAAAAAGTTTTTCTTCACTTTTCTGTCACTTTTTAGTATTACTACATGGCCAGTAAATTAAATATAGGAAAATACCTGATTTTCACTGAAAAATACAAAATACAAGGGATGAAAAAATCATTTGGAAGTCACCATTGAAACAATTTTAGGTCTTTAAGGGTTAAAACGCAGGTGTAAAAACTGTATTACAAGCAAGACGTCTTCATTCTCACCCTTAAAGTACGTAAGCATTATGATCCAGATGTATTTAAAGTATGAGTCACTGTGTTCATTGTGTGTCTTTTGTGTGTGTTTTTGGATTAAATTGACTTCTGCATTTATGTCGATGTCTTTTACTAGTGTCACGTTTGAGTTCATTTGACCTATTTTATACACCATTCATAATTTAATCAACAAAAACATCATGATTTAAAACCCTAATGTTAAAAAAGCTGGGAAACAAATTGGAAAATATAAATCATCACAACCACCGTCATCAGAGCAATATTGACTGGAAGAGGAGGAACATCTATGCAATCACTTATTTTTCATCAGATATTTTTAATTTATTGATATTAATTTGTAGAGATGTTTGATGTTTTATAGGCACTTTAAGATCACAATCATTTGTAAGACAATCAGTACATGTTATCTGAAAAAGGCACAGTACCTTTTAATTTAACTGACTGATTTATAAATTCATAAATCTAGACAGAAAATAGAGCGACAACTAGCTTCCAAAAGAAAGAAAAAAGGTTATATAAGGAAAAGAGATGACAGAGAAAAAGACAAAAAGAAAAAGCAAAGATGAAAACAACATAATCAATATCAGGATTCCTATAAAACCAACTCTGATTCTTCTGTCTCTGCACGTCTTGGCTTAGACTGATACCACAGCCCTGCACTGCAAATCAACACTGACAGACATTTAAGGGAAAAAAACTCATTAAAAATGAATGTTTTGATACTTCCAGAAATATAACAGTACCAATGCCTGTGCAGAAATGTGTAAAACTGAAGTCATTAGGTCAGTGCTTTTGTGGTAGATATAACCACCTCTTGTTGGACCAAAGAGCAACGATCTAGAGTACACATTCCTCTGAGGAACTCACCCAGGCCTATTTAAAGTCATGTCAGCAGGTCGCTAGCTCACAACTAGAGGGTGTGTAGAAATATTACACCTTGTTAGGAGCACACAGGCGGAAAACTGTCAGTTTATTGCTAACAACAATACATATTAGGAAGGTGTGTAACTAATTTGGATGTCTTTACTGCACTGTCATAAGCATATTACATTCCTACGGTGGATTTATGTTTCTAAAAGACACAAGTAATGGTTGAGTCAGGCACCAAAAAATCAATAAGCTTTTAAATGTCAAACAAAACAAAAAAGAAGACCCTTAAAAACCTAGAAATATTTTTGTGGTGAATTTTTCTCCGCATTTAACCTTTCCTAACCGATTTATCACAATTTATTATCATATTCTCCTCTGCATGTTGCATTTCTCAGTAAAAATCTGATATTTTCCTATATTTAATTTATCGACCAAGTAGATGTTCACAGACGCTGAAAGTAAATTCAAGGGTTATTACATCAGCAGTGAGAAAACTGAAGAAAAAGTTAACTTTTCAGCAAAATATTTCATCAACCAAACATTAACCCATAAAGACCCAAACATCCATCACCAACCAAAAGCATCTACTGATCTAAAATGTTTAATAACTTCTGCTCCACTAACCCTATCAATACAAGTAAATAATTGGTGTAAAATACAGTTTGTCATCTTTTCATGGTCATCAGATATGACCCATTTGGACGTTCAGAGGCTCCGTAGTTACCATGGAAACACCGTCATCTTTTACAACATTGATTCACCAGTAAAAACCATGGAGTCAGATCAATGACAGTGGATGGAGATGCTTGGTTTATGTTCAGTTATTGATAGATTTGACTGATAAAGTAATTTTTTCTTCAGTTTTCGCTGTTTCTGATATAATAACAATCAACAATAATGAACATCTATATGATCAGTAAATTTAATACAGGAAAATACCAGATTTATACTGATAAAATGCAAAATACAAAGATAATATTAAAATAATTAATGATAAATCACTTAAAACAGGTTAGATATAGAGAAAATTTCATTTGGAAACTGACACAAAAGTAGCTCTGGGTTTTTATGGGTTAAAACAAGTGTCTCTAACCACTGCATTTGTAACTACATAGGCTGTACTGATGATTGATGATGAAGATGACGCTGTTTCCATATTCGCTACGTAGTCCTTGAGGGTCCAAATAAGACAGTTCTGAAGTTGCTGAAAAGCTGTGAATCTGTATTTTATCTGAATTATTTAAATGTCTTAATATGATCAGTGGATTAATAGCTATGAAACATTTTAGATAAGTAGATGCTTTTGGTTGCTGGCAGCTGTTGAGATTATTGAGTGTTAATATCCCATCATTAAGCATCTGTCAGTATTTATGCATGTTTTAGCGTTAGTCTGCTTGTGTTGAGTGTAAAACATCAATGCTGTATTTGTACAGACTGCTGTGAAAGTCTCCCTGCAGACATTTCTTTACCCCTCATTTTTAACTGCAACAGCTGGTTAACAAATGCCTGGAAAGTGAGGGTCAACAAATATACAGTTTCAACAGCTGCTGCACTTCAAAGAAATCAAGATCTTTAAGCCGTAGTTAACCTCTACCCACACGTGTTACCTCAGCTTCCGTCAGTGGTCAATTGTTGACTTATTCTAGCCGTGGCCTCTGTGGAATCTTTGAAATGTGACACATAGGTAAAGATTATTTGGTTATATTTGCATGGAACAAACATGACCACTACTAATGCCTTTTTGTCTTCTGTGAAACATTTCTGATCTTTCTGATAGATTTCACAAGATGTGGATTTAACATGTTCAAGTGACACAGTCAAGACATTTTAGCAAAAAAATAAATTTAAAAAATGCTTCTAGATGAGTATTTCAGAGCTTATGCATGTCCACCCACCTTCACCATCCATCAGTCCGAATGATAATATATGCCCCTCAGCTCTTTTTTTTTCTGGCCTTTTATTTGGCAGAAGTGTTTTTAAAATATGCACTCACCGTATTTAATGAGCTGTAAGGTCAAAGGTCAGAATGCCAGTGTTTTTTCTTTTTATTCTCATCACTACACCCACACAGTTACCACTTCTGCTGCCCTCCACGTCTCTGCATGGTAAGAGGAATATGCAGCAGAACAAAATGCCCCCCCACCAAAGGCATTTGAATACTGCTTGTAATTCTGAAGGATACTTTCTCTTTTCCCAGGAGGTCCAATGAATCTGTGTGTGCACTCTGCACGTGCACAAGGACCCTGTTTGACCACACCCATTCTACCACTCTCGTATATTCTGCCATCTAGTGGTCAAACTTAACAACCGCAACTGAATGAGTTGTTTTCTCCTCTAAAAAGTAAACTACAGTATTAATCAAGGTGCATATTAACTTAAATTTGCAGTTCTTAAAATCTGTTCCCACGCATGATTCTATATTTATGTAGAATTATTTTCTATGTTTTGGTGAGCCATTTCTGTTTCATGAACTTCTTTTTATTGCCATTTATCAAGTGCAATTTTACAATACAATGCAATCACTCGTGTCTCAACTTTACAGGTATAGTGCGGGTGTACGTGACATTAAAGGCAGTCTATAAATAGTGGCATCATTGCAGTGAGAATAAAGATAGTATAATTAATAAACATACAACGCTTTGCAAAAGTCTTAGGCGGAATTTGGATTTATTGTTTTTGCTGGGTTGTAATATGTGTGTTTCTTTATTTCTAACCAGAAATATGAAGGAACTACAGTATGTACATAGTGTTCACACACACACACACACACACACACACACCAAAACAAAAAATAAATAAATAAATAAATAAATAAAAGATCTGAACTTAATAGCTTCTACAGGTAAAGTCAGTGTGATTTGGATTCAGTAAATGTTCAACTTACTTGGGCTGACTGTCTGGATGTTTTCTTAAATAAGACACATGACTGATACTTGAATATTACACACATTCACAATGTCCCACAAGCGTTCATGGTATGTTATCCTTTTCTCTGTCTGGATGATCCCATAGAGCTTCTACAATAGGCTGTGTAGGACTTCTGCATTATATTGTATATCACATTCAAGTGGCGGTGGAGAATGAAACCATTCACATTAGGTCAGGAAACAAGCGTTTGTTCAGATATTCAACCAGTATCAGTCACTTTCTTATTTTTATTGCCTTGATTTGATTTCCAGAAAAGCGTTATTTAACTGTCGTTGTATTCCTTGAGTCTGTTGTTTAATTAATAACCATGTAGTGCAAAATGAAGTCTCATATCAGTAAAGTAACTCTCAGTGACTGTAGGTCAACATCTCTCGCAGCTGTTTTCCACCACTGCTCAGGCCAGACTCTATCTGTTGTACCGTTAACATCAGACACAAATATTTCCGTCCAGATTGAAGGACAGCCAACATATTTAGTCACATACGACAGAAAAAGCTCACGCACTGGTTAGCGTGTGACGATAATGCGACCTGTGGAGAGTAGCCTGGCCCCTGGGTTCAGTAACTAGATAGGCCCTGCATGGTCTCATTCTGCAGGGACAGATTCCAGTTACTGAACCTGGGGGGCAGAGACAAACACAAACTCTGACGCTTTGGTCCCTGAGGAGCAAGAAAGTTGTTTTAGTCTCAAAATGATGCACAAAATCACAGAGAAATCTGAGGAGTTGTAAAATATTAAGGGCAAACCTGAAAGTGTCCAGCTTCTCCAACCGACCTCAGGAGTGGGAGGACAGAAAAGTCAAACCTGGGCTATACATTACCTTCCTGCCAATCTTCTATCATGCCTGGCTCCACCAAAATTACATATTAACCTAGGCAAAGTTACTTGTGTTGTGCTGTTCTACTTCGCTTGACTCACAGTCCCCATAGTCATGTACTGAATACAGAACAGAAAACCTGGTGTGAACAGAACAGTCAAGTCACTTTTATAATTCTGCAGAAAAAAAAATACATTTTTCAGAGAACTGCACGCCATCCACTATTCTTTTCATTTTTGTCACGCAGAAATAGGATTCATTTGGAGATACACAACAGTCACTGACTTACAAACTGTGTCCCATTAACATTCACATGTGGCAAAAAAATATCAGTATTTCTTCACACCATTCTCTTCTTATTGATTATATAGGGTTCTGTGCACTTTATAATGAGTAAATAGGGTAAAGCCAGTGATCATGCACACACACATGCTCAATCAGGAATGAACTGGAAGACGTGATGTGTGAAGCAGGCAGCTGACAAGTTGACCTTGTGGATGTAAGTGTACATCAAACACCAAAAAAAAAAACCCTGAACCAGATGGTGACTTTCCCAAACTGAAAGACACCACCACACAGCAAAAATGTTCCCCTTAACATATGTATTATGGATTGATTTATTAGATGAGAATTGTAATTAGAGCCAGTTTAGACTTCTACTTGATTAAGGACACCGTTGAAGTTGATCATTTAGATACACATTGACTTCAGACACTACGACTCCATTCATTTACATCAGGTGGTTTTTTACATTAATACACTGTTTCCCATAAAGATGGAATAATTTAGTTTTCATACACATTCCTCTTTTTATTCCTATTTATACACATCAGTAATCACCTTTGACCAGATGCAGTGATTACATACTGAGGCCCAGTTACACTTTATCTATCAAGAATAAATCACATTGTCACAATCATTTCATGATAAAAGGTAAAATTAGTTTATTCCAACTTCATGTGCGACAGTGTATATGGGGAGTGGTATGTGAAAAGAAGGCAAAATAACAAAAAGTAGAAATCTTATAGACCTTATCCATAATTTAATAAAGATTTTTAGGTTTTTATTCTCACATTCAGAGAGTGTTGAGAGCTCTTAAAGAAATATATATTGTATGAATCAACCATGACCTTTAAAACATTTTTTCATGTTTCTATCATCATTTATAAATTATTTCTGTTGGACAGGAAGTAACTTTAGTGTGAATACTGTCACTGCTAATATCAAACTGAATATGAACAAGTTTTTTATGAAAACAGGAATGAATGAACAATTACTGTAAATGCTGGTGTAGAACAGCTGGCAAATATAGAAGATTTAGAAATGAATTACGCTTTAATTTCTGGATCCTCTTCCAGATCAATTGGTAGTTTTTGATCTGCAGCATGTGTCATAATTGAGAAGATGACAAAGTTACAGGTGTAGACAGACAGGCATTAACACAGACAGAAGGGAATAAGGGTAATGAAGTGGTCATGCTGCTGAATCTTAATTTATTTACTCAGTAGAGAAAAGGTCTTTACAAAAAAATGTTATGTACAATTATTCAACCTTTAACTCACAGGACAATCCACTGAAAATACCGGAGAAAACACTATGTACTAAACACAGGGTTCAGTAGTGTAAGGTGGACACTAGAGGGCGACAAAAACTATAGAAAACATCTCACTGTATAAATAATAAATAGTATCATATATAAATAGTCAGGTACACACATAGACAGTTTCCAGAGCAGGGATGTCCAACCCATGGATCCTCACTTTATCCAAAAATAAGGAAAATATGAACATGAATAATGCTTGTTTTGGAACATTTGGACATATTTCTGTCATGGGATTCAAGCCATTGTTGTGGTGTATATCTGTAGAAATATTAAATAAAAACACAAGATCCAAATCTGTTTCATAGAGCCTTTTTGTCTGACCTGAACTTGCATTTGTTCACAGTCTCTTTCTGAGTGTACACACGCCAGTGAATTTTTTACACAGTGAATCAGCTTTATGGTTTGGAGATGTCATCCTTAATAAAAATAATAAAAACTTTAAATGTTCTCTCTGTTGTTGTTTCATAAATACACCAAACATCGTGTTAATGGAAATATAACGTTAAAGTACCACATAAGGTATCACAGAGCAGCAACCTAGAGGGAAAACATACAGTAAAGAGGCACCAGATAAGTGTTTTTCCTCCCTTTTCTCTGTTTTAAGTTAAAAATAGCTCTTGAAATGAAGTTCCTGATGAACAACAAAGCTAATGTACACTATGTCATATTCAGAGAGCTAAATGACAGTCCTGGTTCTTTACTATTCATTTATTTTCACATAAATTGCTCTTTTCTTCCCCTTTGTAGAACAATGAAACTGTGATGTATTCGAATATGCTATTGTATTTTATGTGCTAAATAAGCTGTTTTACATTGTTGTTACTCATGTACACTCAGCTTTAATGGATACACATGCAAATATTTATCGGTATATTTAGCTGCTATTCAATGGTCTGAATGGAGGTGGTTTCATAACTGTTCTGTGGTTCTTTCTTTGTGATAAAATAGTTCAGACCTGTTTTGTTTGATGCTAGAGTCTGATAAGACATTTGCAGAAATATGCAGCTATTACGGGTATGATTTATGATATAAAAATCTAGATATCAAATTCACACACAGCATATTAAACATCTACAGCAGGGGCGTTCAACTCCGGTCCGCGAGGGCCCCTATCCTGCATGTTTTACATGTTTCCCTGTTCCAGCACATCTGGTTCAATTAATGATTAGCTCATCACCAAGCTCTGCAGAAGTCTAATAACGATGTAATGACGTCCAGGTGTGCTGGAAGAGGGACATATCTAAAACATGCAGGGTCAGGGCGCTGGAGGACCGGAGTTGAACACTCCTGATCTAAAGCATGGCTGTAAATTACTCGTAAAAGCTTTGTATTAGTGGTTAAAGCTCACATTATAAATCTCGCTGTTTTGCAATCATATGTTCAGTTCATTTGATCGGTTTCAGCTGCAGTTAATTTCACCAACAAATTTCAAAAGTACATTTTATTTGTGACAGGCCTTGAGATTAGAATGTCTGAGAGAAACAAACACTGCTGGTAAAAGAAAAAAAAATCCCATATGTGTCCTTCTCAACAGAAACCCCTCATCATCCATGTTTTTTATTTCTGTGCACATTAGTAGAAAAGTTGCAGACAAAATGTTTTAAAGAGTAAACAGGGATTTTTATTGTAACATGTGACAGTAATCATATAATCAATAACCACACCCAAGTGTTACACATCGAATACTGAGGTAATGTTATGTGTCGAGTACCCCAAAATCATATTCAACAGTACAGTCCAGGTCTCTCTTGTAAAAGAGGTTCTTAATCCCAATGGGATATTTGCTGGTGAAATAAAGGTTGAAAAAAAAAAAAAGTCAAATGCATTTTTAGCATAAAAAGCACTAATATAAGAAATGGGGAAAATATTCCTAATATTTCCTAAAATAGAAGGACCAATGAAGCACTTTTTCAGCACATATTTTTAATGTAAATATTTTAACATCTCCATGAATATTGTTTTGCAGACATGTTGAGTTATAATTCAGATGAACATAAAGGAGAATAAAAGAGAATACTTGAAATAAAACTTCATTTTCATTTCTTCTGTCAAAAAAATTAAATAAAAAAAAATCTATCCAATTCAAGTGAACTAAATATAAACACAGCTAAGAAATTATCTCAAGGTCACGTTCATCACTGTTTTGAATTGTACAAAAGAACCCACAACATAATAAGGATGTAAAATAACATCTTTTTGGCAAGAGCTGTGGCAAAAAGTAAACAATTAGTCCAAGAACGTAACACAAAAATCCATGTAAAGAGTTAACTCTCAGCAACATTATATGAACCTGTTCGGATTAAATCACCTGGCAAATAATGTGGAAAAAACCTCAAAGAAAACAAAACTATTTACAAAAGGTTAGCATTGTTCCTGATCAAAACATCTGCAGTCATTTCTTCTGGAGGAAATCCTGGCCGGTGATGTATCAAGAAGTAAACAACAGACCTAATGGCATTTCCAGTTAAAAGAACATCTCAGATTAGATCACAAATCCACAAACTCAACCATGTATAAAAATGTAAAACAGGCAAGGTCAGCACAGGTTATGTAAATGAAAAAAATATGTACTGCAAACTGTGAGAAAAATTGCTGTAACCTCTGAGTTCCTATATAATATATTCAGTAAGTTGTTGTTACAACCTTGTGTCATCTCTAGGAGCTTCATCGTGTGATTTTAGATGCACTGAAATATGAGAGAGGGAAAAAACAGTGATAAATCTAGTAGAAATATGAAGACACATATCTCTAGTTTCCTCTCTCTGCCACAGCTGGGTTCTTGTCGAACAGCGTGGTGAGCACCGAGTCGAGCTTCCTCACTTCTCTGGATCTTCTCCTAAAATTTAAGCACAACTCAAGATGAGTTTACATATTTTCATTTTATACTCGGGTGTGTGTGTGTGTGTGTGTGTATACATTGTAAATCCAAATGCTCCTACTTACATTTTGAGTCCTGCCCACACACATGCAGACAGAGCCAGTGTAGTCATGATGGCAACAGCCATGTAAACGCACACAGATAGCATGTCCTGTTCAGCCTCAGGGAGAGTCAGCTTTGTTTCTAATAAAAAAAAAACCCATACACACACACACACACACACACACA
>JAPQRQ010000007.1:16120343-16133345 GCA_037367365.1 Apogon talboti | reverse complement strand
CACCTGGTTCAATTAATGATCAGCTCATCACCAAGCTCAGCAGAAGCCTGATAACGATGTAATGGCGGCCAGGTGTGCTGGAAGAGGGAAATATCTAAAACATGCAGGATAGCGGCTCTCTAGGACTGGACTTGCCTACCCCTGTCCTAGACCCTTGTAAGAGCCGGTGTTTGGTTTGTCCACTCAGAGTTACCATAGTCCGGCTCAATGCTGCAGTAACTAAATGACACTTAAATAGGTCACTGCCACCGTTTTCAAAGGCCTCACCACACAAAAGAACAACAACCTTCACCAAACCACATTCTCTCCTAATAATATTTGGCAAAGGCACTGTGTTCATGTGTTTTGTGCTCACTGCTGCCAAACACTAACGTAATACATCTACTGAAGTAAGACCTACCCAGAGTGTTTTTACCACTATTGCAGCAGTGCTGATACCATCCACTCACAAAGAGTCTATAATCTATCTGAGATTGAAGATCACACATTCAATCAAAGGTAGCAAAGCACAATGATTCTTATGTTCAACTGATTACACACTCATGAAAACATCCTAATGTACATTATATTCCATTTCTGCAAATAAATCTCCTTACATCCTACACACTGGACCTTTAATGTGTGAGGAAAAACGTTCTTAAGGCACAGGAAGACATGTTTTGGATGTTACAATTCTCTTTGTAGTTTATATGATATCTGCAGACGTTCAGGTTGCTTAACTGGAACTGAGAGCTGTTGTCCTGCAAGGTGTTTCAGCTACTGATGCTTAAAAGTCCCTAGAAAGAAAAACATTAACGTTATTGTAGTTTTTGCATTCACTCGGGAGTGAGAAATGTTAAAACAACTTTGCCGTTTTGTCTCCTCTGTAAAAAAATGGGCTTAGATCACAAGACTTTAGTCATCATGCAGGTGCAGAAAGCTCTGAGACCACAGCAAAACATGGACCAGAAAAACATTCATGCCATTCACTGACACCTATGTGTCTCATTGTAATACGGAGGGTAAAAAAAAAAAAAAGCTACCGTAGTTTTTTGATCTTTGTCTTATCACTTGAAATCAAGACTAGCATGCTTACCACATGAGAAGAACAAGATGGACATGTCCCTGTAGAAATATACATACATTATACAAGAATGTTAACTTCAGAAAATTCCTTATTCCTCGCATGGGAACCACAGTATTAAGACCTTTTTGTGCTGTTTGAATTAACGTTGTCATCACTGCTTTTACACCCACTGACTATTTTCGATAACAAATGAAAAATCTTTTAAGAAACAAGTGGTGATTCTCATCTTACACTGGTCCCAACTTTAACCTGGGACGGTTATCTGCAACACAGGTTTTTCTGTTCAGAAAACAAAATGCAAAATGTAAAAGTTCCAACTCTAGTGAACCTGTAGGAGCTTAGGCTAAAGATGTACAGAGCAAAAACACATAAATATAAAACAAATGAATAAATACATGAATAATTTAATTTCCCTGATATAAAAAGTTGTATCAGAAACCATATACAGGAGTGTAGCCTTTTTGTGAGATGAGATCATGCCAATGTGTGGAAGGGCAGCAGGATTGTTTACCTCCATGAACCTTCTGAACCAGAGGACACTTACACCATCAGAAGTATATACAATATAAGAATGCATTGTCTGAGGTAAAGGAAAACTGAAAATAGCAACTGCTATGTGTCTGTTGTGGCAACCTCATACCCTGAACGGCAAAAAAAAAAAAAAAAAAAAAGGGCAGGAATAGCAAAAAACATAACCGTCTGTGTGAGAAGTACAGTAGAAATGCAGTAGAAAATTGCAATACAGAATATTTTTCAAAAAGAAAAACCTTTCATGTAAATTGGAAAATGCTACAAAAGAATATTTTGGCCACAGCTATACACATGCTGTCACAGTGGTCAAATCTCCCCTCCAGTGGTGCATACAGGTTTGTAACTGGAAATAACACAAAGATCCAAACAGAGCCGAGTGTGATTTGTACATTAGTCTGAAGATAAAATCAAAGCAAGTTTTGGAGGAAAAATAACAACATGAAATCCATTTGAACGCTGCCAGAGGAAAGTCTTGGCTTTACCTTCAAACAGCAGTGGAGCTCTGATTCCTGAAAATTAAACCGTGGCAAATAAAACAGCATTTCATAGGTTTGGCTACAAGATGCAAGCCATGTGTAAAACACAATGTCTCCAACTTGAAAAATATCTTTCATGTGAAAAATACATTTCACAAAACAAAAGGAAACTCAATGGAGTAAAAACCATCATTCGGTGGTTTGTAGCTTCGATCTGTTCAGTGAAAGAGTGAGTTACGTCTGTATCTCTTCACTGCCAATGTCTCCAACACCAGCAAGGAAATGTTTTGTCAGTACTGGCACTTGCAGGCTCAATAATCACTGAGCATATTGAGAAGGATATACAGGTCTTCCTCCTGACCCAATGTCCTGTCCACCTCTCCTCAGCAAGTCCAAGCTGTGAAGCTCAGTAAATACACAGTCCACACACAAACAGGACGAGCCTGGTAACTAGGAACAGGATACAAATGGAAATGTGATGGACAGGAAGTGGATAACAGCTGACATCATATGAGGAGACGGAGGTCTATTGGCCTCTTGTCTCCTCTTTCAGTCAGGAAGGAAGCAGACTCCCAAATACCCACTGGGTCCTCACCCCGAGGGGCTCTCTGGTCCCTTTCAGAAGGGTGTGGGTTGGAGGGTGTGGTTGGATGACTACAGGTTGATTTCACCACTCGGGCTTGTGTCAAACTCCTGACAGCTGAGCAGACTTTGATGTGGGCAGATCCAGTAAAGCCTGGACCGTGACACCGACCTTCACCAGGCCACGCTCCTCCAGGATGTGGTGGGGCAGACAGAGCTTGTCCTGTGACACAAGACACATCGCTACTTACTGTTTGGGAAGAGATCTGTTGCTGATGTTCAGAAGGAAGACCACAGTCTGCCCTTCATGTCATGTGTCTATACATGCATCTCTGCCTTTCATACAGGTTCACTTTCCACGCTCCACTCTTCTCTTCTCTTCTCTTGTCCAATGTTGTATAGTAACAATGTAATAACACTTCACTACTGTACTCAAGTGTTCTGGGAGAATTTGTACTTAAAAGAGTATGTTTAAGTTCTGTTTACTTTCATTTTTACTTCACACCATTTCCTAACTCAATTGCGTACTTCTACTCCCATATATTTTTAGTTTAGTTAGTTGACAAACTAAGTTATTAAATGCTGAAGACTAAGAAGTACAGTATTTGCTGTAGAGTGAAGTAGAGTAAGAGAGAAAAGTAGCAAGGTGGAAATACTAAAGTACAGGTATCTCAAAGTCGTATTTAAGTATTTAAAGGCTAAATACAAGTAAGTAAGTACACTCAGCAAACGAGGGAGAGGGAGCGGTGGTCAAGGGAGCAGGAGACTGAATGGGAAACATGAGTAGCATCGCAAGAAAAAGCAGTGAAATAGAGAAATAAAACATGATTTCCTAAAACTCTAAAGGATTGTTCTAGAGGCAGAATACAGCTGGAGAACAAGCTTCCTCATTTCTTTTTTTTCCAGTGCTTTACTGATAAAAATATAACATACAAGATGTCCATATCTAGTTGTCTATTCTTTAACTTATCATACACAAGCTACGGTATATAGAAAAGAAACAAAATAAAGGAGGACCCCAAAAACTTCCTGAACACGATGAAAATAGTAAATACAGGTTCTCTGCAGATAAACACACCATCACATGCTGACAGAAGGTTGAGCAGAATTATCCTTTTATAGTCTGGACTAAAGTGTAGAATGTACTTTCACACACACACACACACACACACACACACACACACACACACACATATATATAAAATCTATATACTATAATATAATATAAATAAATAAATAAATGAGATTATTGGGTCTGCATGATAAAACCTGCATAGATAGGAGTGCCTTTCAAAGTTACTTGTAGTAAATTGCTAATGTTCAACACAGAACAATATTAACATGCTTGGGTTTTGAACAAATATTGAAAATTAATGCATGGATGATCATGATTGATCGCTGTCATTATTACCTGTGGAACACCCAGCTTTTTACACGCATCCAAAAAGTTCTCCACATTTCTTCGGCATTTAGCCATGCTAAGCTTTGGCTGAAAACCAGAGTGTAAACCACATTAGCAGGAAAAAGCAGAACAAAAACAAACAAATCATATGTCATGGAGATGAACAGTTTTATAGGTGAGACAAACAGCAGAAACTACACCCAACTTTGAACAGTACCACAATGACTTGAAAAACAACTCTGAGGTTCATTTGAAAGCCACAGAATTTTAATTTTCAAGAAAACCATAAATTCTACATCCAGTGTGCTTACCACAGCAGGTGATGGTACATGAATGCTGGCGACAGACCGAGGACAAATGTGATTGGCTAAATGACAGAGGACGACCCCATCCATCAGAGCAGCTCCAACGTCATCGGGGAGCAGCACCTTCAGCCTGGACTCAATGTTCTGCAAACACAGTCATAATGTCCCCATAAACATCACTTTACCCAAAAACATACAAGTACGTGGGTTTCTAAACAAAATCAAATTGGGGATTCTAGATAGATAGAATCTAGAATTCTATTTTATTTATCCCACAGTGGGCAATTCCATTTAACAGTCTCCAGTAAGGATTCAGTGGATCATAGAACAGTATAAAAGCACAGACACTGACATTTCACACTGTTGGTGTGAGAAGCAAGGATTCTCTTATTTTTACTACTTCAGTTACTTTTACTCACAGTGACCTCTGTCTGACTTAGGCATCTACAGTTTGCTTTCATGCTTTGGCTTCAGTGAGGTTGTTCCTACTGAGATGCTCCAGACTATTTTTATGACAATCTAAGTGCTTTCTTGGACAGAAAACACATTAGGGCGTGACCATGACAGCACATAAAACTGAAAGGAAAGTGTCTAGGTGTACACTGCAAGTTTCCAAATTCATGGCTGCTAATACTGAGAGTACAGCTGTTTAAACCACCACATAAACATCTCCTTCTAATAATCCTGTAATCCAATTGTGTTTAATCCTTTTTTTTTTTTTTTCAAACTCCTGGATCCAAATAATTCACAAACATGATAGGCTGTTTATCAAAAATAAATACCACCACATCTCAATTAACTCTTAATCCCTTAGTTATTGTATGATTCATGGTAGCCAAAGGCAAAACTGAATAGAGCTAAATGTATCTCCACATCATTTACTGCCCAGACTTCCCTGTTGTTCCCTGTTCAAGTCATTGAATTAACTGAAATACATTGGGTGTTACATACATTTTACTTTAACTGGACAGTCTCATTAACGTCCTCCTATCTGACAGTGTGTATGTCTTCATGATTCAGTCACTGAGGGGAGGGAAAATTATTTGTTTGCACACAAAAAAATGTATGAAAAAAATAGTTTCTTCTATTCTTTGCATTCTGTCTACTGGATGCATATTGTCTACCCTAATTTCTGAAACATGCCCGTTCACTCAATCTTAGCTTAATTTATGAGAATTTTCTGAACAATGAAACTTTCCTGCGACTGGAAAGTAGTGGAAGTTCTCATAAACTGCAACAGATTTTGTTGAATTTGGAAGTTCATTATTGAGCTTTTCAAATGTTGTTTCAAAGGTCAGTCACGGTGTATGAGAAGAGCATGAACTATGTAGAAAACATGGACATCAATGGGAATTTCTGCCTCAGCTTCCAAATAAATTGGACACTGGCCTGTATGGTGAAAGTACTGTCAACTGATATTATTTAGCACCAGTTAAATGGAGCCCAACCCTCTCTACTATAAAATAAATCAGTTTCAAGTTGCAAAACAAGTGATAGTCATTTCCTTGTATGGATTGCCCGTGCATTCCTTGTACTTTTTTTGGTTCACTCCCATTTTTTATTCCTTGACTTTGAAGCTTCCACCTACTCTGTCTCTTTCATGCTTTCAATCTTTAACGTTTTCTTCATATAGAGTCTAACTGTAAAAAATATTATCTGCCTTCAGGGGTAAGATAGTATCTCTAACCCCTAAAATGACAAACAGGCTTAAAGCAATAGCCTCCACAATTACAGGGTGAAATGATCGATCATGTTTCTACTTCAGCACTTCAGTGTTAGTCTGACAAGTGATGACAGGCTGATTTTCATGACATTGCCAAGTGTGATGACAGGAAGAACCAAAGTCAAGTGGCACAAACAAATCTTGTTTGTTTCTCTCACCATATAACCTTACATCTGGACTTCAAGCAGTTTTCTCTCTGTTATCTTCATTGGCTAGCCTTCAGATGTGTACAGTCTGAGTTTTATGAACTTAATAAATTTCAGGCGTATCTGACAGTCTAATCTGGAAGTAAATACTCAGTTTTAGAGCAAAACCTCTGCTCTACCATACCCTCACAAAACTTTGACAGCCAATGTTTTTCTACAATCACAGAAACTGCATAGTCTTTAGTCATAATTTGGTTTCAATATACAGTCAATTAACTCTCACTAAGAAATGGACAATGTCTTTATGAAATGCACACTGTTGCATAACAGAAACCATGAAATAATGTCACCGTCACCATCAGATCATCTGTATTTGCAGAACATGTAAACAGGAGGAAAGTATTTCTCTGTTTTCTTTTAGACATTTACTGTATATTCATTAGTAAATCAAGCCCTAAAAGACTTTAAGTGTTATTAAGAGGTTTGTGGTCTTTGAGAAAAACATCTCAAAAGCTAGGATTATGTCCTGACCTTTTCTGTCCAAATCTTTGGTGTCATTTATGACCAAATACCTGTTAGATTAATTACAATCCCATCATCCTCAGCTGTGTTTAATATAGAGCAAACATGCTAAACTCATGCTGTACAATAAACACTTTAGTGTCTTGTAAACACTAGCTTGTTTGCATTTTTGGAGTGTGTCAGTTTGATTCTGCTCAAAACATCACCATGTCTTAAAGTACATCCTTAAAGACCAACTAGCATGACTTAAAAAAAACTGGAAGCCATAGAGAAATGATCTAAAAAAAAAAAAAGTACTACATAAACTACTACTAAAATGTGCAACTTCTGCTAGAGCTAGTCTGTTTTTCTAAAGAAATAAATATCTAATAAAAAGACTACCATGGTGAAGCGCAACTTTATACAAAATAACCAGCGTTGACAGCAGGAGAGTGTTTATTTATAGGGTGGATACACATCACAGAAGAACCAGTGTAAGTAGGACACGATATATTCTGTGGATTCCCACTAGCAATGAACACAATCCTCTATGAAATGGAGTCAGAGAAGTTCTGAGGAACAAATATCAGATAACAGGATCTGGCAGGCTTTGGCTTTTGAGTGACTCATTTTGTTTTTTTTACAAAACGCAGAGGCATTTTCATACTGTGAGACATCTGACCTGCCGTAAGAGTCCTATTTGTTCCATTTCTTCTCTTAAGTGCTCCATCTTCCTCCTCATGGTGAAACTGGGATCGGTGGACGTGTACTCCTGACGGCTTCCTCTGGTGAATGCTGAAATAGTAAGTCAAGTGTACTGTTGAGTTCCAGGTAACACACAATCAGATACACAAGGGAAACACTTCTAAGAATAGCTGCTGCACAGTAGTTTGGTACGTCACTTGGACACTTGAAGACTGTTTGAGATCATTCAGTGACCAGGAAATGTAGCCAGTTAATAGTGCTTTCTTTGGAATATCCTCCCTGCATCTGAAACCCAGATGATAACTACATTTGGAATGTTTATATGAGCCATGATTTACACTGTAAAACAAAAGTTCATTACTTCAGGAAACTAATGCATCAAAATTGGAACTATTATAGATCTATAATAAAAGTCTTAGGAACTGTTATCTTACAAATGTATTCTTGCATTAAAGTCAAACTTAAATGTTCTGTGTACAATGGTGGATTTACCTACCAGCCCCTAGGCACTGCCCCCATTTGCACATATAAAGTGTTGAAAATAATGTAACTGCTGCATTGCTGATGCAGTGAAATTCAATGCTATAACTGAGGCCAACCTTATTAAAGCGAACTCTTTGCTTTGGTTCCAAAAAGGGTCACATTAGTGGGCTAAATTGTATTCATTTTATTAGTGTAAGATAAAAAAATTGCAGTTTTATATGATTTGAAGCATTTATAATGTTAATTTTGCTTCACTTCACCCCCTTCAACCCCCACCGCAGCTCCAACCCTTCTGTTTAATTTTGGCGAGGAAGGGAATGTCTTCTTTTGGAGATTTACGGTAATGATAAAACAGAGTCTAAAGGTCACTAACACAGACAGAGCCAAGGAGTACAAAGTGTCCTAAGGATAAACCGTATCAACCAGTAACAAGGAATATTAAGAGATGAAGGGGAAGTTTTCAAATTTACATAAAACCAAATTCTATATCCTTTATTTAATCAGGTGAAACCTTCATTGAGATAAAAATCTCATTTCTAAGGGTGACCTGGCCAAGACAACAGTATAGAGAGAGTAACCACAAATAGAAACACAAACTAACAGCTTCTAGAGAAACACTGCAGGAGTCATCATGTTTATTAATACAGCTACACATCTCTACTTAGAGAGTACTTCATGGCAATTTATTGCCGCACTGAAGTCCAAATTATTAGTGCAACAAATAAGGTGACACAGAGTGTTCAGTCCTGTTATGTCTTGTCCTTGAATGCTAATGCTCTGAAATGAAACAGATCAACAGTTCCTCAGAAACCTTCCCCAGTTCCAAAGAAAGGACTCTGGGGCTCCACCTAAAAATGTTTTGGCTTCAAGTAGGATAGAGGATAGTGTACACATTGTCTTGGATATTATACGGGCCTTAGGTCAGCCCTGTTTCAATTTAGATTTTCTCACAGTGCAAACCAGTTGAACTGAAGATAGTTTAGACTAAAATAATCCAACCCTAAATCCTGTAAAGAATTTTAATACATCTAAAATGAAAGACTAGTTATTAATATGACAACTGCATAAAGAAGACAATTAAATCTTTTAAAAATGTGTGTAATTCTATTTAAGTCTTTGCTGGTTCCATGCAGACTTTGGGATTTAACTGGTTTAGAAGCTTTTAATGTTTGTCTGCTGATTGTTTTACTCTCTATTTCATGACTATTGCATCCTAAAAATGAGTATAGTCTCTACAGGTGATAACATTAATCTAATTTATTAACTTTTCTACTTTAAGATTGGAGTAAGAAGGACCAACCCTGAACCATGAAAACACTCTAACACTGAATCGTACCTGATCTTGGCTTTAGTCCAAACACTGTCAGGGTGGTGCTGAAGTCTGTGTTGCGCAAACCGTCCTGCACACAAAACATTAATTGTATTACAAAAAAACATCTTCATTTCACATGATATTATAATTTTGATTATGAAGGAGATCTTTCGCACTCACCTCACAGTCATCACTTCCGTTCGCATTTTTCCGAGCACTCTGACACTTGTACTGTCAGAAACAGAAGCACATTTTTTCACAATTAGACATAAAGTCCTTCTTATCATAAAGTGTGGTAAAACTATTCACAGATTACGACAAAACTCCGGAAATTCGTGATCAGTTGCACGATACCGTCAAATTGCATGACACGTCATGTTTTTTCCACTTAATCCAGATAACACAAAAGATTTGCTGTTATTCAGTGATAATATATCTGCATTATCTGAACTAATATACGGCAGTGGATGTCTCAGGTCATCTACACTAAGATCCACAAAATTATTTAAAGAATTTCATGCTCATGGAAGCTGATTTCTTTTGCTCTTAATAAAAAGGATGTTGATTTTTTTTTTTTTTTTTACATATCACTGGGTGAGATTTGGGACAACGTTTGTGTGTTAAATTAAAGATTCAATTAACAATAAAGATGTGTAAACATACAGTGTGTAATATTAACATGGTTTGTGCTTCCTTTGGTTGCACACACGTAAAAAAAAATCCTAAAACCCATTCCTCAAGTGTGTAAACTACACCATTACACCATCAAATATAATTTTATGAGTTCTAATGCACAATAGCTAATTAGAAACTGCTCAGAGAGTTCAGAGATGGCTTTAAAAATGCTCAAGTTTCTGCTTGGCCTGACACTAAACACAAATAACACGTTATGATAGAGGGAAGAATTTATCCTGAAGCCATTACTGAGGTTTGTTGTGAAGATGTGTTTTCAGTTGTAAAATGTAATAAAACTGTGGGTAAGTTATCGTACTTTCAAATAATCTTTCCTCAGGTACTTGTTCCTCCTGCGGTCTTCATTCTGGTTGAGGACAGGTGGTACTTCAGGCCATTTGGGCTCTGAATCTGAGCTGTCCGTCTTCAGGCTGCCATCAAAGGAGCAGGATGTAGACGGCTGCGAAAAAAAAGCAGTTAACATGTATAGGAAATACTGTCCAACTATATTTGTTACTTTACTCCTTAGTATAAATGTGTTGCATGTTTTCAGAGGTTGTACCTGTCCACTCAGCACTGAAGCCCCACTGCTCCCTTCATCCAGAGAAGCACTAAAACGACAAATGACTTTTACATGTACAGTCGATAATCACAATAACACTATACACTTGTATTTTTTCATGACAGTGTGAACAGCACTCAGACCCTCTGACTAGATCAGTCTGGGGGTCTCCTGAGCAAGTCTGGGCTCTGACCCATTTCCAAGCAAGTATACATGTATTTTTTATTTATTTAGTTATTATTAAAGAATATTTTTTATCCTCCTAACTTTTAGATTAAGTTATTCTTTGTAATGACGTTTTAAGGGGTTTCTTTTATAGATGTACATGTATATGAATGTCATGTGCTTTTGTGGTATTGAAGTGAATTGAATTGAACTGAATTGAATTGAATTAAATTGAATTGAATTGAATTGAATTTAATTTAATTGAACTGAATTGAATTGGCAAATCACATGCAATCTGATCTTTTCAACTGTTATCCAGGCTGATTCCATATGTGGTCCTGAATCAAATGCAGATCTGATCTTTCTCATTGTTGCCTGAACTGTCAAGTAAGAATTCATGGAGATTTGTCACATTTCTGTACTGGAGGAATCACTCACACACTGTAAAATAGTTCAAAAACTACATTTCCTTGACTGCAGCAAAAATGAATACAGAACATCATATATAACAGTAAAAGACTAACAGGGACCTTTTACCATATAATAAATATCGATAGTACTTAAACATTTTAGCTTAAAATGCAGAGTTTTTCCTATTAGTGAAGTATTTTGACAGTGTGTATTACTACTTTTACTGAAAGAAATGATCTGAACAAATCTAACTTTTCATGTGCTCAGGACTGTGACCACATTACTGTTATCTGATATTGGTCACATTGAAAAAAAAAAAACAAAGAAACAAACCAAATCAAATCTGTGCAGTCATTCAGAGACTGAGCACTGAGACAGGTGGTGTGAATGTGCGTACCTACGAGCCGCCTGAGCTGGAGGCCTCGGTTTGTTGCTCGAACTCCCAGAGTGACTCAAGAATCTGTACAAAACCATAGACAGAGAGAGTAGTTGGGAATGGCAAAACTAACAAAAAAAAAAACCAAGGTGAGTCAAATTTGCAGTAAACTTCATCATGCCAAAGACATCCTTTATACACAATGCATGCAATTATACAGGGTGACCCAAAAAAAACGGGAATTTTTGAAGTGCGTATTGGCAGACATGAGCAAGTGGCAGCACTACGAGGCAGTGACCTTGAGCAAGTAAACACACCCCCATTTTAGTAACCATGGATCAGTGGAACGGGCAACAGCGTGCGTTAGCCATAACGGTCAATGAGCGGTCAATGAGGAATCTCAACAGCAGATTTCAAGAATGCATTCGTACAGGAGGACGCCATCTACAGGAAGTCATTTTTAAAAAATGAAAATTCAATCATTGTTTCTTAAATCGCATGTTTTAAGGTTTCAATTACTATGAATAAAATATTTTTCTTTTTCTATTTTATTGGATTGTTAAAAAGTTCCCGCTTTTTTGTGTCACCCTGTACTTAGGAGTCACTGTTGCAAGGCTGGTATTCAGTTTCAACAGAACTCAACACAACATCAGGGTTGAAACCAGTTAGTTCAAAGAGGAAACTAATATTAAGACTAGTCTAGTTCCAGGCCTCAGGCATCTTATATCTGCACAGGGGATTATAAGAATGACAACAATCTTACTCAGGTGTAACTAGCACAAAAGGCAGCGGTTACACAGGGATCACACTTCATTACTAATATGTAAACTATTCACTATTCACACATTTTCAGGCACATTGCTTGTATATAATGAAATGAAAGCCCCTATCTCTCTACCTGTGCGCTCGGCCGGTCACTCTCCGCCGATGGATAAGACTCTCTGCTCTGCAAATTAAGGACCGTCGTCTAGAAGCAAAGTGTTCAGCAGGAAAGTTGTAGAAGGAAGCAGGGAAGAAGAGATGTTTAGGAAAGTTATGTGCAGCAGAAAAGAATTGTGTGTGTTAGTCCTTAGCAGAGGTGAAAGAGTGGTATTGTGATAATGCAGCAGTATTTGGGAGAAATTAAAAAAAATACACCGAAATGAAGAAAGGTGAAGATAGCTGATATTTTTACCTGTATCATTCTTAATCTGAGTAACAATTAGAGCTGCTTTGAGGCATTTTATTGAAAATATTAGATTATCGGAGTAAGACAAGAAAAAACGGCCAAAACATCAGTGTAGCTCCCATGTCAGGGTTTATTACAACTGTGATGTTTAAGCTCCAGAGGCCACCTTAATACCCAAGATCCCTTAGCGTTACCAGTGGTCAGTAGTTTGTCAAGTATATATACAATTTAACAAAGGAATCATTTAGAAAAAAGCTATACTGTTGTGTGGATTTTTTCTTGTCTTGACACTCTAATCCAGGTAGTGGGCAATCCTGGTCCTCGAGAGTTGGTGTCCTACATGTTTTAGATGTTTCCCTCTTCCATCACACCTGGTTCAATTAATGATCAGCTCATCACCAAGCTCTGCAGAAGCC
>JAPQRQ010000007.1:16054817-16095216 GCA_037367365.1 Apogon talboti | reverse complement strand
CCAGGTGTGCTGGAAGAGGGAAATATCTAAAACATGCAGGGACACCGGCCCTCGAGGACCGGAGTTTGACACCCCTGTGTTAGAAGATTAATGATTGCAGTGAACATCTATAGAAAATATCAGTTACATAGATACATATGACAAATTGTGGAAAGGAACAGTCAGAGAAAGTAAAACAGTTACTGTACATGTTTGTGTTTCTGTTGTCTCCTAGGAGGAAGAAAAAGCAGCAGAGGTTTTTGAAGAATTCTTGGCATCATTTGAGACAAATCAAAAAAGTGGAGTGAAAACTTTTGTCCGTGGTGGTATCGTGAATGCAACCAAAGGTCAGCAACGGCCATGAAATAATGGCCCTAAGTGTATCTCTTTGAAAAATGGTGTAGCAGGTATTTTTCCATTTTTGCACAGAATGTCTGGACAAAAAAGTAATTCTGAGTTATCTCTTCCAGCGATGGGCTCTTTTAGCTAATTGAAAATACCAATTTCAGAGTTTCAGGTTGACTGAGCAGTGAAATGGTTAAACCTCTAAAATTTCCACTGCTATAAAATACTTCTGCTCTGATAAGAGTCAGCAGTACATTATCACTTTAATTTAGAGAACTGAACAGTACGTCACTATTGTATAAAACTTAATTACAACCTGTAGAAATGAGAAGAAAACCATACTTCTCAAACCCAAGGTCATTCAGTCTATTGGAATATCCCACATTGAACAGGAAGTGGCAAAAAATAGGGCCTTCTTGAATACAAACCAGCTATGTTTGGAGTTTGTTTAGATATTGATATACAGTAACTTTTGCAGAGGAGGAAGCAGAAGAAGTGAAGAAAAATAAGCTCTATCGACCGGCCTCGAAGTTTGTCCCTTTGTCCCAGAATGTGTCATCAGTATCATCCGCGGAAAGCAAAAAACCTGTAAGTGTGATGTTTGTGCTTTTGGGGTGGTAGAATACTTATGAAATTAAAATAAAACATGTTTAACAAAATTATTACATCACATATACATCGAGTCAGTAGTAAGCGTAACAAAAACACTGCCTTTCTTCACAGACATTCAAAAGAAAGACAGAAGAGAAGAAGAAGAGTAATCTTGAACTATTTAAAGAAGAACTTAAGCTGTAAGTTTTAATCTAACTGTCATTTATAATGTTTCCATGGACGTCATTTTGATACAGCTGATTTTATATTTGTGCTGGGGGAAAAATGCAGAATACAAGAAGAGCGCGAGGAGAGGCATAAAAGGAAGAAGAATGACCCTGGAGGAGGAGGAGGAGGAGGGCGACATGGAGATCTGGACATACCATTATCAGGGCGATCAAGTAAGTTCAACAATACTACATGAAACTACAATATTTACAACTTTTCTCATACATACTTTTGCAAGTTTTAATTTAATGATTAGTGTTTGCAGATATAATTGTCCTAGAAAGTGATGATGGTCCTCCGAAGGACTTTAGAGTATCAGTGGGTATTTCCTGCCATATTGTATTTTAACAGAGACTTAGCAGTGTCGTGTTAGGAGGAAAATGATCTTATGCAAATCATAACCATAAGATTTTCATAGGGTAAATATACTACTTGTTCATAAGGTACTGTGTTCAGTGTACAAAAAATCTCAAGTTTCTGATTTGTACAGAAGATTTATGTTAAAGACGGCTGTGTTTGTCTGTTGTGCACACCATCACAACAAGCATGAATCGGCTGGAAAAGTATCACATTAGTGAAGGTGCATTTAAAGACAATTCTGTTTGTGTTTGGAAAGTAAAGGAACTATATGTACTATTGATACTTTAATACTTAAAAAAAATACCTAAAATTATTACTAGAATATTTAGAATAAAGAGTTCTCATACTGATGTTAAAGATTTCAGTGTATTGTATTGAGATTTGCAGTGAATTTATTCAGTCATGGGATGGTGGGTCACGGTGTCATTATCTGTGACCACTAGTGGGAGTAGTGAGTCACTCTGTCGGTCTCGCATATGATGAGGATGACTGGAGGATAACTTGAGGATTACTTGAGGATGAGAAGTGGGTCAAAGCAATTTTCAGACTCAAAGAAAGTGAGAACAGGATTAACAAATAGAAGCATTGTCATTGTTTTCCCTACTGGACACATCCTTAAAGCAAAAGAATGAAGCTTGATTAAAAGTTGAAATGTTGTGATGTTGATTTTTAAGCTTATTAGAGTATAAAGTTATTTTGTTGTTATATTTGCTGCCATTGTTGATCCACGGTTCAGGCTAAACTGTTACAGCTTTGACTTTGAACAATTCAAAACGGAAACTTTAGTGCAGCTACTGACACCACAAACCATAAAAATACAGTGTTTTTGTGGTTATACTGTGGCTGTGTAGCTAAACTAATAGAGCCACCATGTCAAATAACAGCTGAGGCAGTAAACAATGTGAAGATTATAAGACAGAGGTGTAACTTTGACTACCTGTCATAGCGTTTATGTGAAGTCAATTCAGTGTTATGGTTATACACATATGTGTAAACAGTGAGTTTCAGTCTGTATCCAGTGTGTGATATTGTCTGTGGAGACATAATATGAATTTGTCGATGGTTTTGGTAGCCGAGGGTGTATTCTGGTATGTGATGGGATGTTAATCTCATATATAACACGTTTAATCAAAATGAAATTGTATGGACTGGGTTATTAAATAATTGTATATTTGACATTAGTGTTTGTACGGAAGGCAAATATGCACACATAAACAGTGCACATTTAGAAGCACTGATTTACTGTATTGTTATTGTAACCTAACTTTTTTTGTCTTTCTACAGCATTATATGATGACCTAACTGTGCCAACGACCACTAACCTCTACATTAGCTGCATTAGCCCAAAGGTAAAATGGCACACCCCCTTTAATTGGTTCAGCACAGCATACAAGTGAAAATACATATCTACTGTTGTACATTTTGGTTCTTTTTCAGATGAATGAGGAGATGTTGTGTAAAGAATTTGGTAAGTATGGTCCTCTGGCCAGTGTGAAGATCATGTGGCCCCGAACAGACGAGGAGCGCTGCAGGACGTCCAACAGAGCCTTTGTGGCATTTATGACACGGAAAGACGCAGAGAGAGCCTTGGCTGCACTCGATGGTAGAGCTGACTCAGAAAAATATGTCACATTTACAGGCCACTGGAATGCCTGTTGTGTGCCCGTATTTCATACTGTATGTGATTGTGATGTTTTTATTTGTAGGCAAAGTCATTATGGGGTTTGAAATGAAACTCGGATGGGGTAAACCAGCTCGGATTCCACCTCAGCCTCTCTATACGCCGGTGGGGGTGAGGGCGACGCCGCCGCCCCCCTCTGGTCTGCCCTTCAATGCACAGCCAAGGGATCGCTTCCGCAATGACTTCACTAAGCCGCTGGGCGTATCTAAGGGGGACTTTGACAAGGTAACATGATCTCAACTCTCTGGGGTGTCTACATGTGTCTGTTTTGTTTATGTCTATTTACTACAGCTCTCATATGTTAGTGACAAGTAAAGGATGTTGCACTGGACCGGTTATGTTGGTGAATTATAGCAGGAAAAGGGAAATTACAGCTTGTAATAACACCTGTGTTTTGAGTCGCTTGCTGGAATTTTTAGAAAAAATATCAAATAAATTTAATCATTACGTTGTTATTTTATCTAACCACATTGCAATAATCTTCAGCAGGCACTGAGAATGAGATTGTATCAAAGATTAGTATAATTTCCTAGAACCATCTGTCACTGTAAAAACCTGGCATGTTTGTTCATTCATTTCATTGACCAGCTTGTATGTGTGGTGTCGTTTTATGTGATGCAGGGAAATAAGTTCCAAGTAGTAGGCTATTTTCAGTGTTAATTCAAAGTGGTAATTATAATGTCGTAACTGTTGTACATAAATTAGCTTAGAAAGTGTGCAGAATTTCTAATTTGTTAAATAATTCACTGCAGTGACATAGCTGTGTCCCCCTTCCCCCATTTCACTGACTCTGAATGCCATCGTCGTTTTCTATGCTGTATGTATCCTGCAGTGTTTCATCTGTACAAGTACTCACGTTTTAATATTGTCACTATTTGATTTGACTTCACAAACAGACTCTGTCCGAAGCCGTAGTCAAAGTGGTTATCCCAACAGAAAGGTACACACACTCTTCTTACTACAACTGAGCAGCTGTTGTAACACACGTGTTGTTGGACAGAGGCTGTGATGTACTGTTGTTGTATCTCTAGAGGTTGTTTTAGACGAGAAGAAAGAAATAGAACTTAACATAGAACCCAAGCTGTAAAAGTAGAGGGTTTTGTTGTTTAAGTCCACTTGTTCTCAGATAGAAAAATAGTTTTTTTGCATTTGTATTTCTTTCTATCTCTACTTGACTCTAACACATTCTTGTTTCTTTTATATCTTTTATAATAGGCATTTGTAACTATGAAGTGAGACAATAGACTTTGTTAGCGACAGTGGATAATGTTTTAGCCCCTATTATTTTCCATGGGTTGGCTGAGACACTGCAGACCGATACAGCTAGAAGGCAGATTTATTTAATAATAACTGAGGCCAGATGACGTCACAGGTGGTGTTGTTGTTAGTGGCACAAATCCAACTACAGAAGATACCACCGAAGACTTGAGGACTTAGATGAAAGTAACTGCAGTGGTAGATCTGACACATAATCAGCAACACTGCATGAAATTACTGTTCTCTACTTCAAAGACGATTCAGGCTGAAAGCCCGAATCTACAGTCATGATCCACAGCAGCAGTTCCAGACCTTTTTATCTGACATTACTGAGCTGCCACATTCAGCTCATAGGGAAACTATGAAGGTTATATACACATCAACTTATATCATTAGCCTACTATTTCATTTAGTCAATTATTTTACTATTTATGGTGTCTCACATTCAAAACAGTTTATTAGACTAACCTTTTTGAGATTTATCTACTACAGTTACATAATTGAATTGGTTTTTATATATCGTTAATTGCCAGGACTCATGCTGACTGTCAACTCTCAAGTTTTGGTATGTTTACTAAAGATCCATGTGACCTACTTGTTTTTTCTTCTTAACAAGTGCATAAGTACAAGTGAAAGTACACATCAGACAAAATTTACTCAGAGCCATGTGTATCCTTTTTGATTACTCCGAACGCTTTCTGTGATTTCATAAAAAGCACACAGATACAAATACATTGAAATAGCCCTTTAAAATGTACAAATGCTGCTGTAAGTGCATAAACTTAGGATTGGGGCTGTCTGCTCTTAAACTGAAGTTTGCATTGCCTTGTTACAATATGATATCTTTGACCCTTAAACTGTCCCAGCAACCCAGGAATATGAAAATAAACTGAAGCAGGGTTTTGTGCAGTGAAATGTCTCCTAATTATGTTGTAGCATTTTCAGGAACCCCTCTGTTCTGCAGTTTTCACGGGTCACTAGTTCAGTACAAAGAGGTTTTTGAGATCTCATACTGTAACTGAAAGACAGAGGGAGGAGTGTTTTTTAACTCACACCTGGTCTGATACACTCTGTTTCCCCACAGGAATCTCTTATTCCTTATTCACAGGATGATAGAGTTTGTGGTGCGTGAAGGGCCCATGTTTGAAGCCATGATAATGAACAAGGAGAAAAACAACCCAGAATACAGGTAAGACGTTTTGTGCAAAAGATTGTGCGTTGATTATGCGAGTGACCTTGTGGAACTCTGATGTTTTTGTTTTACCATTTGTGTCAGGTTTCTGTTTGACAACAAAAGCCAAGATCACGTGTACTACCGCTGGAAACTGTACTCCATCCTCCACGTAAGCAGGCGGTTTTCTGAGTTACAACTTAAGGAATTTGTTTACAGAGCACTTGTTGTAAATCATTGTCTAACGTGTGTAATTATTTTGAGGTGAAGGACGGAGGTAACCCATCCACACGGAGGGTTTAACTCTATTTGTGTGTTCACATGGATTTGAGTATCCTAGTTTCGTATCTGAAGTTCAGGAACAAGGAAAAGCCCTTATTTTGAGAAGCCTGATTATGCTAGGTGGGGTATTCTGAAAGAGAGCAGGTTACTGTTGCAGGTGTGTGTCTTACGCTGGTTTCTGACCTCTGCTGACACTTTATACAGGTGCTGCCTCAGCTCAGTGGCATAACCAAAACACAGTGGGAGCAGCATAAGCACCTCACTTCCACAGCAGTCGACAAATATAGTGATGTCTGTTGGGAATGAAAGAAATACTGTATATGGGGCAAGTGATTGGAATGCTGATCTATTCAAGTCTGTAGTAAACAGCTTACACGACACTGGTTTCCCAACACACAGTGAAGCAACGTAGGTCACGGTGGGAAACACTGTGTTACTGTGTTGTAAACATGAACTGGTGCCTGTGCAAACACTAACCAGGATAGTAGTATTTCCAAACTACACTGGGACATGAATAAGCAGATTTTAGTTTTCCATGTAAACACCATGAGATGAAAACCAGAATTGGCATCTCAACCAGGATACTATTTCCCACACAGTCTATTAGACCAATGTCATTTGTTAAGTATCTCTATGCGAGTGTCTCTGTTCCTGATTTTTAACCCCATTACAGGGAGAGTCCCCAACTGAGTGGAGGACCACAGATTTCCGTATGTTTCGGGGAGGTTCACTGTGGAGACCCCCTGTCCTAAACGACTACTCACAGAGAGGTGAAGACAAACCAGAGGTGGAGGAGGGTATTACACCTGAGGAGGAGGTGAAGAAAGGGCAGCTGAAAACAGAGTAAGTATCTTAAGCTGTCATAGTCAAACAGTCACAATACAGCCACAAAATGAAATATCAACTATGTTCCTGTGGTATAGACAGTATGATTTTAATAGATTTTTAAAAATATTCACTAAAGACAAAACATGATTCAGAAGTACTTTAACTTGGAACTATAATGTAGTGTACAGGGTGTCCATTAAGTCTTTTTACTATTTAACAAATGTATTACAAAGGCAAATGGGATAGAAAAATCTGTGATGATTATTACAAAATGAAAAGTAGATATTGAAGTTTTTTGCCTCATTTAATACACCTCTATATGAGCAGCATTAGTTGCACAAAGCACATCAAGACGGTACTGGATTTCTTGCCATGTTGGCTGTAGCACAGCCTCATCAATGGTGGCAATGGCATCAGTGATCTTAGGCTTCAGGTCATTGATGTATCCTTGTTTCGATACACAACCTACCGACAACAAAACCCCATAGAAATCTGATATCAGGTGAACGAGGTGTCCAGGGAAATGGGTCATCCCTTCCAATCCACCGGTCTGGAAATATTTGTTTTAAGAACCCACCAACATGCCGTCCACAATGTGGTGGTGCATCATCTACCTGGAAAATGAACGTTTGGTGAAGGTCATCCAGTTGCATTGCCACATATTCAGTCAAAAGGTCAATTAAACATTTACAGTCATTGACCTCTTATTAAAGAAAAATGGACCAATGATTCGATTGCACGTGACCCCACAATGTGATTCAAACCTTTGAACCACTGAGTACGTAGAACAAATCTGATTAACATGTCTCATCAATCGCTTTGGTAATAATAAAAGTTTCAAATAGTAAAGAGATTTTGTGGACATTCTGTATATTTAGTTTCAACATTTAGAATTTCTATTGAGTAAGGCATTGTTCAGATCATTCAACAACTAAAATATTATTTTAATCAAATGAATTTGGTTTAATGTATTTATTTGCAACAACTGAATGAAATTGAATCTATTGATCCTTCTTTTCAGACACAAACAGAGGTTGGAGATGCTGCTTACAGAACTCACTCCACGCAGAGAAGACATCGCCAACGTGATGCTGTTTTGTCTAGAGCGAGCAGAGGCAGCAGAGGAAGTAGTAGGACTTATTACTGAGTCTTTGGCTTTGTTTCAGACGCCTCTTCAGAAGAAGGTTGGTGTTCCTCCTTGACATCTTAATGCGAAACGTTACGTTATTTTTCTGTACAGTGTAGGTGATTTATTTTGTCTTGGTTCTTTCAGATTGCCAGATTGTATCTTGTGTCAGACCTGTTGCACAACTCCTGCGCCAAAGTTGCCGGTGCATCATATTATCGTAAATAGTAAGACCCTTGCCCTCGTGTCGTCTTTGACCCCCACCATCAAAGTTTCTGTACCCTCTGTCTGAAAATATTAACATGTCTCTTTCTCTGACTTTTCAGTTTTGAAACAAAGCTAACCCAGATATTTGGTGACCTCAATGCGGCATATAAAAACATACAAGCTAGGCTGCAGGCGGAACAGTTTAAGGTAAAGGAGGCTGTCATTGACTCACACAATGACATTTACTGAAAACGGCAACAAAAACCATGTTGACTTTTCATTTTCCATCTCTACAGCAAAAGGTCATGAGTTGCTTTAGAGCATGGGAGGAGTGGGCCATATACCCCGAGCCTTATCTAATCCACCTTCAGAATATTTTCCTGGGCTTTGCCAAAGTAGGAGAGGAGGTGATGGAAACAGCAGAGGTGAAGTGAATATCTGCTCATCACAGACAATAACTGCGTTTGTTAAATGAACAGCTATGTAAAAAAACCTTTGCACACAAACACATGGAGTTCTGCTCTTGTCTCACAGGAGGTGCCCTCTGATCTCGACGGGGCACCGATGGACGGGGCACTTTTGGGCAGAGCTGCGGACGACTTGGACGGATGCCCGATGGGCTGGGACCCTCTGGATGGAGTCCCTGTAGATGACATCGATGGTGTTCCCTTAGGAGCTGCCATGGATGACATTGATGGGATGCCATGTGAGTCGGATGTATAACAACACTCAGAGTCCAACCTGAAGCATAATTTGTCTCACTTGTCAACAATTATCTGGGCAACAAAAAATTACTTTAAGGGTTAGTGGGAATTATTTGATGTGTAGTTGTATGAGGTACATTTTGGAGAAGCACTCTGGACAGACCTGCACACAAGTTAATTAATGTACTATTGGAGGTAGCAACAGCGGCAGAAATATTAGCCATTTAGACCCACCTGGGAAAAAAATCTGTTTTAAGCCACCATACTCCCATGACTAAAAGAGTGATTTCATTGTGCAGTTGCCAGTCTACTGCTACTTTTATCACTTAGTTTGTCGTGTTATTGTTCGACTTTGGTGTTTAGTTTGTTCAGATTCAAACTAATAAACAAAGCGATCAATGCAGCAGCAGATCCAGCACCTCCCATGTTCTGCAAGATAAAATTGATGTTTTTGTCACTGCAGTCTGGTGGCTTTGACAGCGAACGCTAGAAAAGCTTTATGTTGTCCATCGGATGGCACAGTTAACAGAGAAAGTGTTTTACAGTGTCTAAAGTACATTACTTTGCTTCTCTGCTAGTACTGCTGCGTATTTCTCAACGATGGGGATGTGCTGACCACAGTCTACTTGAGCAAAATGGTCGGTCTAAAAAAAATAAAAAATTCTGATAGGTTCTATTGTCCTGATTCAGCGGTTCTTTTTTCCCCTCAGTGGAAGACAGCAGTGCTCTTCTCTCCAGAGTGCCTTTGTCTAAATGGGAGCAGACGAGCGATACTGGAACATTTTCTCCAGGTAACCCAGGTCACCATGTCCTCTGTATAACCCTCTAACACGCCTCTTGTGATCCTACTCATCGCTCTGTTCCCTCCACAGCCAAGCCCGAGTCTAAGTGGGACACGGTGGAGGAGCGGGACAGTGAAGACGAAGCGAATGTAAGGTAAGGCCTCCGCAGTCGGTTCAGTGTGTCAACTGTCACCAGCTGTTAAAGGCTTACGCAGTGTAAACGGAAAGTCATCGTTTTCCTCTATCACCTGGCAGTAAAGTAAACCACGAGGAGGGAGGAGAGGACTCAGAGAGCGGCAGCAGTGACGACTCCTGCTCTTCATCATCCAAATATGACAGCGCAGACTTCCAGAGCTCCCTCAAGCGTTTTCAAATGTCTGAGAGCAAAAGGAAAAGGTTGAGAGAGCTGGAGGCAAGTGCACATTTTTCCTCATGTAAATGTAAAACTGGATGAATTAGTTATTACTCAAACCAAACCTATCTTGTCCTGCTGAATCTAAAACTGTTATTTTGGAATGTGGTTTGTTTTGTCTTGATCGGTTATTTAAGGCAAAAAAAAAAGAAATCTTCTGTTAAGTAGATATGTGAGGTTTGTGTCATATGATACATGTAATGGGCGCAGTCTGTGGCTGTGTAATATTGACATTTGAAGTATATTATTAAATTGTTCAGTTTTCCCAATTGAGTTGTAATGTTATCCAATATACATGGGCTTCAACGTGGAAAGTCCAGAGCACTTCCACAACATAAGCAAAAGCTGCCCATATAGAATCCACTCATTCATAACCTACACTTTGGACATCGATATGATCCTAATCATAATTTATCCCTTTTAATTTGTAAATGTTGTTGACTTTGGGGAGCTCTAAAAGACCAGCAGTTCATTGTCAGCTATCTCAGCATTTCCTGTTGGATACTTCTCCGCATTTTACTTTGTTTATCATGACTGGAAAATTGGTCATCTGATCATTCCAGGATTGATTTATTCATCACTTCATCGACACATTAGTAAATATTGTTCATGTGTATCAACTTCAACCTCCCTATGGGGATGTGTTCAGTGCATCTCCAAAGGATTGTGGGTAACACCATCTCTGACACAGGTAAAGGTGATGAAGGTCCAGGATGAACTGGAATCTGGCAAGAGACAGAGGAAGTCTGGAATGAGTATACATCAACAGGTGGAGCACTACAGGAACAAGCTGCTACAGAGGGTGTGTTCTGAATATTGCACACGTATTGAGTAAATACAAATGAATTCCTGTGTACTGTATCAACACAGGGCTGACATCTGTCAACCTGCGCCACCTGTAGACCAGGAAAATCATATCCATAGCAGTTTGGATTTTCCACATTAAATCGGTATTTCTTGCCATGTCCAACAGGAATTTGAAAAAGATGGAGAAAATGAGAGATCCATATCAAGAGAAAAGTCAAAGGAGAGAAAAAGAGGCGACGACGGCAGAAGACGAGGGCGGAGTAAAGAGTGTGCCGAGCAGGCCCGGAAATCTGGGAGCACTTCTCCTTCAAAGCAAGTGACATTTATGTTTTTTAATCCCCGTCACAAAGACAACCTCTTACCATGTGCTCCACCTTTTCTACAGGACGAGGTCTCCAAAATGGTCCAAACATTCTCGCTCGCCATCCCCCGATCGGAAGACACACAAGTCCAGGTCGCGGTCACCGCATCGCTCCCACAAGAAGAACAAGAAGAGCAAACACTGACTGGGCTCTGGACCCACCTTCAACGACTGTGCTGCATCTGCCTGCTGGTGTCCATAGGTTGAAAAAACGCACTCTTTTGCAACACAGTGCTCTCCAAAAAGGGACTGACAGCTGCTCCATTCCCTTGTTCCCAAGCAAGACTCAGCACTCTTTTGTATAATGGAAGTTTGAACACTGTTACTAATTATATATATTTTTCTTTTAATGTTTGTTTTTAAAAGGATAATCAGAAATGTTGCTGCAAAGTACTGGCACTAAATAAAATCACTGATGTGATAAACATGCGTGGCCTTCTCTAGTTTGTAACCGAACACGGATGAAGTGATTGTTGTACTGATGAGATTTTGTTAATGTTGATGAGCCATTTTCTAGTTTGTGTGGACTTTTATTGAGGAAATTAATATAGCATCATTTGGTTTTGTTTACAAAAGCAGTAAGTATGCAATGTTACACAGTAAATTTACAGTTCTTTTATATAATGAAATGTGCTTTCATTGAAGAAAGAAATGTATCAAAAGTAATTAAGAGCCAGTATTGGTTCCAAAAAAAAAAAAAAACATACCCAGCCCTAATCTTTAGTAACCGTATACAGATTTCCTGTACCGTAGGTTCATTAGCCTAAGTGTTTGATATATTTTGGACAGCTTGAGAATTTTAAGAATTTTAAAAAGCTATCTAGATTCTGTAGGCACAAATAACAGGTAAATGACATATCAAACCACCTATTTTCAACAACTGTTAAATCATTTACACACAAGACATTTAGATTTGTGACTCACAATTAGGACAGTGTCTTGCGATTTGTGGGAGTTACCTTTGAAATGTGGGACTAGAACAAACTAGCAAGGTGCCCATACTATTATAATTTACCTCCAAACTAAACTCGCTCCTGACCATACTATTTTAAATGTACATTTCCAAACAGATTCAGGATCTGTTCAGACTACACAGTTGGCTGCTTTTAATGCCAAACAGTTCACAGTTGCTTGGTATTAAAGAGATAAAAAATAGAAATATGACAGGGAGTCCCATGTCTTTGCACGGTCCATAGTTCGCCCAGTCCCTCTTCCTTTTAAGGGTCCCTGTTCTCCTGAAAAAGCTACAGACAGCTCTTGGTTTCAGAGCAATAACTGTTAGGTAGTTGGATGCGTTCCGATCACTTCTGACAGGCTGCTCTTCACCTTCTGGACCGGTCAGCCTCAGACAGGCCTGAACACGAGGAGCCGACCACCTCTGAAGTGCTCAGTACTTTTTAACATTGATGAAGACTTTGATGGCTCCAGTGAAGTCAGCAGAGAGGAGAACTTCTGTGTGATCCGTTTTCAGGGCTCCTGTAAGTGACAACACTGTTAAAATGACTGACAAAATCGGCCATGTCTGTCCGTATGATTCAACACAAGACGCTCGGAAACTTTACGTACCTGAGGGGATAGTTTCAGAGTCTGTGGAGTCCAGACTCTTGCACTCTGCTTCAGGTTTCTCTGCGCCGGCCTCCTGTGGAACAATGAGGCCCGGGTGGGGCGCGAAAATGGCGGAGGTGACCACTGCATTATGAGCTGAAAAAGAAGTAGTAACAGCACAGACAAAGGGAATACATTCATTCACTCCTAAATCTGAAAGCAGTTTTTCAGTCAGTGAAGAGCGCGAGTACCTTTAATCCCTTCCCAGAAGTCATTGCGGTCCCGTCGTACAGACGTGAATTTGCTCAGGTCGTGGTATGTGCTCCAGATGTAGACGTATTTATCCTCTGAGCCACTCACAATGAAGGAGTAGTCATGGCTGCAGGAAAACAGTTCAGTGATGAATTAGCTCTTGCTTTTATGTATGGAAACGTAAAGACGTCACGGTCATATCCCTTGAAAACGTCGGTCCTGTCCGTGGTTGTCACAGAACCAATAGGAACAAGTAGATTTGAGATTATGATTAACTGTAATACAGATGATTATGATCAATGACTGAATGAGTCTAATCTCAAATGGAGGTTTAAGTGATGAAAAGATGGCGTTTCTGCTTTGTTTTAATGGTGGATAAAAACTTTTCTATCATTATACAATGTACATAACAGGGCTAGTTTCTTATAATTACATCATTTCTTGTTACATCCTCACCTGAAGCTTGCCTTAATCTGACTGCTACTGTTGACGTAGCCCTTATATTTCATCGACAGAGACAGATCCCTCAGATCATAAAGGCGAATGCGGGAATCATTTGAGGTCACCAAAATCTGAGGGGAAACGGTGACAGGTTGTTGTCATTGAAGTCTAAAAACAGAAATAGGTTATTTAATATTCTATTTATTTATTTCATTACTTTATTCTCTCCGGGCAGAGGTTCAATCCCAGTGATTTTGCGTCCGACTTTGTTCCTGCCTCTGGTGGACCTCACATGAATTTGGGTGTGGTATTTCAGGCGCTGTGGGAAAATAATATATAGCACAATGACCAACAAAACAAACGTTTACATGTATCTATATGGAAGCACAATCTTTATCTGATTCATTTCAGCTGCATTCAGTTTGATTCATTTAATTAATCTGGGTAAGAAGGTTAAAATAACTTGACAAAAACTCCTTCTAAAGTGCCACTCTAGTACAAAAAAGTACTACCGTTTATTACCTCTGTGTCGTAGAAGATACATCTGCCGTCATAGGTGCCGATCACAGCATATTTCCCATTTTGACAGAAATTGGCAGCAGTGATGAGCCGCGTTTGCCCATCGACCTCATTCCACAGCGCCACCTTCTTGTCAGGAATGTTCCATAACCGTAGCTTGCCGTCAAGAGATCCACTTAAAAAGTATCTGTCATCCTGCGTAACAAAAAAACGTTACTATAATGCAGTCACTGAGCCTAAATAAATAGACATACTCGTGCTAAAGGTGTAATGCAAGGTGACTGGGCTTACTCTGGGATGGAAAGCAATGGCCGTGACAAAATCGATGTGTTGAAAGCAGCAGAGACACTCTCTCCTGGATATGTGCCACAATCTGACCGTTTTGTCCATGGAAGAGGAGAGCAGGAAAAAATTCTACAATGACAGGCAATAAATGAATTAGGAAAAAGACAGATAAAACCAGATCTTAAAATAAGTGACGACATGGAAAGTGACCTCTCACCTTTGACCAGGACAAGTCTAAAAGATCAGCTGTATGACCTTTGTACTTGCAAAAGGGGACTTGGCGGAAAGGGGCGTTCCTATCTTCTGTGTCTGGATCTTCTGGAGCACAACTTGCCTAAAATAATAGGACGATAGGTCTTGTTTTATCTAAGGGATCCAGAGAGTGTAAGATGTTCTACAGACCATCACAACAAAAATTAATCATCCAGTTCTGTTATTAGCGCTGACGTCAGAAGAGACACTTACCCCTGGATCCGTGTCGGATTTAGAAGAGCATAAACTTTCCTGAGAGGGAGAAGGTGAAACTCGACCTGGTAGAAACAAAACGATAAGAATCTTAGTAATGAAGCCGGAGTTGAGTATTAACTTTAAATAAATTGTTGTATACCGTGCTGTCCTTTTCAAGTCATCTGTCACTACATATATTGCTGTTTTTTGTTATCTAACTAATGATTGCGGACATAAATGAGAGATTTCTGCGATAATCTGGCATGTTTACATCTAATATTACTCTAATTCCGATGTTCATCACTGTGCACTATCCCTATTGAATAAACAAATAAATGGAATGCTGATGCGGTTACCTTCAGTGTTGTACTTTAATCTCATGTTATTGAAGTAGTCAAAGGCGGTTTTTAAGACCCAGATACGAACGACATTATCCTGGCCTGCGGTTGCCAGCAGTCTCCCACAATGAGAGAACTTCATGGTCCAAACAGCCCCCTGAGGACAACGCAATGACAACACTGAATAAATATGTATATTAAGAACTTTTTTTTTCCAAATATATGAACAAAAAAAAATGTTCTTACCATGTGCTCTCCGCTCAGGTCTTGCACCACCTTGATCTGATCGAAGTCAAAGGGACCCTTGAAGCTGTGTGCTGCCTTGAATTTAGCAGGTCTGGTGTACGGCATGCCCTCATCGTCACTAGACGACGGATCATCCTGATCTGTATGGAACACTGACACGACCACAAACAAAAACAACTGAGGCTGTGTTCTTCTGACAGCTCCAGATCTCAGCGTTAGATAGACCCAGAGGAGGTTTTAAAATGTCAGCAGGATGTCTACAAGTACAAGGCACTTAGATTGAATGTTTTTCAAGCTCATTTCAACCCAGTTTAGGGCTGAGTTTTCAACCAACTATCTTGTAACCTGAAAGGCATGTATATATAACTGGAATTATGTACTTGAGTTATAACTGGAATTATGTACTTGAGTTATATACTAGAGAGACTAAGTATTAATCAATATTTTGCCAAGAGGTAAGTCCAAGTACCAAGTGAAAAGACAGTATCACTCAGTAGTAGGTTTAAAGCTTTATAACATCAAAAATGTTGATTTAGAGAGACAGAAGCTTGATGGTGTTTAAAAGATGGATGGTTGGGTTCCAAATGGTTGGGACAAGTAAGACTTTGGAAAGTCACACTGAAGACAATCCAATGACTTCTGAGGCCTAATATGTACACAATTTGGCAATTTAACTACTGTTCCTATATAACCCAATGCATGCATGGTAAATGTGAAGTATCTTCATGGAATCTTGGCTTCTTTAAAAATGTGTGAAATTCTTTTACCTTCATCACGCACACTTTTCACTTTGTTCACTGCCTTCTCTCCGTATTCCTCTGCCAGATGCTTGGCTTTCTTCACAGACTTTCCCAGGAATTTTTTTAACTGGGTCCTAGTGAGTAATGTGGTTGGGAGGTGGATGATTATATTAGACCCATTGATTTTAAAAAACCAAAGACGTTATTGTAGCAACGACACAATATAGAAAAAGGCACCAATCCTTACGTTTTCTGTTTCAGTTTTCCACCATCTGTGTCTGCCAGTGGAGCCTGAGTTTTGTCATCATCGTCTGACTGTGCTGCATCATTCCTAAGCGAGAAAAATGGAACTACTACAGTATACAGACTTATATATAACCACTTCCTCTAAAAAAATAGCCACACTATTATAACTTCAAAACCTATAACTTCACCTAAGAAATAAAACATATTTTTTACTTACGTAATGTATTCCTTAGTTCTCCTCATGATGTGCAGGGTAAGAGGGTTAATCCCAGCAGGGAGTTTCTCTTCAGCCTGGATTAGAGGAATCTCCTCCCCAGTGTCCAGATTCTTGATCATCACACTGGCCAGGATTTCCTGTTTTTAAGATAGTACGCAAAAGTAAGCATTTTGCTCAGAAGATTGGTGAGAGGAATGTGCAAAGGTTGGGTTACGGCTTGGAGTCAAACTGATTACAGCCAATAAAAACAAGCACACGGGGGCTCTTACTTCATCTGTCAGTTCTCTACCAGAGTTGGAACGTGGACGTTGAGGACCTGGGGTTTGTGCTCCACTCTGAGATGAGGCCTGCTCATCCTCATTCTCCTAAAACAAACACAAAAAAACCAAGCAATGACGCAAATGAAGTTTTTCGTATGCTGGTGAAATTATTTTTAGATCAGGTATGCATTAGCACCAAAACCGGCTCGGCCTGCACTTACTTGTGCTGTCACCACCTTGTCCCCACTAGTGGCACTAGCCAGATCCAGGGAATGCTGCAGCTCTTTGGTTAGACTCCTCACAGTGCTGCTAGGAGACACCAGTCCAGAGGGCTCCAGTACATCAGCACTGACTGGGCTGACTGCAGACACTGAGGATACAGTGCAAACAAAATACACTGCTTAGTCAGAAACACAAGCAATACGCCTTGTAATTATGCTTATAAAAAACATAATGAAATCTGTCCTCTGCATGGTTAAACCTTAAAGTGGATGAATACGGGCAAAAATTTGCACAAAGCATCTGTTTTACTATAAGAACATTCTTATTAAAGCTACAGAAAACATTAACCTCACTGTGTGTCCAATAAAATCACACCTTATTGTATTTCTCCTCTGTACAGCAAAGCATACCTCAGTAATCTGAAACACTGACCAAATCCATTGGCTACCTGCCTGTTAATCACTCACAATTTCAACTGACCACTACAAGTAAACTAAAGACAAATGGTCTGAAAACCAGACCTTGTGGTTACAAATCCAGCAATATCTTTCACTTTACAACATACTCTCTAAGTTACAATATAGAACAACGTTGTACAATGTGCAAATAGCTTTGCTCTACCTTCAAGTCCACTTGGCCTCAGAGACTCCTGGGACTTCCTAGAAGGTAGACTCTGCCAAGATGGAGGTGGTGGCCTTGGTGGGGGACCTCCACTGGGTGGGGGTGGTCGTGAGGGAGGAGGCTTCTTGGTGCTAGCTACGATGTCTGGTTCCACTGTGAATTGCCGTGGTGGTTTTGTTGGCCCAGAGGGATCAGAGTCCAACTGCCTGTCTGTGAGTGGGACCTGGTCTAAGATGTCCGCAGGCCTTTGTTCCCCTTCTGCAACCCCAAGAGCTCCATCAGGCTGTCTTAAAGTGCTGGTGATATCTGGGGGCTGTACATGCTCTTGTGACCCTACCAAAGGCCCGGGGAAATCTGAGGGTTCAGGTGCAGACGCAGAGCATGCTCCATTTGTTGCTGCACTTTCCTGTTGTTCCTCTTGTCTCCCAACAGGCTGAGGTTCGACAGCTGGCTCTGCTAGCTCCACAGGAACTTCCTGAGCATTATTCTCTTCCGTTGGCTCCGGGTCTGCTTTTACATCAACATTAAGCTGATCCAACAGCTGAGCCACCTCACCAACACTTCCCTTCTGACTCTCCTCAATGATACTATCAATGATCTATGAGGAAGAGATGAAACTGTTTAATTTAATAATGAAGTAACTGTCATAAAAGTTCCCATTGTACAATGAAACGTGAGTATTTTTTGAGGGCAGTGACACATAAAGAATTAAACTTCACATGAACCTGGATGCTATAGCAAAGAATGCGCTGCAGGATATATTTACTACACATAACAGCATAAATGTTTTGCTAAATTTAAATTCTTATGGCACTTTCTTCATTCACTAACAACTAATGACACCATCACTATGTCCTATTTTTATTAAACATAATGTAAATAACCCAATATGAAGAAAACACTCTGATCCTACCATTTTATCAGACGTACAGAAACCAATGAGAGAATAAACCTACCTGTAGGGAGTCATCTTGTTGATTGACAGCTGTGGCCAGTCCACAGGGCACATCTTGTACAGCGTTTACTGATGTCTGTAGCTATTAACAAAGAAGTGAGAACATTAACCTCAATGACAAAGTGAAATTGCAGCTTTGATCAAAATCAACACATGCATATCTCAATAAATGAATTAACTCTAAACTTAAGAAATTTAAAGTAAAGAATGCTGAAACTTAACCAAAAATACCAAAATTTAACCAAAGACTAAGTCTTTTCAAAAGTTTTTCAATCAGCTGAGTTTTGAAATGGCCTTTGGCTCCAAACTGTAATGTAACTGTACATTGTAAATAAAGTCATGCACATGGGTTTGATGCAGTTTTCATTTTCTGCTAAGTCAATGTATTCAGTCACCTTTGCTTGGGGCTACCACAGGTCTTTTTAGAACATTTCACTGCTGAACCAAATTCAACTACAGTTAAAGTTAAAACAGTTCTTATTTGGATATTTATCAAGTATAATTTGCCAGTTGCAATCGTTGGCGTGAGAACAGCAGGCTGAGCAACGAGGACAGATGACTCATTTCCATTTCATTTGCATTTTCCTAACTGTCGGCAGACAGACATTTAAATACATTTCTAGGGCTCTTGAGTCAAATAAAAGTCACTGTGGCAAACACTAGAATATTTGCAACCGTCACTGGGATTAGGTGCTACTTCCAACACAGCAACTATAAGCACTGCCATAAACTTTAAAATGCTAAGACTGAAATTGTAGAGCACTTTAAGTACAGTATAACTCTAATAGATTTATTAAAAATAAACCTCTATATATGTAATATGGCTTGCAAACAAACTGCCTAGATATCTACCAAACATTCATCAAATCAAATTCTCTTTTTGGTCCTTAGTTAACAGAGTAAGAATAACTCTTAGAACACTGGCAGAGATATGGCTTTGTTTCAACAGAAACTGGGTTTAGACAAACATACCTGAGGTGAAGGAATGACAAACTTTGCAGGTGACCTAAAAACAACACAAAGGGGAACAGTTCAGATAATGTATTTAAAGCCCATATCTAAGATACAGGTATAATTTTGGGCCAACTTAATCCTTCAATGTGCAACATTAATATGGCTGAAAAACGGAAATAACTTTGAATCTAAAATGAACAGTTTTTCAGATCTGTTATTAAACTAAACCAAGGATGGAACAAACAAAAACTGCAGAGTTTTCTAGGTGTAAAAATGTACTGTACCTATAACGTGCACAACTGGGTCAGGCCAAAATCTCTCTTTTGTGTGATAGAGGTTATTAAAGTTGGGTAAAAATAATTCATTTGAACATGCTATATGTGTCAAACTAAGTGACTATCACTGATGTACATGATATTTACAGGCTTTCAAATGTGTCTGTTCAAGGCACCAGCCACTTGACACTGTGCAAAACAAGCATAAAAAACCCTCTGTTCTACATGTTATTGATTAAATCACATTAGGATTGGCTACTTTTTAATCACCATTGATTTGACAGCATTTGACTTATACTGACACTCACTGTGCCTTTGATCCAAACAACCAACTCCCATATTTACAAGAAATATACTTGAGGGAAAGAGCGCTGGTTTTAAATGAGTATTATCGATCTAGGTAGACTGTCTTTAATAAACGGTTCTATTGTCCCAGAACTTAGTTGTATCATGTGACCTATGTGTGACTTAACCGTGTACTTTCACCACAGCAAAACAGAACCGAATACCTTTTCTGCTCATTTCGCTAGTAGAGTCAGCATTAACTTAGTAAGAAACTTGTAAAACAAGCAGTGTACCTGGTAACAATGTTTGATCTTACGTAAAATAAAGTAACAAAAATGTGAAATGGTGTTTGCTTACACTTTAGGTGAGGGGGTAAAATTGACGTCCTCTGGAGCATCATAGAATTCTTCTGTGTCACTTGTGTCAGACGCCATGCTAACCCGAATTTAGCTCACCAGCTAGTCCAAGTTAGTCGCCAGGCAGCTATCTAAAAGCCTAACCTGCGAATGCTTCAACTGTTACATACATGCGCTTGGCTATTTATTTTCTCCCTTTATTGTAGTAACTTTATGATCATAAAGGTCTCGGCCCAGGCTTCGTTAAACAACCACTTTCCTGTGTAAACGTCACGCCATAACGTTACTGTTTCGTTAGCCTACTGCTAAGCTAACAGCCGATAACTGGTCGTATGACTGACACCTACAGCTAACTAGCTCTGTACAGTCTTTCAGTCCTGTCTCGGTCTGCGCAGAATGGTTCCTCACATAAGCGGACTACAAAAAAGCGCGTTTTACGATGCCACACACTTGAGCAGCTGTCAAGCTAGCGGAGTCAGTGGTTCGCGTCATAAACAAACCACATAAAAAACACATCTGAGGGAGGTGAGTCAAAGGGCGGGGCGCAGGCTCCATCTTCTTCTACGCTACGATTTTGGCAGATGGCAGTAATTTTGACACATTAGTGCCAACTACTGGATTATGGAAGGAATTCCTTCCATACTGTATGTGATGAGAACAGCATCGAAAAACAATCCACTTGTGAATCTTGGTGGTATGTTTCTGTATTATTGAATATTCGCAGCTTGTCAGGAAGTGCAGAAAATTATATTATATTATATTATATTATATTATATTATATTATATTATATTGAACTTTATTGATCCCTTAGGTAGAGACACTGGAAAATTAAGGTTCCAGTAGCAGCACAGCACCATATAATATAAGAATTAGAAGATCAAAATGAAATAAGAAAATGATAACAATAACTATTAAAACAATGGTAAAACCAGGCAATTGTACCTTAGAAATACTACTAGTAACTAATAATAATGATAATATGATACTACTACTACTACTACTACTACTAATAATAATAATAATAATAATAATAATAATAATAGTACATGCAGGTGGGGTTGGGGTTCCTTCTGCTAGAAATGTTTCAATTAAAAAAATAATTTCACATCATTTTGGAACATTAGTATACCGTATATGTGTGTCTGGCTATAGAATATAATACATTAAGATCATCCAAAACACTCAGACAAACACTTGCTAAACCGGTCCATTTGAGAAAAATTGCAAACCATCAGATCTGGTATAAGTCATTTTTTATGCTCTTCACTTTGATTTTATGTTAATCTGTCTACCAAAACACCTAAGCCTCATAGCAGTAAGACTTCACAAGAGGTATTTTATTTGAAGTGGGTCATAATGCAAACAAACAAAGCAATGTGTGAATCCATGACCTACAATCTTTACAGTCTGTAGACAATAAGATGATCAAATGAATATACCAACTGTGACAAATCATTTACAAGTTCAACTGCAGAGGGAGTGAATGATAAGATGATAGCAAATGAGCCATATTTCTTTCTTTGTCTCACCCATGTATATTAATTATGACCTCTCAATGAATGTTTCTAGCATCCATAGTCAACCCATAATTATTTTATAAAATCTTCATTTTGCTTTCAGCCTTAAGGCTTTTCACCCTGTTAATCAATTTCAACAATTTTAATGCATCGGCAAGAAATGAAGAACTACAGTAATAATCAATGTCATGGCTTGCACCATTAATCTTTAATTATAAACTTTAATTATGATTGAAATTGTTTGATACCCCATTAACTGCTTGTGAGGTGAAAATACATGCACATAAATTAGCTGCTGCAGGTCCTCCGCATTCACACAAGAGGATGGCAGACACAACAAAGACCGGTATAACAGCTCACCGTTCAGCAACATCCCCATCAAATGTGTTTGTTCAATCAAAGCAGGCTCAAATTCTGAATGCATATGCTTATTAATAAGATGCCTAAAATGAACCAATCGTTTGAGAGGACAAAGGAGAAGTGATTTTTGAAGCAACCTGACTGCATTTTAAGTACTGCATTTATTATTTTTGTTTTGGTCATAACACATGGAGACTGAATATTGTTGTCAAGGTTGAACTGAAATTATCAGTGTCATGCTACAATTAAAACCAGATTTATCCAGTAAATAGGAAATGCTGAGAATTACACTCAAATCTACATCCTTTTAAAAAATACATAAACATTGCATGAGAATAAGAAAGCATAAACCAAAACTTTCCTGATTTTTGTGTTATGTCTGGGTGAAAAATAAAATATATTTCACTAAACTAAAGTACTCTAGATGTTTGTGCCAGTCTTAAATACTACAATTCTAACAGACATTCATCTGGTGTGGAAATGCATGATTTGATGTAGGCCTATTTTTGGCTGAGAACAAATGTCAGGCCAATTTATTTTTTTATTAAAGATCATTATTCAGAAGAAGTAAAACGCCTCAGTTGTGTGAAAGGCCTTCATTCACTTTAATTATCTCGCTTCATGGTTAATAAAGATGACTACTGTTTCCATGGTTCCATGTTTCCAGAGCTCTTCTTTGCGCCTTTCATGTGTTCTTGATAACTTTGGTTATAATTGATGACAGTCCCTTTAAAATAAATGTATTCCTGTCTGTGAAAGCTTGATTTTTCAACTAAATTTGTATTTTTCAAGTCGTCACACTTAACTATCTAGCTAACTGTTTAGACGCAAAGCAACATAGACATATGTTAGAGACAACAAACAAGCTTCAAAGAAACAAGTCTTCTTTAGACCACTTTATTTAGTAACGGAAGTTTTGAGCCAATCAGAAAAGATTGCCATACACTTTAACCAATAGAAAGTTTGGATACTCCAGTTTTCCCAGTAAGCGGCAATTCAATTGGGTGAAATAAGGAAGGCGGTTCCAGTGTATAAGTGGATTTGAGGGCTTGGAAGGAAAACAAGGACGCTAGTTATCGTTATCTCGCCGCTGAAGGTATGGATTTGGTTATTTAAAAGTTTGTAGATGATATTTAGGATGAGGTCGGTGTTTGAAGTATCATATGTTGCATATTGTGCTAAGCAAATACTAGGTTGACAGTTAGTTATAATTATTTGAAGGTGGTGGCAGCCCAACCAACCACACCAACTCCTAACTAATCCAACTTACTTACGCTAGCATCTTGGTCGTTTATCAGTCAAGCCAGCAAAGCTAGCCGACAGTGTCTAACAGTAAATAACGTCTTAGCTGAAGAATCGGCAGTCATGGACCATGTCAAGCTAGACATTGTTCACATAAAGGGGTTAGCTTAGCTCATTAGCTTAGCCTCTTAGCCTGATCCCACTGGAGACAGTGCTCAGGCAACATGGCCATAAATTTAGCAAAGCTATGATCTCACAGCCTCTCTCTGGTGACAGTACAAGGGGTTAGCCGGGCTTTTAAACAGTGACAGGTTCAGTAATAGTAGCCTAAAGTTTTTGCCCGGAGACAAGTACACCGCCTCACCGTAGAGTTTGTCGTTACATCTTTGTTTTCGTAGTTAGCGTTAGCTTTAAGGAAAAAGACTAGCATCAAACCTTTACAACTTTGTGTCTTTCTGAGCGCACAAAAGCTTTGAAGAGGAAAACTGTTATGTCCTTCACTGAAGTATCACGAAATTGTGTTAAAACCGTGTTTTAACAACAGGAATCAAACAGGACAGATTACTTTTCAAAAGACTGTGTGGTAGCGTTGCTATTTTTTTTATTGTGATCCATTCATTTGCCAATAAGTACTTGATTCAAATATATAACGAGACAGTGTAGCTCTGACTTTCTCTGTCACATGCACGCGAGTCAGGTATTTTTAGTTTCAATTAGCCTAGTTCTGTGCAAAGCAACAAGTTAGAAATATGATGCAACTGTCACATTTCAGCAGGGGGTGGAGGTCAAGAAGTACCCATAAAACTAGACATCAGTGTCTGTAGAGCAATTTAACACCAGAGAAACCGTGGTGTAAAAACATGAACTTCATCATAAATCACTGCACTGCACATCTCTAGGACACATACATGCAGTAAAAACATTAAGCCACAAATTGTACCTGAAAGCTGGCTAGTACACATTTTTTTTCTCATGAAATAAACGGAAAAGGATACTGGCCAGCTGAGTTACAAAAAAATAATAAATAAAACTGAATCTGTAACTGTTCACAAAACATCAACAACATTTTTTCTTTTCCAATAATGAGATGTAGTCATGATCAGATAACACATGCCATTATTCATAATGACATGCATAGTTACTGCTCATTGCAGCTGTCTGAATAGTCTTCATTGTGCTGATCTTGGATGAGATTTGATGTTTTTATTCTTAAGAAAGGTTTACTGCAATTGGAAAAAGAATACCTTTTTCTGCTTTAGAGGTGTGGTCTTGGCGAGGGTATGGAGCACCCTGTTCACAGAGGAGAAACGATGCCCATCGGACTTCATGACAGGTACTGTGCAGTACACCACCACATCGATTCGTTCCATAGTTGTTGTGAGTACATTTATTGACATTTAAATAATTAGCATAAATTTTAGTTTATGAGTCGTGACAGAAATTCAGGAACTTTTGCCAGCTAGTATTGGCTGTCTTGAGACATTCAAGATTTCCCATGTCACCTTTCAATAGGGGTGTTTAATTATCAGTGTTTGCCAGCAGTCGTTCTGTGAGCATTCAGTATACAATGAACAAAGTAAAGATTGTTGAATAAGTTCACTGCCATTGTAAACAAACAAATATTTCAGCAGTTAACTTAGCAGCCTGTCTTTTCTAATTAGTCAACATTCAAACAGCTTTGGAAAATCCTTAGAAGCAAACACACATCTGACAAAATTGTCTTTTTATCTAGATGCTGGTTCTATAATAAAGTTGATTGATTGAGGGAAGGATACCACATTGCACCAGTGAATTTCAGAGCAAAGAAAACATGTTGTCATTGTGACATCTCATCCATCACAAGCTCAGTGGCTGGACTTGAGTTTTCCAATTATTTATATCACAACATCTTATGTATAACACAGACTGCAACTCCATTTTTTTTTGTTATTTGTATACCTGTACATATCTGTGGAAATTTCATTCATTACTTTTTGGGCCCTATTGTTGCTATGTTCTGTCGTATTTTGGTCTTCACTTTGTTTGGTCTGTTCACTGCATTGTTTCTCCTTTGAGACAGAATGGCGTTTGCAGTTTTAATGATTGAAACGCATAGAACAATTTGTGGTGCTGGAGCTAGTGTACTTGAATACCTTTTCCTCAACAAACTGACAAGTAACAAAAAATCTAATACGGTGTAGTGATGAGAAAGAAGAAAACCCACCCCGGTAAGGATGTATACCACTGATGTAAGATTTATATCAACACTGAAGTGACCACTGTAATTGAGGATGACTAAAGGCTTATGATTTGTTCATAAAATGGTAAACAAATCCATCTATGGGTAAAATAAGCTTACTAATAGAAGTAGTGGCTAGAAGATTTCTGCTAGTGTCATCCAGTCTGTTGGCAAAAGATTAATATTTACTCATGGACAGAATGGTTACTCTGTGGAGGTGGATGAGACACTACACCAACTGGATGGTGAGTTGTGGATGAACGCAGTCGTCAGTGGGAAGTATCACGCTAAAGGAAAAGTGTGAAAATACTCTGTCCACAGCCTGAGGTCACAGCAACATTTAAAAGGCAGGTGCTGTAATGACAGATTGCTATGAGGATTAAGCTGCAGGTGGTACACGAAGGCAGGGATGGGGTCATGACCAAAATGCATCAGCTTCAGCAAATAGTGTCACAAACCAACAGTGTAATTCAAACAAAGTGATTAGATGTATTTTCATACCTGAAAGTGTTCTGAACCACGCTTCATATAATGTTTTTAGATTGTATACATCGTTCTGGTGAGTTTTGCTTACACGCTGCCATTTTCCAAACGGATAAAATCACTTTGCATGATATACTTCTGACCTGCTATCGTCATTTAACCGAGCTGCATCTCCTTCTATATGATATTAATTAGTTTTTAGATGATCATGGATACGGTGTGTGCATTTGTTTATTCAGCTCAGTTTTAACTTCTTCCATTTTTCGCGTACGTTTGTTTTTTTTTTTGTGTTAATGGCCTTGCATAACTTACTGTAAGTGGTCAGAAAGACTTAACCTGAACCAAATTATAGTTTATTTTGTTCAGGATCCAAATCACCACATTTGGTCGCTTCAAAAGCTTAGTCCATACCACGGGGCAGGCGAGATTTAACACCTTCAGATTTGGTTTGGAACTGAAAAGTCTGAGATTCTGGACCAGACAAAGTTACAAACAACCATATGAGATGTCATGTAAGCCCATAAGTCCACCAGGTGGTTCAAGATGGTCTTCTATATGTTCATGTGGTGTTCACTTGTAAGGTTTTGGTTCCCCTACAGACTGGGTTACACAGTCAAACAGTGCCTCTATTCAAACTAACATTCATTTTCATTCATAGTTGTATAGGTTCATTCATATGTATATAGTGGGGTTACTGAAAAAATGTAAATACAAAATGTTCAACACTAGAAGAATAGATTGTAGGCACCATTTATAATTAGAAGATAGTCAGAAAACCGCAGACAAATTCTTCTGTTTTTCAACAATTTTTTAATAAAAAAAAAACAAAACTATTTGATTTTGGATTTTTTAAAAGAACAAAAGTACAGTTGCATACTTACAAAACAAGACAATATCATCAACTCAGAATGACAGGACCAAGGACAACAGACAGACACACGGACAAAGAAAAAAAAAAAGAAACATGGAACGAAGAGAGACATATAGTGACATCACAACTCCTAGATCCTACAAACACTACTCGGGTACAAAAAGATTAACCACACTGATGTGCTGGTAGATTTTCCATATAGTTAAAAAAAAATAAAAAAATAATTTATTTTTTTAATAAAGCTTTTTGTGCATTACCTTGATATTGTCATCAATAGTTGTGTAGAAAAAGGAAGTCTGACCATTTATACTATGCCCCCATGGGACTTAAGACAAAATAAGTCTGAAGTCTGGTGGTCAGTGATGAGAGATGCATTATTTTGTTTGGTCCTGTTGAAATTATAGTTTATGCATGGTGGTTTTCAAATTTAAAATAAAATTTTAACCACAATTACCAAAATAAAACTCAATACCTGTTCATTTTTTCCACATTGTTCTTCAAGAGGGAGGTGTAAAAGTATTACAAGAGGCGGAAAACATTACAAGTCTGGTCATGTTGATGCTGCAGAGACATCTTCAGAGATCATGGAGAGAGGCAGTAATGATGACATCACCCCAGCATCTTTAAAAACTATCTTTTAAACTGACATATTGTACATCAAATGTATAAAAATGGTGTAAATCAAATGGGATCAAAAAAATTACCTGCCTGACTGTAATGCAAATTTTTATTTAAGTTACATCATGAGGTTCATTTGGACACAACCAGAACAGGCGTGACGTTGCTTCTATAGAAAGAAATTGTAATTGTAATCCTCAAAGAGAAATGGATGGAAGGATGAAATCATTTTTATTTTGAGCTCCAGTAGACTGCCGGTTTGTTGTTTTGGCATAGACTCTTTTTAAGATTGTGTTTTGTATGGGCCTTTGTGTGTATGTTTGTTGTGTTGTTTGTCAGGGAGTGTCATTTGTGTTTTTTTGTTTCTTATTTGTTTTAGTCAAGTTTGTTAGTTAGTTGTGCAATGAAATTTCTTGTGATTGCAGTCCACCTGACTGCACCTGTGGTTGACGCTTCTGTGTGTGTAACACGTGAGTCACACGCAAGCCGATACACAGCCGGCGTAGACAACTGGATTGACTAAAATAGAAGTCTGTCTGTTGTGACACATGAGTGACAAACGTGGCTGAAATGCTCTCTGTATAGATACAGTCTGCCTCAACTATCACAAGTTACTGGATGAGTTTTCTTTTTTTTTTGTAACTCATACCTTATATGACTTTCAATTTTTTTTATATAAAATTAATAACATCAAAAGTTGTGAACTGTAATCCAACAACTCTAATTGATTACATAAAGTGGAACAGGATGATAGGCATGGCCGCTTCTGTTTTTAGTGAGATAACAGTCCTGTTCCTTTTCTGGTTCCCACATTAGATGCAGTGTGGCACCCGCTCATCTGCTGAAGATGCCTCCTTTTCCTTAATCCCTCCATCCTCCCATACAGATAATTTTTTTGAAGACTGAAAATTAATTGCTACAAATATTATTAAAAAAAGCGTGTTTTTTGAAAGCATACAATTCAAACAGAAATCTAAGAAATAAAAGGCTTATAAGACTTTTGTAGAAAACTATACAAAATAAAACTGAAATTAGACCAATTTGCACATCCATTGGAGGTAACGGCAATGATTATCTGACTATTTCATATAGCACATAAAAAGATTTGCCACTATCCAGTGGACATGCATTAGAAATACAAGCCCCTGTACATAAAAAAAGACTTGTACAAAGGAACAACTGCATAATGTGGTACCTGTTGATGAAAGTTTGTTCTAAGTCGAGATGTGGATATGTTTGGTAGTTGTGTCAGCACTGATCACAAATTAGCTTTAGTGAAAAGGCATTTTCCAGCATTTGCAGATTCTGTGTTAGCGCTTCTTTGTTAACGTTCATTAATGTAACTTTGTCTAGCCCCACCCCTAATTACTGGGGAATAATGTATATTTATGTTGCTGTCTTTTGTGAATTTAGCTAAAGTACATAGTCTAGTACAGTATCAATATGTGGAAAGAGGCATTCTCCGTAGATATTGAAATGTAAGGAATTAGCATGACGTACAATATGGCAAGATGTGATGTTGTATAACAGTTTCAAAACCACAAGGATTTCTCTACCATAAAAATGCCGTTTACCAGTGATGCTTCTGTTTTTATCTGTTACATTCAACCAGCTTAATTAACTTCTTCAGAATATTAAATGATAGGAGATCAGTGATTTGGCATGCCTTAACTTCAACTTTTCTTGTGTATCTCATTATACCACTACCACTGGCTAAAATTGAATTTACTGTTAACACAGATTCACACAACAGACTCTAGAGGATTGAAAATGTGTTACGCTTGAATTTAATTTTAAAAATGTAATAATCTTTTTTTGTATCTGGCTGCCATTCCTTTCTGTCTCTCATATCTATTTTAATAGCATGCCCAGTACTGTAATCACAACTCCTTTAACAAGGTGGCACTGTTGCTTAGCTACTGGGCTATTCATGAACCCTGAAAGGGTGATGGGAAGGGAGGGCTTCTTCCCCCTCCTACCACGAGACAGCCGTGAATGCAGCAGGGCAAGTAGTCGTGGTGGATACAATCTATTGGCTTCTCAGTGCTGCCGCTAAAGTCACAACCCTGTCTGTAGCCTGCACTGCCTCTACCAGTGTATTTCTGGAGCTGCTGCTGCCGCTGCTGCTCTCCCTCCCCCTTAAATGGTGTGGGCAGAGTGGGATGGAAGACTGCATTGGAAACCTTTTCATGGAAATGGTCTTTGCTGTTGGTATTGCTTTAGCACCATTCTGGTGACAACAACATGCCGTTGAAATGGAAAAGCGGTTCCCCTGTCAGCTGGAAATTCCCAGTGCCAGTTCTTAAGACATCCAGGTCCTCACCCCTTTCGCCTGCTTACATGTGAGTACGAGGATTCACATTATGCCGTTGTGGCAATGTGTTCGGAGACAGATTTGTTGGCTCATTTAGTTTCAAGCTGCATGTGTATATTTGACACCAGTATTTTTTGTTGCAGCCCTAATTAGACAGAATGTGATGTGAGTGCTGTAGTGTGTGAGAGATTTGCCTTGTCCAGCATGCATTTTATGGCTTGCTGGCAGAATGCTTTGCTCCCTGGGTAGAGGGACTCATTTTGCCGCTAGTCTGGACATGGCAAGCACCACATCCTCGACTCTTGCCCTCTCCCTGTGGCTATGTTTATTTGGGAGCAGGGACTCAGCAGCTTGGGAGGAGCCTGCCTTTGTCAGGATGTCTGGCGTGCCCTGGTTTAGAAGCTATTGTCATCTGCTACTGTTCAGGAGGGGGGAAGGGTAGAATGGAAATGCTTCACACAGCCTCTCACCATCCTCTCTCTTTTTGCCCTTTCATGTGCTCTGCTGAAATGGACAAGTGTCATGTTTGACTTTTGAATAGTGACATGGATTTGGCGTACAGAGGATGAGAAAAAATAAAATCATTATTGTGCAGCTTATCACGTGCGCTTTAGAGCTTAATTTTGCTAGTTTGCAAAATTATTTATTATTAAAAATTCATGCATCACAAAAAGAAAAATGCCCTCTATTTTGGATATTTTTCCTTTTTAATTATACACAGTGAAATAGGTGGTATCCACAGCATCACCAGTTCATAAGTCTTCACATATCTGCAGCTCGCACATTCTGACAGAGGTCTTGGCCTAATGGCATCACTCTAAGCTCATTACAAAATGACACGATCACTGCTTGACTATTGACAGTATTGGTTTAGTAATTATGTGTTTATTGTTTCGCACATTCACACCTGGAAGCTGCCTAGAACAACCAGTATTATCTCAAATCAATGATGCCCATACCCACGATATTAGTAACCCATTACTTTCTCTCTACGGATATTTTCATTTGTAGACAACCTTGTATCCTTATATGTTTTTCAGCTTTGTAGCAGTTTTTTTCAGAAATAAACCCTTTGACACCGTGTAAGTGCATCAGGCAAGATAAAAGATACTAGATACCAGAGTATTTTTCTTTTTTCCCACTGCATAACATTCAAAGGGCACTTTTCATATCAGTAAGTCACCATAGCGTTTGGAAGACTGTGACAACTTTTCGAATGAAAGCACAAGGACACAAGTGCATCATGTGTAGTTAAGTAGCTGCACACATAAAACGCTTGCGTGTCCTCAGAGGAGATGGTGTGATCATTGGCAAGTGAAGCATTCTTAAGCTTTGAGGCTCCACCTTACTCTGCCCAGTCTGACTCGGCCCTACCAGACCACTGACTATTTTGAAACTTGTATATTGTGAGCTGTGTTTTTTAGGCAGGCTGATATTGGGCCCCCAATTATAGGTTACACTGTGGTTAGGGAAAAGTCACTCTTTATAGGCCCTGTGAGTGACGCTTCTGTCCCTTTGCTTTGGAGACATTTCTAACTTTGTATACCAGTAGGTTATTCTGGAGGAAGGATGGAGGACACGGCAGAGTAAGAGCATATGGTGCTGTAGATGATATAGTATATAAACTGGCTGTTGTAACGCCTGTTTTGAAACCACCCTAATCTATATATAGACTGGTGAATTGCCTTTGGTGGAGATTTCATGCTTTGGAGAAATGCTCTTCCAGGATAGCTCATGAAATAATCTTCTGTTCAGTGAGAAGTCATTGGGCTTTTTGTGTAATTCCACAAAATGTCCTTCAAATGAATGTCAGCCCTCTATCCAAGCGCATGGATCCAGGCTTCCTACAGTGGTTCAGAGCTAAGCACTTAATATGTGTGACTGCTGTCTTCAGTAATCACCTCATGGAGGCGTCATGGTGAGCTAGCTGTCTAAACTGCAGCTTCGCCTGTTCGATTCTAGCCGGAGACCTTTAGCTCATGTCATCCCCCTTCCCCTTTCCCCATTCTTCTTGTCACTATCTGTCAACTATCAAATAATAAGAACGAGAGGGAATCTTCGGAGAAACTAAGAAAAAAAGACCACTTCTTCCTTTTTTTTTTTTTAAAAACACTTTTTGACCTTCATGTTTTGCTTCAGTACATTAGATCCTAAAAGGTACATCAGTTTCTGTCCTTGTTTTTGATATTACTTTTTAGTTTGAAAGTAGTCTACTGTTGACAGTAGTCCATCAGTGTTTTCTGCTCAAATCTAAATTGTCCTAAATCCTTTTTTCTTTTTTTTTTTTTGTATGAAGCATAATGAGAGTATTTTATCAGTTTGCAATCAGATTTGACTCCATGAATTTTATAGCTGTAGGTTAAATGAGAGCTTTGAAAGTCAGTTATTGTGCAGAAATTTACATGCTTCATAGTTCCCATGTGAATGTCAAATCTTTCTGCTTCTGCTTTTGCTGAATCCCTTGTGCTAAGTTTTAAAGCAAATGGGGCATTTTATTTATTAATTAAACAATTCCTCTGGCCTACAATAATTGAAATGCACTTGATTTGACAGCTGACATCAAACGGAATAGGAATCATGTTTTTTTTTTTTTTTTTTTTGAGGATTTTCATTTTACTTTTGCTCTGAACAGCCACTTGCATTGTCACAAAAGACATTTTTGCATGGTTGAAAATACATACAACAGTGGAGTTATTCACAAGTGTCACCAGATATCACATTTTGTTTCATGTGTTAATTGGACTCAGTCAGGGATGATTGCCAGCAGAGATGTTAAATCTACAGCACTGTTCATATTCTGCACATTGTGTGTTTGCATTCCAGTGTGCAGCCACTGTTAGATCACAGACTAATACATCTGTGTATAGACAATAGCACATTTTTGGAAAACTAGCACAGGTGTTTGAATAAATATTTTCATCATGAGTTGTGGTTCTGATAATGTTTGGTGTTTGTATCTTGTTCCTTACCTGTCTGTCTGCCTTATTTTGATACAAAGTGCAGAAAATGTATTTGAGTACCCTCCTCTCAAAGCCTGAAATAACCAGATATTGACTACTTTATATGATGTGAAACAACACACCAGTAGTAATGATTTTCCCAAAACATTTTAGATGAGCTGGCTTGATTGTTTGCTCAAAATAGTAAAATGTTAAAATCTGCCCATCTGAGTGCCACATCTGGCACAATCCACTGGCCAATGTCAGGGCTCTGATACACAGATGTGTTCATGTTCCTGAGCACACATGCACAAAATCCATCGGTCAAAGGCAAATCCCCGACAACACGTGCAATCAGCTGCTGGAAAATGTGTAAACTGTGGATATATGTGGCAGAGCTTTTAATTTACCTTTCCTTTTGGATTGTACGTGAAGTTCCTGCTGACTTTTGGTAATTTTGTACAGAATGTAAAAGCCTCTGAGGGATAATTTGTTTTCATTTAGGGGCCAGAAGGAAGGCAAAGGCAGTCTGCTCAGCAGAGCATCAAGCAGTCGCAGTCAGGTGAAACTGTCATGTTTGTGCTCATCACACACACATTATGTATTCAAAGAGCATCTGAGTTGAAGAGTCAGTAAATGTCATCATGTCTGACAAAAAAAAAACAGAAAACTTCATGTGTAAGGGAGCACTAGATCGATTAGAATCTCCATGCTCCTGTCAGAACACGAAATACAAAACAAAAAATTAACTTTTAAACCTCATAATATTGCAGCCTGCTTAATTTTTCAGAGTGTAACCATAAACTCATAGATGGAGAGGAGGCAGTTGTTGACGCTAATAATTATTTTCACTGTTGATTAAAGCTGCGATGTGCAATAGTTCTTTGAGCAGAAAATTCCAATATTACCTTTCAGCAGCCAAGCAAAGTAGACATGAACTCTCCACACCTATCCTGACTCTGTTTTAAGATAAAGTGTACCTCTTGATAAGGAGCTGTTCAGGTGTTTTCAGACACATTGGATACTATGCAATTGACAGCTGTAATTACCACTCACAGACATTACAAATAGAGGCTTTATTTTCCCTTAGTGATGTGAAATGGCATCAGGTTCTCTATTTTTATATTTAATATTTCATCTTGGACAGAGAGGAGAGAGCTGATCGAAGACATCTGCTTTTCAGTTAGTTGTTTGAGAATAAAAAAAACAATGATTTAAAAAAAAAAACACTGCTCAGTGTTAATAACCCAAAGATAATATGATTATAGTCATAGGAAAGTAATGAAACTAGCATGGTGTGCATGTGCTGTATGGATAAAATTTGGACCTTATTTCTAAAAAAAACAAAAAAACCCAAACAAATTAACCAATTGATTTTAATAGTTGACAGTTAAATAGTTGTTGCAACTTTAAAGTTAATGTAGTAATACTTAGACATTTAGACTGGCATAACAAAAGTGCCTAATTTTCTACAGAGGTTCCCCAGTTTCAGATGGGACTGATACAACTGCGCCATGTTGAATCCAGACCCAGTATTTTAGACCCCTTACTCAGTAGTTTGGTGTGTTTTCCACTGGGTTACTTTAATTTTGAAAAGAGTGTCCACGCTGTTGTTACATTACAGTTGAAATATGCTTCGGATAATGGAAGGTGTACCTCTAAGACAGTCAAGAGAATTGGAAACATAAATAAAGTCCAATAGTGCTGACTTGTATGATTGTGCAAAGATCTGCAATTAATCGTGCGTCCTTTTTTATAGAGAGCTCCAGAGTTGAACCCCTTTGTATGCAAAGCTATGCCTCTCCACTCATTTGAATCAAGGCTAAATTACAGTGACACTTTATTCCCCATAGCTTTGACACCCCTCGCCTTTGTGTTCTGGATCAGGATTCAGTCCTCGGGTGCACGTCCCCTGCTTAGCCTACATATGCTGAGTAATTCCACTGATCTGCTGTGACAATATGGTATGCCTTCTTTTGTTGCCATTTATTTAAAATGACACAGCTTTGTGAAAACTATATATATATAATAAATATTTTCAGTTTCATTCACCTGAGTTATATCCTTTCATACACATCCTTTAGGTTCATTGAGTACTTTGTACATGTTGACAGATTGTCTGCTCCACCCACTCACAAACATGTCATAAAGCTTGTTTGGCTTAACTGCCTGTGGTGTGGGCTGAAATTGTTCTTTGAAACTCAGTTTAGGTACACACAGAAACCCTCCAGCAATTTGAGGAAAGGGCCTCGACCTTAAAGTGCTCTTTAATTATAAAGTGAAATTACAGACGTTAAGACAGCTAAGACAAACATAATCACTGTGGATACTTTACCAATTAGCTTTGAAGCCTATTAGCTGTGATTAAACTGCTCATCTGCACATCACAGATTCTCTTGGACCAAGTAAGCTACAGTTGCTTTGAAATGTCAGGGGGCCTAATTCTCGATGGGCCCTTCACAGATTAGTCGAGTCAAGAGAGGGGTCTGTGATGGAGAGCAACACAGTCAAGTACCATCATCAGCCAATGCGAAGCTTTCTGCAGTCGCCCGCATACTTCTGTATGATTGTTTTCAGATCTTTTCTTCATCTCGATTGGCTTGTATTTCTTGCATTTAATCTTTTTCCTCTGGATCTCACAGATACAGGCTATAATAAACATCGCTATTTTAATCTGACATTTATCTTTTTATCGCAGACCCTAAAGAAAGAACAGTTTTAAGATTTTGGGTTTTTTTTTTGTTTTGTTCCACAGCTGAATTACACTGACAGTTTCAATCATATTCCTTTTTTTTTATAATCAAAAGTCTGTGTGTAATTTGCAACATTTTAAAGAGTGACTGTTTAGTCTGTAAATAGTGCAACTATTCATTCAGTTGGTTAAGCCAGAGCATTAATTAGGGAAGTGCCAATTTTCATCATAATAGGCAGAGCAAACAGCATTTGTCAAACACATGGGACACAGATGTTTGAATTAGTGTGACAAATCATCACTTCCTTTTCACTGGAACTTTATGAATGGATGAAAAAGCAGAGAGTATCGCCATCAAATAGTTTCTGGCTCGTTATTCGGTGGTTAAAAATGCCTCTGTTCACTGCGGCGATCAGTATATACCCATTTTACCAGAGTCATTGTTGAATTTTGAATGCACTGTTTGGAAAAGAGATGTAGGAGAAGGATGTCTTGTGAAAGGGGAAACAGACCGGATCCTATTATTATAATACTGGGGATTCAACTTACTGAAGATGCTACAGTAACTCAGAACTGTACAGGTTTTTTTTTTTTAAGATTTTCTGTTCCGTGGCAGATGATGTCGAACATGTTGTTACTTTATTGGATATACCGTTTCTCAGTGAGAAAAGTCGTCATGTTTGGTATCTGTTTTTGCTCCTCACCACCTCTCTTTTTGCCTTTACACTTCTGCGCAAGTGTTTTGGATTTTGCTATTTTAGTTTATGTAGTGTATGTTGTGAGAATATCAGTCAGACTGTAGGAGTATTATGAACTCTCTCTGGGGCAGAGGTAGCCTTTTTTTTTTTTTTTTTTTTTTTTTTCCCCCTCATATACTGTATAATGTTGATGTTGCTCTTTTCTTGTTGCTCTGCCAATTCCACTGCTGCCTCATTGTCTGTCTTTTTGCTCTCAGGCTGTTCCTGTGTTCCTGTTAAAGCAGTATGTCACCTTAGTCCACCCTTACTGTAAGCAGCTAGAAACCTTTAATGAAACCTTAAATGCCTGAGTAATGCAGTCTGTACTAAAAAAAAAAAAATACTGTGAAAATGGGCTGTGTTAAATTTTCATTAGCACTGCATGCACTATATTTGGGATTTCTAGCTTTTTTTTTCTCTTTTTTTTTTTTTTTTGCCCCTGATTGCTTCCTGTCTCCTGTGAGAAGGAAGTCGTTTGGAAGCTGCCTCGAAGAAATGACACCACAAAGGGTTTGTCTGACAAAGACTAAGTGAGCCATTGACTATGCACAGGCACACCATTTGTTGTGTACAAGATAGGATTTCACATTAAGAATTTGAATAGCGAATGTATTTCTGGAAAACTTTTGCGGCCACTGTTGCATTGATTTATTTGCTTAGAAATGAATGTAGAACCTGTCATGGCGCCACACGGGTTCTTAGGTGTTTTTCTTTGCAAACTGACGTGGGTGTTTGACATCTTTAGTGCCCAAAATAGATGAGATTAATAAAGTTTCTATCAATGCACAGCTAAACATGACGAGACAGCAAAGCTATACTCATTAATCTTTTAAGACCCTTCCACTGTCAACCCAGGGAAAAAGCCAAGTTGACTTCAGCTTCCTGAACTGTCACTGGTGGAAAGATGTTTTTAAGCTTTCCAGTGACATAAAGGGCCCGAATCGACTGCCACCCCTCGTTCCTTTTGTTACTTCTTTTTCAGTCCTCCTCCTCGTCTCCTTTTTAATTTTTCTCTCTCTTTTTTTCATCTTCAACACTCTGCTTCTCCTCCTGCTCAAACCTTAATTTAGAGAATATGAAGGTAACTTTGCACCTCATGCAAAGTGCCAAGAATGAAAACCGCCGCTTGTCGCTGACATTTGAGGAGCTTATTTTGGGAAGAAATCATTCCGATAGAAGACACTGAGTGAACTGTAATGCATATATTTGTTCTTCAAACCAAGTCTGTCAGAACAAACAATATCGTATCATATCCATCCATGCATAGTGTAAGAGAATGATGAAGCTTGTAGAACTGAATTAGTACAGGAAATTTATCAGCCAACTGCTATGTAATTAAGGATCTTGAATAATACCACATTTTAAATCTAATACTGAGGTTCTAATATGTAGTGTATAATCCTGTGGTCAAGATTGGCCTGTTAATTAAATCCAAATATAAAGTGTTCAGTGTTATTCGTCTGTAATTTATCATCGTAATATGCAGCCAGAGCTCAGCGTTTTGTTGTGAAGCTGCTTAACTGAGAGTGTGTTGATGGTATTAAACATATGGGGAAAAGTATCACTAAAAACTCAAAGCAGGGATCCTGATATGAGTCATAATGTATTGTTTCATGTAATGTTTTGGATTCATGCATAATCAGTGTCAACATAGCTTTGTTTTCATGTTTCCTCTCATTTTTGATGCCACACATTGTCACGTTTTTATGTTGACATGCATTACTCTCATTTATGAGCAACCAGATTGAATATATAGGACTAAACACAAACTTGATAATTGTGAAAATGATCTTAAAATATGAACATTCTCAGGTAGTATTTTGTTATGTTGCCTTGTGACAGGATGATTCCCCTGAAATTGTGAATAACTATAGTCAGCTTTTAGTGCTTAATGTCGATCTATAAATTTCCAATATACCAATAGCTAATATTTTCAAACAATTAATAATACACACAAAATAGGTGACAGTGGCATGCATTTGACATATGAACACTTCATGAATTATTCACTGATGCTAAATGAATTTTGCATTAGCTGGTGCTAAAGCTGCATTGATTCTTTTAATCATAATTATCTTCAGTCACTCACTTACGTGGGATGCTGTAGCTGTTGTCTTCTTTGTTTCGTTCCGGCAGCCACCAACACTCCTTTGTGGTTTGGACAACCCACTCTCTCCTCGCTGCCTGTCCGACTTACCACCTGACGGGGTAAATGTACCAGTACATTGCCTGTGCTCTGTGTCAGTGTGATTGTGACCACTGTTCAAGCCATGACAGTTTCTCAGCGTTTAGTGGTGATTGTGTTTACAAATTCCTATCAAAGTTGTCCATGATCATCTCCCTGTAAAATGTACCATATTGCCCAGCCCATCCATGTATATTATTATTATTATTATTATTATTATTATTATTATCATCATTATTATTATCATTATTGCAAATAGATCTGTGTTATTTCAAAGTCAGTTGCCTATTGTTAGCATGTATCGCCTACATTACAGGTCCATGCCTACCTTTCCTTGTTCCATGTGGTAGCAGAAACCTCTGTGTTTTTATGTTCCGTTTTGTCCGTGTTGTTGCTGTATCCTCATCGGTCCTCTTCCTCATTCCATAATTCTTGTATGGCATGTGAAAGGAATGATAACTGGATTCAACCTGACGTGCTCTTAATGTTTACCCATCATATATTCCTAATGTCTTTAATAGACATTAAGGTCTTATAATAAGGGCTGAAGTCGCATGTGTTCGAGTGCAGAGATTTGAGATGCCGTGAAGTGACACACAGTCTTTGATCAGTCAGTCTTTGTCAGTTTTTAGGTCGACTTGAAGTACCCAAGCCCTTAAGTGAAATGTCGTTTAAAAAGAAAAAGGAAAGTTTTTATCTCACACAAACAGCACAGTAAGAGGTTACAACCTTTTCTTTAAGACTAAAGATGTCAAATTGCATTACTTAATCTTTCTCTTGCTGAAATGCACTGGCTTTAAAATCTGATTTTATGCTGCCAAAGCGCCACTGACATGACTATACTGCTAAGTTGACAAAGTTTTTGCACCTCCATGTGAACTTGGATAATTATGACTCACAGCTTTGCAAATACGTTTTACTGTTTCTGTCGTGATGTTTTATTTTCAGTCGCCTTTTCCACAGCTCACTTCTTTTTCCTGCTTATTCCTTTTTAGTTAATCCAGCAAATAAAATGGCAGTTATTGCATGTAACCAAAAAGGGACAGGAGAATAAAGAATAAATGTTAGTATTTAGGTAGGATGACTCATTAAACCGTTTAATATAGCTAGGCACATTTTATTAATTTACCTTATAGCCTCATTCTGAACCCTTAGTGGAAAATCTGCCTTGATTTGCCTCGTATTAACTTCCATTTAACATCAGATTTCTCTCTGATTTAGAAACTTCTCACATTCCAATCACATTAGACTCCAGAAGGCTTAATGCAGTTGGAATAAATAAAAAATAAAATGGAATATGATTAAATAAAACAGAATTACCTAAATACGCTAAAGTTGATTTGCTTACCACAACCAAATCAAGTGTTCGCCCACAGATGGACTCAGACTCGATTCATTACATAAAAAATCCACCCAAAAACCATTAGTCTCCTACATCTGACAAGCACTGCCTGCTCATTGGGCCTGTTTAAAGGCACAAATTTACTGCTATGCTGAGCCAGACATTTTTGTAAAAGAATATTTTATCAAAACGGGGACAGTCTTCATCTGAAAATAAATGCCTTTTAAGTCTTAGATGCCACATTCTCAGACTATTCTGTCATCTCTGTATTGCACTGAAAATAGTTGTAATATTTTAAACCTAGTTTTCATTCACTATGTAAAATGCAGATTTTTATAGGCCAGTGTGTTTCAGTGCTACTTTGTCACTGTATCTCATCTTACTTAAATCACCACAGGTTTCTGCACAGAAGGAATCATCTCCTAATTGAATTAGCTCTTATTATATTTGTTTTGTTAGAGTACCTGCCAGAATATACTCCTGCTACTTTTTTAGAAACACTGCAGAGAAAGAGATGAATTGTTTCACACTGTTCTTCTAGAAATTACACCTTAA
>JAPQRQ010000007.1:16035175-16054699 GCA_037367365.1 Apogon talboti | reverse complement strand
TATAATTTGTGAAAGCAGCAGACTCACTGTGACAAGAGGCACATTGGAGTGAGACAGCCAACTCGGCGCAGAGGATTACATATTGTTTACTTACGTTGTAACCTTTGGAGACGGAATCGCTGTATAACGGATGACAAATGCTTGGCTGATTTTGCTCATCCACAGAGTGTTATAATTTTTACCCAAATGAGCTTCATTCTCTAATGTCAGTTTTGTCAGCACTAAATGTACCCGTATCCCGAGAGTATCCTCCCCACGGGGCTCTGAGTCACACTTACCATCTTTCCATGTTCACTCTCTGTGGAGCAGTTAACAGGCTTTACACCATATTACATTACAGCTGAAGTCCAAGTTTGACTTTTTTTTTTTTTTTTCTTTATCCTCAACACATTTTTCTTGCATTGTCTTAAAGCACAGGATTATCATACGAATTGGTCCACACTAATTATGTAAAACCATGAAAAGCCACAGAAAACAGAGCAGATATTTTTAGCATAAGGCTGTTAATGACAGAGTTGCAAGAAAATCTCTTAAGTAATCATCATCTGTGTTTCATCTGGTGTACCGAGCACTGACAAATGTCTGTACATATTTAACAGTTTTCGCATTTACCCAGTGTGATTCTTCAAAATAAGCCCTGTCACTGTTGCGAAGTCCATCAAAAGTTCATTAATGTATTTTGAAATATGAGAAATATCAGCAACAAACACTATTTTGAGGTTTATAGCTTCTGCACATGCTGTCACGTTGAGTCAAAACGCTGCATGAATGTGTTCTACAAATTTGATTTAATAATATATCTTATGGTTGACATTTTGACCTGATAGAAGCACCACAAAGAAGCTCAAAATATAAGTCATTCATCATCTAAAATCGTGTAACTGTTTAGAAAATTGTTAGGAATGTGTATGTCTTTCTTTGGAAATAATTACTGGGTCACCATGACAAAGTAGTGAAACATTAGCATGTTAACTAGTCACCGTGGGTTTTTTGTGAGCAAATGTGAGGCATTTATAAAGAAATAAACTGTATTTTAAATGACAAAAATCTGATTTTTCCGTTTGCAGTATACATAACTGGTATCAGAGATTTTACTTTTGGCTTTCAGGTAAAACCAACCAAAAGTTTTTTGATTTGAAGTGGCACCAGATTAGTTGGAGCTCAGTGGAAATGGTCATTGCAGGGCTGTGAATGTCAGTCTTGGAGTTCTAGATGCTACATCACCTTTCTCAGACCTCGCTGCTAGAGTAGCAAACCTGTTTGAGATAATACAGCCATACAGTATACAGTGGCTTGTAGATCATCCAGCTATGCAGCAAAGGAATTTAGAGTGACTGGAAATCAAATGTTACTGAATTGTTTTTGGTTTTTTTGCTTTGTTTTTTTTTTTTTTTTTCTCAGAAATAAGTTTTTCAGTTTGTTCCTCTGTACTTATTGTGCTTGCAGACATGATGTGCTGTTTGACTGTTTTGCTGAGTGTTAGCTAAGGGTATTTCACAATTTATATCAGTTATTTCTCAGTGATAATGTGACAAATAAATCACATCCATTACTTATGTGTAGTGGGAAAGGAGTTGTGCAGTTCATGTTTTATAAGCCGTGCTGAGCTCCTCATTTCAGGATTCACTTATTACAGATTGGAAATGGCTTAGATTGATTGTATGTGTATGTTTTTGTTTTGTTTTTTTTACTGTGAAGAACACTGAGCTTTTTAATAGATATGGAGGCCATGCTGTGTGACCTCAGTAGAGGAGGTGTTGAGATCGTGTTCAAAGACACTGTGGATTGTGCCTTGTACAATCCCAGCCAAGATGCTCCCTGCTGGTTTCAGATTTGCAACCTTTAGGTGACAATTTGTGTAACAATTGGGCTACCTCTACCCCATATGTCCTTTAAGTAGTGTCACTTTGAAAACTTCTTTGTCCTACTTCTGGGGAGCTAAAATTAGATAGATACACATGTTTTTTGCTACCCTTTAAAAGTGAAAACTCCTTTCCTTGTTTTCCCCCTCTTACCAGATCCCTCGTGGAGGACGACGACGCTCACATGAAAGTTGCTCTGGGGTATGGTGATATGGGCATCTCTGCCCATCTACAGGCATCAAAAACTGGAAACACGCGCTTTTTCACGAGCAACACGCACAGCTCAGTGGTTCTTCAGGTGAGAGTTTACACACACATATAGAGATCATTAATCATTTAGTCATAAGTGGTTTAAAGTCATTTACATATTGTCAATAAAGAATTAACAATGACATTAAAGTATTAAATTATTAAGGTAGTAGTTTTTCATTTTGGCTCTAATGCTAATGTTTGTTTTACTCTTCCTGGTTTATATCATTCTGGGCACATTATTAACTGAATAAGTTATTTTCAGCTTGCAGGTCAGTGAATCTATGATTAAGATTCTATCCTTACCGTCAATCTTTTTAAAATGAGGCAAATCTCTAAATTAATCAATGCTTAACACAGGACTCGAAACTGGAAAATTTGTCTTTATTGAACTCTTTTCATACACATCACCCCCTTACGCTCATTAAAATCAAAACTATGCTAAAAATCCTATTGCAGCATACATTATAGGACACATTTATTAACCAATATCATTCCGTAAACGATTAGCCAGATGCTTTTGGGATCAGCCAGATGCTTTGGGGATTTCATTTGCAACATGAAATACTGATATGGTGCTGACTAAGAATCTGTCAGAATTCAGAACAGTCTCTTAGATTCTGAAGCGGCCTACTTTTTCGTTTAAAAAACGATTAATATTTGAAGCAGTTATACCACAGTCGGAAAGCATATTATCACATTGACATTTAACATAAACTACCGTCTTCTTGATGTGGATCCACACTTAAAATGTCAACACTTTAATAGGTAGTTTGCATACAAAAGATCAATAAAACATATTCTATGAGTCTGTGAAGGGAATTCACTGTTTTTTCCTTTGCATTTCAGCTTCAAGGAAAAACACTGTCCACCAATAGAATCAATAAATCAATGATGTATCATATACTGTAAGTGCATAACAAAGCAGGGTTCACCATTAGAAATAAATGTGTTACAAGAAGTGCAGGACTTAGTTTTATGTACTGTATGTAGCAGGATAATAGAGAAAAAGAAAAATCAATCCCTCATTTACACTCTGGGGCTGCTTTGACATGTCGCCACTGATTTGCATAAAGTTTACATCAGCTCAACCTACAGTTGTGGGTGCTGGCATTGGACTGTTTGCTGCCGCGGCAGCAATGTCTGCCAATGTCACCAGCTCACATTGGAAATAAATATGGGTGTTGGCTGTTCTTTCTCTTCATTAATCTTCTGTGCATCCAAGTACAATAATGAATGATAATGATTTTTCGAGGCCATATGATCTTATCTTTTACCCTGAAGCCACAGTTAGCTGGTAGACCCAGTTAATGTCCATTATAGTGGTCTGCATAGAAGAGCCCACTATAATTTTAAGATGATATTTATAGAAGCCGACATCTGTATTCAAAGCCATTAGTAGAACTAGTCATATCCAGCTGAATAAACAGAACAGACCTTCAAAGATACATCTGTCTGTTTTATTAGCAAAATAAAGTCCAAGATGCACTAGATGTAAGAGCCATTGGCTGTGTTTAAAGCCTGGGATTTAGGATGAGAATCTCACGTATCATATTCAGTCTGCCAGTGATTAAACAATGACCAAACATGTAAGATACGAGTCTCTGAGGACTCACTATAGCTGACCACATTGTAAAACTCAACTACCCCGCATTTCAAGCCACCAATAACCTTATTGATCAAATGATGAGGATAGCATTCTTTGTTTTAATTATAAACCTTTCCTCTGAGGGAACTAAAACCATTAAGGGTGCAGTTAAGATGTAGCTTTTAGTATATTATTCTAAACCAGAGTGGCAGTTATGTGCAAGATGAGCACTGTGCAGTCAGTAAGATGGCTCAACAAGACAAAAGGGACATTACAAATCCTTTTGGGTCCATGAATTTACCTCTGACAAAGTGATATTTATTTTGGTCTTTACTGAAACAGTTTGTTCGAATTATCTGGTGAGTTCAGATGAGGCATCTGATCTCTTTACATTTTTTTTTGCCTGTTTCCCTGACAAGAACTGGAGTCATCATATTGTCCTGGGTACCATTCTAGACTGGACTCAGGTCTAGAATAAATCAAGTATATATTACAGTCCAGCTTCTCTCAGCACAGTTCATTGCTCACATGCATCTTCCGCTGTTTTCCTCTTCCCCTCAGGGATTTGACCAGCTGAGGATAGAGGGTTTGCTATGTGACGTCACGCTGGTGGCTGGAGACGGCGATGAAGCTTTTCCCGTACACCGAGCCATGATGGCCTCCTCATCCGACTATTTCAAAGCCATGTTCACAGGTGGGTCTACAAATCCTCCGAACGTCTCAACAGGATCGCGAAAAAAATGTATGCTGATCTAGTCTTTTATGAAATAGCAGAGCCTACTCCGTCTTGGTGTGATGCATTAATTAGATCGTTTTGCATCTTCTTGCTCCCTACATTGTATTATCAAGTAATGTTTTTTTTATTCATGACAATTCTCATGCTTTAACACAGTCCCAGTTATGTCACAGTCATTTTGCCTCATGAGAACTCACTCAGACTGACCTTGTGCCTGTAAGCCTCCTGTATTGTGTGCGTTTCCATAATTCATAAAGGTTTCCATGTTGTAAAACCTGCTTGAACTGGTCGGTCTTATGGCCACGTGGTCATGGTCATTTATATTTGTAATGAAAGGACATTTAACGAGTGATTTTCACCTACTCGTCTTTTGTGCAGAAGAATCTTGAACATGATGAAGTGCGTACAATTTAGGATATTTTCAGTTATAGAGCATACAGAAATGTAGAAATTGTCAGAAATACCAACCAGAATATCTCAGGATGCAAAACAGGACTCAGACTTATACAGCAGTTGCAATTTATTTTATTCATTTTAGCATTTTTCTTTTATGTATGTAAACCTGTGCAAATCTTTATACTCAGCGTCTTTCTGTGAGTGACCTTGCTGCTATGATTGAGCTCATGTATAAAATTTTCCTGACTAAAATGAAGATTGAATTTGCCCCCATTAGAGATTTGATCAGTCATTAAGGGTCAGTCATTTACATAACTTAGTGCAGCGTTCAATGGAAAACTGTATTTTCAGCTTACACAACACATTGCCTTCCTATTTCATAGCCAGAGTTGCACAGAAAGGTTAGTGTGTGCGATGAGGACGATTTTGTAGGGAGAATGGAAGAAAAGCTTGTTGGAGCAGGAGAAAAGGGCATTTCTGTACTAAGAGCAAAAGAAAAGAGGGTTGTGTGAGCTTAGCTGCTGAGCAAAGGTTTCTACCCGAGCTGAGACCTTCAATCCTCTCTCTGACATTAGTCCCCTGACACTGAATATATTTCATTGACATTTGTGCGTAGTGGTATATGCATCAAAAAGACAGAATCCTTTTTGGGTTTTTTTTGTTATAAGCCTAATTGAGTTTGTTCACTTGCGTAAAGTTTACTCTCCAAGTTCCTCAGAAATCAGATGGATGTAGCTGTTCACAGGCCGTTCAGCCAAATGAGATTATTTATGCATTTGCATCACATTTAAAAATCCACTTCCCCTCATTCCCAACTCTCTCCTGATGCAGGTGGAATGAAAGAGCAGGATTTGATGTGCATCAAGCTCCATGGAGTTAACAGAATAGGCCTAAAGAAGATCATCGACTTCATCTACACAGCTAAGTTGTCACTTAACATGGAGAATCTGCAAGACACACTGGAGGCAGCCAGTTTCCTACAAATTCTACCGGTGCTGGATTTCTGTAAAGTCTTTCTTATATCTGGGGTAAGGATGCAGACACGCAACAGTTCACAGTTAGATCCTGTACATTAAGTCTTCTTTTTACTTGCATCTTGGTGTCAGCATTGTGAAAAATGGAGACCCTTCCTGTTATGAATAATATATTACACTGTTGTTTAGATTTTGGCTTTTGTCCATGCTCTTGTGGTCTAAATTAGCTATATATAATCAGTTAAAGACCATAGTAAGACAACATGTTAATAAAGACAGCAGAGGGTGAGATACAATGGGTCAGACAGGAGTCAGTGGGCTATGCTCGGCTGAAGTTTCACATCTCATTGATTCTTAATCTTTTGACTAAGACAGTGGCTTCAGGCTAAGGGCATGTCTTACAAGGCTGAAAAATTTCTTAGTAACCTTGCTAAATAAAATCCAGTACCCTCTGAAATCAGAAACACAGGCAAAAGAAAAAAAATCATTTGCTTATTCCATTTATTGATACAATTGAACTCAGATTAGATGGTTTCAGGTTTTACTGATTCTATTGAAGGAGGTGTTGAAATAGACCTTGAGAAAACAACAGAGAATGTTAAGTAGTTTTTTGTTTTTTTTTATATAAAAGTACTCTTGAAAAGGTAATTACCCACATCAATAATGCTCACTGAATTTAATTAAAAGCAAGTGTATGCATTTTTTTTTAATAATATATTAAACTGAAGTGTGGTAGAAGTGTGAATGCATAGAAGACTATAAAATGTCAGTAATTACAACTCTAAAAACCTCATCTCTTTGGGTACTAAATGTAAACTGAACTATTTAATGGTGTGTTACAAGTGTAGGCTTTATGGTAATTTATTCTTAACTGCGCCATCCCTCACTGCTAAATGATGTTAATATGAGCAATTGTTCCCTCCATATTAGTCGGGAAGATCCAGTTAATCTTATCCTAAGATGCTGTTAGCATTTCAAGCCTCTAAATTCATCTTCCTTTCAGGTCTCTCTTGACAACTGTGTAGAAGTGGGGCGCATTGCCAACACATATAACCTCACAGAGGTGGACAAATATGTCAACAACTTCATCTTGAAGAACTTCCCCTCACTACTGGGCACGGGAGAGTTTGTCAAGCTACCTTTTGAACGTTTGGCTTTTGTATTGTCAAGTAACAGCTTAAAACATTGCAGCGAGTTGGACCTGTTCAAGGCTGCTTGCCGCTGGCTACGCTACGAAGAAGGGCGTATGGACTATGCCGCAAAACTCATGAAGAACATCCGTTTTCCCCTCATGAACCCACAGGAGCTCATCAATCACGTGCAGACAGTAGACTTTATGCGCACAGACAACACCTGTGTCAACCTTCTCCTAGAAGCTAGCAACTACCAAATGATGCCCTACATGCAGCCAGTTATGCAGTCAGAACGGACAGCAATCCGCTCAGACAGCGCACACCTGGTCACACTGGGTGGTGTTTTGCGCCAACAACTTGTCGTGAGTAAGGAATTGCGTCTGTTTGATGAAAAAGCTCACGAGTGGAAGGCGCTGGCACCCATGGATGCACCTCGCTACCAACACGGCATAGCAGTCATTGGCAACTTTCTCTATGTCGTGGGTGGCCAAAGTAACTACGACACCAAAGGCAAGACAGCAGTGGACACCGTGTTCCGGTACGACCCTCGCTACAACAAGTGGATCCAGGTGGCCTGCCTTAATGAGAAACGTACCTTCTTCCACCTCAGTGCACTCAAGGGACACCTCTATGCTGTCGGTGGAAGGAATGCTGCCGGGGAGCTTGGTAAGTTTATTTCCCTGCTTGTTTGTTTTTCACATTTCCTTTAAAGCAACAAGAAAAACCCTTTATTAATATTGCATGAGATAATTCGCTTAAATACCAAGAAACAGTGGGAGGAAGAATCTGCTGTTTTAATAAGGCTGTAAGCATACTGACATTGATAATCAAGTGTTGTGCCCACACATAATTTATTGTTTCAGCGTGCCTCGTGCATATTCCTTGTGTAATTCAATAAATCTACAGGATGGGAACATTATCGTAAACATCTACACACTAATTTAATGCAGTATGGGATCCAGTGCAGTGTTTACGTTTCAATTTTTGTTGACAAAACTGGTGATTCATCAGTGTTGTAATGATTTCATGTGAAGAGGTGTTTCATTATGTTGTGGAGGTGTTTCTGATATTTTAAACCCCCCCCCCTTCAGTTTTTTTTTTTTTTTAACAGGCGATACAACAAAGACACAACCTAAACCTCATAAATGACTTGAGAGGTTGGCTTTTCTTTACAGTCTCAACATATTACATTGAAAGATTAGTTTTTATTCCTGTATCAGAGAAAACTGAGAGACCAGTTGGCTCTTAGAGGTGTGGAGCTGGCATATGAGCAGTAGTGGCGAAGGGATTATGTGAAATGGTCTATATTTTCTTAATTATCAAACATTTAATTAGTTTCAGTGTTTCCTGATGGGGTTGCATTAGTCCCTTCTTATCCACTATAATCAAGCCAGTCACCAAAATCTTGCCACAGTATTACTTTGCAAACCCCAACTACTTTATGTAGACAAATGTCTACATAAAGTACATGAAGCACAACTACATTTCATATCAACTTCTTTATATATTTAGTACATGTTGTAGAATTTTACCTGCTCTGTGACTGTTGGCCTTTCCTCAAAATGTGGGGGTTTGGAGGAACAGCAGAGATCCATGACTTTACAACTGTAGATGTTTCACATTTCAGTTCTCATTAGATGTGAGGTTTAAGTTACTGTTGTGGTTAGGGTTAATGGTTTGGTTTAAGGAAGACTCTGTAAATTGATTTTTTTTTTTATTCATTCCTTCTTAAACTTTTATGTTAAACCAAGCCTTGATGATGTTTTCTCATCATCAAGGCTCTCTTACTATGTGTTGCCTATGCCTAAACCTAACTATAAAAATTGTTAAATTGCGTATGAACATAATTTGAAAAGGTCAAAGCAGTATAACCTATGTACAAGTGATTTTATGAAATGGTTGTCAAATGTTATAATTGTACACATTTGTGATTTTCAGAAGCAATAATCTGACGCAGGTTGTTTTTTCACTTAATTTTATTCATAGATCAATATTTGGGTAAAAAAAAAAAAACTTTAGTGAATTTGTATACGTTCATGAGTCAGTTCATGGTAGTTTCTTTGTTGATGCTGAGTAACGCATCTGGAATCTGAGCATGTGTAACTGTGGCCCACAGAGCGGTGCCACCCAATACTTAAATTCAGCTCTATAACAGCAGCGGACAGAGAGCAGCCATGGTGCAAGCTGTCTTCTTTTCTGGGTTATAATTAGACCAAAGAACATGGCCCCAATTCACTGCCTGTCTACACAACTGCCTTTTTCTGCTTTACGTTCCACTGCCCTGTCACTGCATGTGGTTTTGCCTTGATGTTTTCCTAGATGTGCCCAGCCCCTGCATTATATTTGTTTACTCTGCTCAGGTCATAGGGGTGTGGTTTTATTGTTATGTCTCAAATACCAAGATTAAACAAAAATAGCTCAGCAACGTCAATTTAGATACAGTATGTACAGGAGGAAGCTTTCAATCATACACCTTGGATTGTTTTTAAAACCCCATCGTCACTTTTTATGACTTAGAATAATATAACAAAAATGTATTTAGCATAAAGGAAGACATTTATTTTTTAGGTTTAAGTTTTCCCTCCCTCCCATATGCTATATTTACACTTGTGGCATGTTTAAGTTGGGTTTAAATATACATTTATACTGCTCAGTAAAACCACTGTCTGCTGTTAGATGGTGTAATACTTGTCACTGTGCCTCCTCAAGGTCACTTTGATGATAGTTAGTGAGCAAGCAGAGAAAAGTACCAGCTCATTTTCCTGACGGAGATGTTCCCACCTAGCCCAGCGATGGCTTAGACTCCTTTTGTGATTTATTTATTTATTTATTTATTTATTTTGTCTTCCTTCCTATTCCATAAGATTACCAAATCCTTTATAAGGCACATGATTTTATTCACAAGGAGTTCAGCTGAAACCTCTTACTTGGCACTAATCGGTTCACCAACTATTTATTCCAGTGGCTGCATTCCCTGGAAACAGGATATTTTATTGCTGTGCCTATTTGCACTATGTCTTGTTACTTCCTCTGACCCCAGACAGTATCATACAACCACTGAGAACTGAAACAGCAAGTTGATAAATGGATTAGTTGGTTTGCAAGAAAAAAAAATCTACAAATATTCTGATCAGCCTGATGAAATACATATGTTTTATGGGTTTTGGTTGGTAAAAATACTGTAAGCAGAATTAACCAAATAAATTCTCAGAAAACAACTGGAAAATGTATCTATAATTCAAGTGATGATTAGTTACAGCCTTTTCAGACATAAGGCGTTAAGATTATACCTCACTAATCTGTACGCAGATTAGACTTCACTCAAATGGGAACAGAGCAAAAACCATAAGATAACTTATCTCCGACCGAGATACTCTAGTAAAATAGAAATATGTGTACATATGTATATTTTATGAGCATATATACTGTATATGTATGACCATTGGGTTTGGTGTTAAGGGTGAAAAAGAAAACCCAGCCATGTTGTAATGTTACATTACAGCTCCAACGTTCTTTCCTCATCAAGTTCAAGTTCTCTTGATGCTTCAGTCTGCACTTCCTTTTCCCAGGCAGACAGTCTGCCCACAAGTTGTGGACCCTGGCTGCTTGTTAAGGGGTCACCTATCTACCAATTACTCACTATGAGCATCACTCATGTGGATCCCAATGTCTCTACTCTGGCTCCTCTGGATTTTGCGAAGCCGTCCACAGGGGCTGTAAGATAAAGGATCTTACAATCTTACAATCTCCACATTTCCTGTTCAGTCGGTGCATCTAGTGCCTGGTGGGGTAGTGGGGATGTGTACTCTGTATTTAAATCCGTGTGTTAGCTCCCACGCTGAGACCCTCCAAGGCCTCATTTGCTGCTGTTTGTCCTCCTTAGCTGTGTCTCGACCTACTTTCTTCTAATACTGTTTTTTTAACTCTCCCTCTCTCATCTTTTTCTTTAAGCTACTGTGGAGTGCTACAACCCAAGGACAAACGAATGGACTTATGTTGCCAAAATGAATGAGCCACATTATGGCCATGCTGGGACTGTGTATGGTGGTTATATGTATATTTCAGGTAAGTGCTTCGAGAAAACTGATGTTCATTTATATTTGCTCCCAAGTAAAAAGGCGAATGTTTTGAGATCCTCTGAGAACAAGTAGCATGTTTAATAATGGATTATATGTCTTGTAAACTGAATAAGAAAACACTTCAATCTATTACAAATTCCCTCAAAGTAGATTTTTCATCTAACAGACTATTATAACTCACTTTTCTGTCATTACCGTCTTACACCTCTTGTACCTTTCTACCATCCTGCTCTGTACGTGTCATGCACCATGAGTCACCGTGATACTCTTTTGTTCCATTTTTTAAAAAAGACAAGAAAAATGTCAAAATTACGTTGTTAATGATTCATATTTCCAGAAGTTAAGCTATTTAGGGACGTCATCAACAACATTCATATTCAGCTCAGGTTTTGCATGTTCCGAAGATACCACAGTGTAGAAATGTCTTGATGTCACTGGAATATGATCCAACTTTGGTTTTCCACACCATCAACTCACCAACATGTCATCTGGAGCTTCCCATAACCTCACTTTTTTCTTTTTCTGCCTTTTTTTTCCCCAGAAAATAAAATATAGGAGTGTTTAGTCACAGTTCTTGGCAGCATAGTGGAAAATAAAGCTCCCTCCTGGAAACATTTAATGATTATAAAAATAGCTACACAATCGAAATGTTACTTTGAAATGAAATCACTAATGTGTGCTACATACCAAGTCAATTTTAGACACATAGTCCAATATCTCATACTCTATATGGACACGTTGAATTCAGGTGTTTGTTTTCTTACATGGGTCTGGACTACAAATCAACAATAACAAATGTCATGATATAGTTTTATATTTTGATAAATATCATTGCATTGGTTAGTTTTGTTTAAATTGTTATCTTTGCTTCCAAAATGCCTCAGAGATGGTTTTTATGTAATTTCTCTCAACATTGATTTTTGAACATGTCCCAATACTTTTGTCCACATAGTGTATCACAAATTTGTCTCTAGGCTTTTCGTCTGTGCAGTGTACCACACCCTCTGCCTTTCATCCCTCTCCACTCCACACCCCAAAAAAGATTAAAAGATTAAAACGGTCTCAAATAATGGAATAAAATTCAAGAACGACAAAGGAGGGACCGTACTTCCAGAACACAAAAGACATGCAAGAGTCGTAGTTGCACACATTTAATACAATGAGGGTAAACTTATTTACATAGCATATTACATACACAAAGCCAATTCATTGTGTTTTACATGAATAAAATAAGCATCCAGAGGAAAATAAAAGCAATATTAGAATTATGAAGAATTAGGTGTAAGGAAAGTATATTGCATAAGAAATGGAAAGTAAGTCTCAAATAATAAATATATATATATATATATTAAAATAACTAAAACAATGTACAGTACTCCAGACTGAAAATGAGTATACATATGTTGTCAATCTCTGCACTATATATGGACACAAACTATGTATGTGGCCAAATAAACCAAATGTAGGATGTTGTGAATCAGTACCTGTAACAGTATGCCTTCGGTCTATTGTGTCAGACACTCAATAAGCCTCCCTTTCAGTCTTTTTAAATAGTCTTCACACATCTGCAGTCATTCATGTGCGCTGAAAAGGCAGGCGAAGGTAGTTTTACTCTTTTGAGGGTTCGGCGCTCTGGGCAGAGGGTGGACGCCGAGATCACGCCTCTGGCCGGTCGGTACTTGCTCCGTAGGTGTCACCTCAGCGCTTGTTCACTTCATAGGATTGAAAACAAATCCTGCGTTATGGAGATGAGCCCTAGTTTCTCAGTGTGACTAATCCAGAGCAATGTTACAAAGGAAGGGGAGGGGGGAAGATGGAAAAAAGAGGGAAGCATGGAGCGAAGTGGAGGACTGAAGCCTGTGTAGGAGGTGTAACACAGTAGAGCCTGTGTTAATCCCTCCTGGCCTTGGGTACCGTCACCGTTCACAAATACAACGCACGAGACCTGAACATAAACAGTGTTCATAAACATGACAAATGGAGCAGCTCATATTTCAGATGCATAATCAGATTGAGGTGGATTTTTTTTCAGTGTTTTTGCGTTACAGACAGCCAAAAGAAAAGCCATGGACTGAAATACACAGAATATCCACAGAAGTTGCATCTAAATACACATGCACGTCAAATGCAGCAATCAAATGTGTCTGGAAATCGACATTTATTATCCTCTAGTTTTAGCAGAACAGTCAGTGGTGCAGGCTTATGACGGCCCATTGACTAAATTAATAGGTTTTATAATGATTTTTGATATTTTCTATCTGTTTAACCTTTGCTGAATTAACACACATTTACATCACTGCAAAAAAAGCAAATAAGTATGGAATATTAAAAATGCCCTTTGGAAATAAATGAGCCTATTTACCATGTTTACCTGGTTTTATATTAGATTCTGATTGTAATCACTGATGCCCTTAAATCCAAAAATTTCATCCCAGTTCTCAGCAGGCATTAATCTTTTCACTCTGGGCTGCGTGCTTTTGAGCCACTGCACCGAACATGCAAACAATGAATTTATTTCATAATCCACACATCTCATTACTAAGACTAATCTTTGTTTGTGTGAATGTATGTTAGTTTCATTTACCTTCATGTTCTTTTATTCGGGAAACAATCGTTGGTTGCAGTGTAGCATACATGATTGAGTGTGTTTGTGTTGTTTGTGCTGAAACATGTACAGGAGGAGCAATTGTCACAGTGTACATTATAATGTAAAAGTCAGTGCAGGTTGCCACTTCTGTAATTTCATATTACTTGTTTTAATTACCTCTAATTTCCTGGAAACGCACTGTAATGCAGTAACTAATTTAATGCATAATCACTGTGATTGTTTATATAAGCATAAACAATCTATCCTAACTTTTTTAGGTTTGCTAATATTGCATTTGGTGAGGAAATGAACAGGGATATGCTGTATGTTAGGAACCACACAAATGTGAAGCAAAGATGAAAGCCGCACTTTAATTTTTTTGAAATAAATAAATTGAAATGGTGAATAACAAAGTAGTCACAGGCTGTACAAATCTGCAGGTCACCAGCTGTTTTGCAGTCATTTTTGCCTCAGGGTTTACTCTGCACTACTCAGTATTTATTGCTAACCCTTTTTGATATTCTAATGCATTCCTTTGTTGTTAGCTTCATGTTTCACTCATTCTCTTCCAGCTTTTGTAAGTGACCCCACTGTAGCAGCTGGCCGAGCCGTAGCCAATATGTCATACTTTGCACCTGCAGAAAAGTGATTATTTGGGTAAAAACTGGGTAAAGCAAGTCAAGCATTTTAAATAGGAGTGTGGGTTCACACCACAAACACACTCAGGCATTATTTAATTTATCCGCGTTATGCTCTTCAAGGCGCATGGATAAAAATATAAATCAGGTTGCCAAATATTAGTATTATATTGTTCATGATGTTTTTTCTTAAGAAATACAATGCTTAACAAATTTATTAGACTACCACCCAATTCCATTTATGCCACAAGTGCCCGAAATTAAAAGCATTGTTAATTCCAGAATAATTTTCTGTAGTAATTAATACAGCAGTATATGGCAGCTTTTTAACCAAAATGATATTTTAATGGTGAAATAGAATTATTTTTGTTATCCATGAATTTTCAAAATGACATGATATATTTTATTGTCATTATAACAAGTTCAGTTATGTTAAAAGTGCCATCCAATTGGTGCATCTTTAGAACCCACTATAAAAATACAAATAAAAGCAAATATTACTGCACATTATGATTTTTTTGATTAAGATGTCATAGTATAGTTAGTTATTTACATGCATTCCTCAAGAGAAAAATAAGTTGTAGTGGTTGAATGTTTTGCTGGATTAATGTCTGTTTTCAGAGTAGCCTGGTGAGTTGGCTCAAATTTGGAAATAAAAAAGTGAATTTGGTCTGAAATTCCTCATTTCTGTTCAAAATGCTAAAGTGTCAATAGCTCAGTGAAAATGAAAGGGTCCGCATTAAAGCACTTCACAATGCTGGATGGTCTCTGAGACAAATGAGGATGCATTTGTCCAATACTGTAACTAATATACACATGATTGTTCCTAAATTCCACAGTAAAGTCTTTATTTAACTGCAGTGCCTTGATGCAAAAGGCGCAGGTAACTGAGCATTAGCCATTAGCGAAGCACTGTTGCGCCAAGGCCCCACTGCAGCGCCCACAGTCTCAGGGGTTACCGTCGTGCTGTGCAAGGTGACCCATGGCGAAGTGCAGTTCTGTGTCCGTCTGTCACTGCGGATCAGGTCACTTTCTCCGGCTGTGCTGCTGCGCTGTCTGAAGGCATCCTGTCAGCCGGATGAACCTGACAAATGCACTCAGCCCACAGACCGTCACAGCTCAAGTGGTGTGGCAGAGTTCAGACATGACTACTGAACCAACTCAGAGCCACGCTGCCTGTGGTCTGCAGCGTCTCACAGATTAAGGGCTGTGTGCAGAATCTGTGGTGGTCCTGTAATTAAGACCCTTTTTATTGTGCCAGCTGAATCCTTCCAGTGCAGAGTTTGTGTATTTTTTTTTTTTTTTTTTTCAATTACCGAGGCCTTAAAGTACGGAATATGCCACTGTGTTATTGTATTTTCTAGTAAAGCTGCAAGATTTCATGTTCCTGGCGGTACAGATGGAAGGAAACGTCAGAAGGATATAAAATAAACCTTTGTGAGAAACTGAATCCAAAAGAGTTTTTTTTTTTTTTTTTTAATGTTCAGAAGAAAAAGTGGGTCAGTGAGTGTATTACATATTAATGGAGACAATAAACAAAAAGCGGTTTAGTTTTGATATTAATCTAACAAGAAGTCAAAATAGGCAGAACACATTTGTGTATGTGTTGTAAATCCTACTATATATGTTCCTTTGCTGTGTGTGTTGAGCAGTGAGCATCCTTAAGGGACTTTACTGTATATGGTTTTAGTTCAAGGATGAGCTCAGATCATTAGAAGTTGATACAGGAGCTCAGGTCTGGACGCTTAATCATTACCGAGTATTTCTGGAATATGCTGAAGCGCCTTTTTTTTTTTTTTTTTTTTCCCGCCTCACCTGTGTCTTTTCTCCATCTTCTCGCTAGGTCCCGCATGTGCCCGCATTAAGTCAACCGATCGAGCGGGTCACTGGTTTTACAAGCCCCCGCTATGTTACATGTGCTTGACTGAACGGCGAATGCGTTTATGCGGTTAAACACGAGCATAAAAGTCTGACGAGGCTAACAGTCGCCCGGTCTATCTTGTGATGTCAGGGAAGGACAAAAGCATTCAGCCGATCCCTCTGAGATGGGCTCGGCTTTGGCAAATCGCTGCGAGCTCTTAGTGTCTCATGTAATGGCTGTGATTAGACGATAGGACACCAGGATACTGATCAGACATCATTGGAACAGAGAAAGGCCAAATCCTCTGAATTGGATCAAAATAGCAGGAGGGCCTCTCGAGAGGAATTAGAAGAACCGTGCATCAACTCCAGCACTGTTCTCTTGTCAGTGTTTTAATAGCAGACTTGTCCCGCAGACTACTTGGATAAGGGAAATGGATAGTCGGGGCTATCTTTGGATTTGATCAGTTAAGGAGGTGCAGCATCACAGATCTGAGTCATGGCAGCTGAATAGACAGCTTAGACCTCCACAATAAAGCAAGCACACCATCACTGGGCAGCAGCAAAAGAGGGATTCTGCCTCTATTCGGCGTGCTGTGCAATTCTTCACTGCATTTGCTCCTAGTCACTCTGCCTGGAGGGGAGGAGGGGGGCTGGCTTCAACCCAAATGCATGCTGGGATTGTGTTCCTCTTTATTTTAAGCCTTCCCTGTAGACATGTCCTGTTTTTTTTTTTTTTGTTTTTTTTTTTCCCTCCCCACTTTCCCTCAGCTTTTGTGTGTCCTGGTGTCTACAGTCTGTTTGTGTGTATGTGCATGAACGCTTCGTAATGGTGCTCCTCTTTGTACTAACAGCTCATCATCAGCATTATTTCACTCCGTACCAAAGAGACTGAATGAAAATTGATGTCACTGTGGTTTGTTTATGAGAAAAAAAAAAGAGAACAGAAAACACTTTGTCTTTTATGTTGGTTTAGTTTAAGGTTGAGCAGTATAAGTTCCGTGTTTATCTTGATTCCTATACTTTATAATATAATGCATTCAATATGTCCGGTCCAGCTGTTCAATCTTGACTCTCCATGGCCTTGTAAATGAAAATCTGGGTTGATGTGGATGAATGAATCACTCATCAGTCTGATTGACAAGTATACAAAGCTGTTTTTCAAGCCTAATTACAGTGTTCTTTCATATTTTTTCTCTGCAGGGGGAATCACTCACGACACTTTTCAGAAGGAGCTGATGTGCTTTGACCCAGATGCAGATAAATGGACTCAGAAAGCGCCCATGACCACGGTGCGCGGCCTCCACTGCATGTGCACGGTGGGCGACCGCCTTTACGTGATCGGTGGGAATCACTTCCGGGGCACCAGCGACTACGACGACGTGCTGAGCTGTGAATACTACTCCCCCGCCCTCGATTTGTGGACTCCTATCGCCGCCATGCTGCGAGGTCAGAGCGACGTGGGCGTGGCCGTGTTTGAGAATAAGATATATGTGGTGGGCGGCTACTCGTGGAACAATCGGTGCATGGTGGAAATAGTACAGAAGTATGACCCTGAGAAAGACGAATGGCACAAAGTGTTTGACTTACCGGAGTCGCTTGGCGGGATCAGAGCCTGCACACTCACAGTTTTCCCCCCTGAGGATATCTCGGGTTCGCCCTCCAGAGAGTCGCCCCTTTCAGCACCTTGATGAGTAACGGGGGGGAGCCTGTTTTGCTTACACCCCCATATGCCCCTGCCCCTCAGCTCCCTCTCCAAACACACCTTATAGACATTGTTTGCACTTCCTCCTCGGACTACATCTGTACTGCATCCCTAAGTATCCCCGAGTCCATCTCCTCTAAAGCTGTGCAGATCCCCCTCCCTAAGTTCCCAACTACATACCGATATGGTTTGGCAACCTAATTACATGATAATGTTGCATACTTGGTATATTCGGTATACTCGGTATATTTTGGCAGGAAACACCTTGACTTGAAAAGTGACTTTGCAAATCAACTTTTCTACCTGATGTCCACCAAGTTTTCTTATGTCTGGTTTCTTCTAGGTATTCTACCTTGAGATGTTGACTACCACACTGACTTTCTCTCCAGTCTATGCCAGGATAGATGCAGGTTGACCCCGAGAGCAGGAGTGTAGGGACAGATTAGCATCAAATCACAAGTGGTTTTTAACTCAGGGCTTGGCCCAGGCCCCATCTCTTACAGTTTCAGTTATTTCCTGCTATTGCTATGAAACTGTTAACAAAATGGTGTTTTCTAAATTTAATAAACATGATTTTGAAAGTAATGTAATGTTGTCATCATTACTGACTGACTGTTAAAACTGTTTTTAGCAGACACAGCACTTACAAAATGTATGGAGCAAAACTTCAGTCAAGTTCAGTATGCCTTTAGCGTGGTTTATTTACATTTATTTTATGTAGTCCATTCACTGGCTCATTCAGTGTGTGAAGCTGAGGTAAATGACACTGGCATTGGGTTTTGTTGATTGGGGTGAAACCCTCTGACTCAGGTACAAGATGTGTAGTCATTAATCTATATAATCAGCCCTTAGAGGAAAGGTTGATTACCTTCTTGTATCTTTGATTTGTAAACTGTGCCATAATGAATGAGTTGAAGAAACAGTAAGGCATCCGTCTTATCAGACCCTGCTGTGAACTGTATTGAACGTAAAGATTAAGACTTAAAAGGTTTACATCTAGTTGATTAATAGATGAATGAGCATTGCTCAAGAAGTGTCAGTAAACAGCTGATGCTGATACAGATTGTTTTCTTTTTGTTTATTATTCCTTATGAACCAAGCTTTTTTTTTTTTTTTTTTTTTAAAAGCATCACTGAGAAAAAAAATCCATAATTACCTTTCATCATATTGTATTTCAAAGGTCCAAAGGGAACACAAGACTTGTGCATCTACTGTGTGTTTTCAGGTTGTATAAAATCTGTCCAATTACAAGGTTTGCTGATCAAAGGTTTTTCACAGGTGGGAAGGTTTTATGCATGATTGACAGCTGTAATTACCAATCACTGATCAGATCTTCTCAGCTATGACCTGAACGTGATTCTACTGGTCACTGGTTTTCAACTTTTGGTGTTTTGTTCTCTCCCTGATTCTTCTCTTGCAGATTTAAGGTCTTTCAGTCCTGTATCTCGCTGCTTAATGAGCGCAGTTTCAATCGTACAGATTTATGTATTTACATTGCAACCAACTTAACATCTGTTCTTCACCTACAGCGACCATCTTGCTCGAGGTAGTATTTGTTTCGTCCACTCTGGTGTTTTTGGACAAGGGGGACATTATTTCGCTCCACTGTCAAAAATAGAAGGAGTAATGCATCTTGGTAATGTTGGAAATACCTGTATTCTATCCATTAACTCTTTATGCTATGTGTACAGGCTTCCAGCGTGTTTGTTTAATGAAG
>JAPQRQ010000007.1:16024320-16035075 GCA_037367365.1 Apogon talboti | reverse complement strand
TAAACATTTCAGATTATACTTTCTTGTTAGTATTACGACTTTATTGTTCAGGATCAGAAAACTTTATGGTTAGTATTAAAATTTTATGATTAGTATCAAAACTTTCTTGTTAGTAATCAAACATGCCTTTATTAATCACTTAATCAATTTTCCACAGTAACAGAAAAAGAAGAAAAAGTCCATTTAGAGATACAATAGAAACATGGCAGCAACAGGTAAGGACTCACAAACACATGCACACACTCAGATGACAACACAATTTGGAATATTCTGTCACATTTCTGCAAGTCCTCTAAATATTTCACACTGGACTTTAAGTAAAACTGTTGAACTTATCCCACTGCCATCACTGAATGAAGTCTTACTCCCCCTATAAGTGTCAATATTTATACAGTTAAGAAATAAGAAAAGGCACACATCAAAGCATCCCCAAGCATAATCTTAAACCTTATGACCTCACAAATACACTGTTATGTGTTTTTTGTTGTTTTTTTTTTATTTTATGGTGTTATTTGAGTCTGTTTTATAGGTTATCAAGGAAAATGTACAGTTTACACTTTTATAACTGTAAAAAAAAATACAAAAACTTGTAAAAATACATACGTAGAAAACTGTTGCGACTTTTATTTTGCATGTTTTACACGGTACCATTTTCTACTTCGTGTCACTTAATCCAGATATCACAACAGAGGTTTATGATTTCCATTTCTGAAATTAGATCACCATAAATCCTACTAAATGTGAACCTTTAAATTGCAGGATTTTTCAATCTCATAATTGCTCAGACTGATGTTGTGATTGCAGTTCTGTTAATTGTGCAGCCCTATTATTACAGAAAACACTTCTATCACTTATTGCCTTCGTTCCATGTAAACATGATGCTGCTGACCGGTACTAACTGGAAACTGGCACTTCTACCACTGTCGCCGCTCCTCCTGGAAACACGACAGACGGTAATGTCGCCCACAGTCTGCCCACCTGCTCCTGGCCGATTACTGCCTTAATAGCAGCATATGGTGTCCAAGACGTCTGCTTCATGCTGTTAGCAGGAACAAAAGGTTTGTGTAATCATCAGGTGAGTTGGTCTGGAGCTTTAGATCCTCATTATATTCTCATTATATTGGATTAATGAGACGCTGCAGTGGTGCGTCTGATTACAAATTGTAATTCCTGTCCCAGTCATAATCACCAAAATCTCAGCTGAACACTGCAGGTTTAATGGGCTGTTTTCCATATCAGGTCTCAATTTAAGATTGGGGATAATCTGCTGTGGTGCAAAGTGCAGCCTCTGTTCAAGTCACTTTTATGAGTATACCTTCAGGTTTTATGTGTTACACTCTGTCTTGGGCTGTTGTTATTTGTGAAGCTTTGTCATGTTGCTTTGCTCTACTAAAATAGCTTTCTTTTGCCTTTCAAAAGCTCTTTTCTGTGAAGCAGCTGATTGTTAAGTCCCTCTGTTGGAACAGTTTGTATCATTCTTTCATAGTTAAATACAGGAGTTTATAATCTTTTAATGGAAAAATCGCTGAATGAAGTCAGAGCAGCAAATATGACCGGTTTAGCTGCTAGTAAACATGTAATGCTCCAGTCTATTAAAAATGAAATACATGTTCTGTACTGTTTTATTATATAACACAAAAAATGTCCTAGAAGTACATTTTAACCCATAAAGACCCAGTGCTACTGTTGTGGCAGTTCCCAAATTATGTTTTCTCTGTATTTTTAACCTTTCTTCAGTGATGTATCACCATTTACTCTAATATTTTCATCTGTATTTTGCATTTTTAAGTGAACATCAGGTATTTTCCGATATTTAATTCACTGGTCATGTAGATGTTAATTAAAGCTCAGAGTAAATCCAAAGGTTATTATATCAAAACAGAGAAAACTGAAGAAAAAGTATCTTTTTCTGTAAAATCTATCATTAACTGCATAAAATAAGTGTCCATCCACTGTCACTGATCAAACTCCAAGGGTTTTATTGGGCGAATCAATGTTGTAGAAGATGGCAGTGTTTCCATGTTCACTCTGAATATTCAAAGGGGTCATGTCTGATGACCTTGAAAAGAAGATAGATTGCATTTTACACTAATTATTTACATGTATTGTTGGGATTAATGGATCAACAGGCATTAAACATTTTATATCAGTAAATCATTTTGGTCACTGGTGGATGCTTGGGTCTTTATGGGTTAAAATATGTTTCAAATTATTATTAAAAGTGAACCATAACTAATCAGTCAAAAGAAGGTTGAATAGAATGGGCTAATGCTTCTGTAGATCCACTTCCAAAATTAGTGGTCCTATAAACAAGGCAGCAAAGTGGGAAACGGTCCCAGGGCCGTAAAATGGGCCAAGTGTCAAAGTCTAGCATTGAAACATAGTGTTATTACCTCCACCACAGAGGTCAGGGAATCGCTTCAGTTTGTCTGTCGGTCAGTTGAAAATATTACATAAAATACCACGCCAACTTCCATGAAACGTGGTGGAAGGGTACAGTAACAGACCAAGGACGAATCCATAAACAGGGGCAGAGCCTGGACTTGTTTTACTTTAACACTAGGGAGCCACAGACCAAAATGAACTGAGAATGGAAACCAACAGGCTCCTACTAGGTTTAATTGACTGTTACTATAGTAAAGACAGAAGGTAATTAGCATGGAGATGTACGATTCTTAACTATGTGAAACCAAATCACAGTCTGGGGTCTTTGAAGGGAGACGAGACTCTCAGACTGGTGTCCTCTGGGAAAAGTGGCCCAGTTCCCAGAATATATAGAGAACTGTGGGTTTTATAATAATCAGACATAATCTATGATGATCTTTAACATCTTATCTATAGACTAGAAAATAACAACGCACCCCAGTGAGATCTGAAATTAACTAATGATTGTATTGTGAAGAAAGTGACAGTTTGAGGTTAAGCGACAGGCGAGGTTTATTTACAGCAGCGCTACAGTCTCTCATGTAGTCGAACCATGGATCAAAAACACATGACTTTTTAGATCTCTATCATCAAAACTCATCAAATCATGTCACTAATGTCTCTCATCATAGCTAAGAAATCCATTGAGCTTTAAAACAAAACTGTTGGAAGTAGGCGTAATAATCCAAATTTGTCTTTGTTTTCATGTGAAAAAAGTACATTATGAATATGTGAATAACTGTAAAAACCACGTACAACCTGAAAGGTCTTAAGAAAAAGACGTGGAATTTCAATAATATTATGTCTCAGCTTATTATGAACACAACTTATAGATCACAGCAGCTCTACAAATGTACAAAACATTGACTAACAGGCACTATGTTTGTTAAAATTATATTTATTTTTCTAAAGACAATTCAGGTTGTTCATATTTGTTCAGGTAATTCACATTTTATTGTGACAGGATAGTTTGTAATTGTAAATATTTTCATATTGTAATTTATCTTTTTTCAAACCTTGAAGAAATTTTGGAGTTGCTATTATTTCTAGGTTATTATGATGGGATGTGAAAGGCTTTTTCTTTCTACTGGTTTTACCACCTTATAAAATCACACCTAAAGATTAGTATCTGTTTAAGTGTACACTATACTTATAATAGTTCTGCTGCTTTTTTCTTGCCATTATAAAGTCTTTTCACATGTGGATCTGAAGCCCTGAAACCTTTGAAATGTAAAATTCCCTAAAGCAATTCTGTACACTTTTTTTGTGTAACTGTGGTGTTTTAATGAATTCTTTTACATTCTGGGAGGTAAAACTGCCACGTTCCTGTGAGTCCTGTTTTTCCCAAATTGAGATAAAATGACAGTTGAACTGATTGGAAAATACATGAGGCTGTAACTGAAGGGCAGGAGGCCTGAACAATTCTGATCAGAGGCAATGACAGGCATATTTTTGAACACATTTTCTACACACAAAGGTGTATTTAATCAGTACTAAAAGTACAACTCTATATCAACAATGAGGTGAGAAGTTGTAAACAGGAAGTGGCAAGTTGAGCTGTTTTCACCCACAACATGCAGATTTTAAACAGTTAAAATAAAAAGGTTAATTTGCTTTATTATTCTCATAGGGAAATTCAGTCCCTGTATTTTACCATCATAATACACACAGTGCCTTGCATTAGTATTGGCACATAACACACATTAGGAAGAGTGAGCTTCCATTTAACAGTACTGGGGTCAAGGACACTGAAAGGAGATATAATCTATATTTTAATGGGGAAACCAGAGGACCTGAAGGAAACCCATGTAGCACAGAGAGACTGATTGATTGACATACAGTATTTATTGAAGTTATGTTCATGTGCATTGATGTGTTTCATGTCACATGAGTCTGTTTACAGCTCATACAGTATGTTTTAGTGTTTAATATCAGTTTGAGTCAGTCATTTTTGGATACACTAATGGCGTCAGAAGTGTTTGTTTGAGAGGCTGAGTATTGTCTGATATACTGTGGAATAGAGTAGTGTATTTGTATTGGTCTTGGTGATGTCTGTCTCCGAGTTCACTTTCAGGTTCAGTTTTGTGCTACATCTGCCATATTCTGATTAAATAAAACTGTTAACACTCACTAAACCTCTGCACTTTGCACAAGGATAAATGAAAGTTACCGAGGCCCTGTAGATCATGTATGGCCCCTGGGCCCACCACCAGGTTATTCCACTGCCCTTAAACACAGAAACCGTTCATTGGGTCTTTCCAATATATTTAATATAGAACATTTTCAAATTAATGTAACTAGATTGAAAATATGAAATGAATGGGTGATAGTTTTTTTTTATAACTGGGTTGTGTGTGTTCTGCTAGACAGTTATTAGATTATCTTCATCATATAATTTATGCATACATGTGATTATTTCTTCAGTATTTCAACTACTGGGAAAACCAAGAACGAACATTTGCCTGTCCTTTTAACCTATTGTTAATTGAATTTTCAAGAATTTTCTCTATCAGCACATTTTTCAAAATAAAACGACTAACTCTTATGGCTCAGTGTGAGCCGTGTTAACAGACAGAGTGAAGTCTGGGTTGTACAAAGGCGCTCTGCTGTTCTCAGGCATGTTTTAAAGCATTAATTGATTTTTAAATGGATTTGAGAGGACATTCAGATTCCTATACTGACACTTTAATGACTTTTTACAGAAAATCTTTTGGACCATTTCATAACAGGGTGCCTTAAGGATAGATTATATAATATATTAAAACACACAATGTCATCTTGTTCATAATCTCTGTGGTGGTGAAGCACATGTTGTGGATGGGATCTGTAATCCCTGCCACATGGCTGCTTTGTTTTTTGTGTTCATGAAAGACAGTGTATTACATGATGCATGGGCTGATGTGTCCTGAAGACTGAAGGCTTGGGTTTTTAATGAACATTGTGTTCTTGGTGCTTAGGTAAGAAAAAGTGGAGCAAGAAATGATAGCGTTCATCACTCCTGCTCCTCTTCCTCCTCTTCCTCTTCCTCTCTGCTTCACTACCGGTGCTTCTCTGAGGATTTCATCACCACTACAGTCGAGTTCACTTGATTCATAGGGCGTATAAGAGAAGGCCGTGTGGATTACGGCCTGACTTTTGACACATGGACACAGTATGTATTTGTGGCTCTGTGCGTCTCCACACTGCTCCTCATCCCAGCCGGAAAATGACCTAGATTCTCCCGGCTTCTGGATGTGTTTACATACACGGCACACTGATGACATTGTCAGTCAGAAAGCATCGCTCTGAGCGGCGATGAAAATATGAGTAGAGGAATGCTCTCACTGTAACTAAAGCTCCAATCCGCCTCCCATCATGATGAAATACTCTGCAGAGCTACAGATCCCCGCTGTCCTCTGACTGCATGCATGATGGTGTTAATGGCTATTGATCCTTGTGACTGGCAGACAGCCAAGGTATCCTGATGTTACTGCTGTTAGATATATTTATTTCTGCACTGGATCTAAAGCTGCATTCCATTATTAGACTCCACAAAGGTTTCAGCTCTCAAAAAAAAAAAGGCTTAAATCTTTCTCTTTTTCTCTCTCTCATACACCTGTCTTGAATGTTTAGTAAAGGTCATGTCCTTGCTCTCCTGTCGAGCTCGCTATCCCCCGTGACTGTGTCCTGAATAATCTAACCCTGATCCAGATCCTGTACCAGTTCTTGTTCCCGGCCTTGGTGTCAGAGAGTTGCTTTTTTTTTTTTTTTTTTTGCTATTATTATTATTACCATAACAGAGGTGGGAGGGGTAGTTGGGCAACATCTGGCCATGTATTCAGATTTTGTTTTATGCCTCATTTCATAGCTGAAGGTATTCTGTGTGCGAACTGCATTTGTGCCATCAGGGATTAAAGCCCCATAAACTTCACTGGACTGAAAACCAACTTATTTCCCTTCACTGAATTCAGAGGTGGGCAGGATATACAGAGATGATCCATTTTAAGATTGAACCACAAGGATCATATAAGAAAGTGAATGAAATTAATGAACAAAACTGAATTAACCCTTGTACACTGTGTCAAACCTGACTTTAAAGACAAGTTAAAAAATGATTGAGATTAACCCATAAAGACCCAAACAACCCCCAGCGACCAATAACATCTACTGATCTAAAATGTTTAATACCTGTTCATCCACCAATCTTATCAATACATGTAAATAATTGGTGTAAAATGCAGTTTGTCGTCTTTTCATGGTCATTAGATATGACCCATAGAAACACCATCATCTTCTACAACATTGATTCACCAGTAAAACCCATGGAGTTGGATCAATGACAGCAGATGGAGACACTTGATTTTACATTCAGTTAGTGACACTTTTTATTGAAAAAGTCTCTTTTTCTTCAGTTTTCTCTTTTTCTGATATAATAATCCTCAACTTTAATTTGAGCTTTTATGAAAATTTACATGATCAGTAAATAAAATACAGGGAAATACCTGATTTTCACAGAAAAAATGCAAAATACAGAGAATAATATTATAATAAATGGTGATAAATCACTTAAGAAAGGTTAAAAATAAAGATAATTCATTTGGGAACTGCCACAAAAGTAGTAGTGGGTCTTTATGGGTTAATAAAAATGCTGCGTGTTGTGTTGTTTAGTCTGAAATAGGGTGACTAAACCTTAAGTAAAACATGAAAATGAACATTTTCAGCAACACTTTACAGTCTGCAGGGTACAGAATACATACGTACAAGTTATGGTGTAATTAATTTTTACTGGAGGTGTACCACACTGAGGAACAAGATGTGATGGAATAAGGAAAGTAACAACCCAGGATGTTATAAAGACTGTTTACTGTAGTTATTTTCACATCTGAGTACCTATTCTATGACTATAGGATATGTAGGGCAGAACATAAAGAGAATTTATAGCTATTTTTATCTGACAGTGTAGCTATTGTGTTACTATAGAGTTACAGTATGATTATCAAACTGAGAAAAAGCTATGGTTTAGGGCAGAAATGTATATACTCTACCTACCAGAAACATATTTTACAATGCTTTGTGCAGGTTCATAGCGTCTGAGTGTGGTGACCCAGGCCATATCCCTTGATAGACAAGGCCAGGGTGTGCTAACAGGGTTTCTGAGGTGTAGACTGAGGCCAGTGGAGTGAAGGAATACTTTTAAAGAGAGACAGTGGTTGAACACGTACATGTCATGAAGAGGCCAAAGCTGAGGCGACAGAGGTGCTTTATGAAACCATTGACTTTCTTTCTGTCGTTGTGTTGCCAAAGCTCCTGTTGGTCTCTCACCTATTGGCTACACTTCCCCAGCAATTTTCAGCGATACTCCTAGGTTTCACCTGTATCCATAAGCATTGAGAAGAAATATGTTTGAAATGAATGCATGGTACTCATGGGAGGTTGTGTTATTATCCATGTCTGTATTTAACTTGGAGCATAAATGATGCCTCATATTGGTTTGTATTGGGTGCACCAGGACTGAAACACCTCATTTTTTTCAGGATTTAAGTACAAACAGCACCATGACTTGACTTTTTATCATCACTTACAATAGGACCTGATTTATATGGCGGTTAGTTCTGCCCACAAGAAATAAATATGACCCATCTTGATCCAAAAGGCCTAAATAACCCATAATTATCATAAAAACATACAACCATTGTCCAAACAACATGAAAATATTTACCATATTCATCATAATTAAATGTAATTCTTTTACTTCAGAGCCATGTCCAGTGATAGAAGATAACAGTGATGCTTCTATTTTTTATTACTTTGTCTAATTGTTTATTGCTTTTGGTTTTCATCTTCATTTTGGCCTCAGTGTTAGTTTTCTACACTGGCAGAGCGACTCACTACTCCCTCTAGTGGTCACATACATTCACAGTGACACATCGCCCCATGGCTTTGGTTAAATCTGTTTCATTCAGTGTCTCTGTTGTACAGTACATTTACATCTTTGACATAAAATCAGAACTCCTTATTCTAATCACACTAATGATGCTATTGTGTAATTTCTTATTATTTCAAAGTGGAAATGCCAAATATAGTTCCTTTAATACGTCAGTATAATAGAGTACCATCACCATTCTCACCACTGATTACTTTAATGAACTTGGGAGCTTATAAGAAGACTGAACTGTTCACTAAATGTATGACGACAGCAGTGGAGGAAGAGTTTTAAACAGTTTAAACCTGGAAGAACCAAATGATATTATTTTACAAACACAAAAACATGCTCTTCAAGTATTTAGTCACACATTCTTTTTTTCTATACATCTAAATACGTTGCATAAATTCTGAGACACTGTCCATTTCCGTCCAAATCATTGATCATAAAGTTGAATCTTTAATTATCTGCTGCCTCCTGAATGTAAACTCAATGTTATCACAGCCGTGAAGCTGCTGATGTTCAGTCTCTGGACTTCTGTCTGTTCAGTTTGCATGTCCTGCTACTTTTTCATGCAACTTTTCTTCCACTGCTCAAAGAAGATTCAGTGATGGACTGGCAGCCTGTCCACAGTGTCTGCCTACCTTCAACCAAATGCATGCTGGGATATGCTTCAGTAACCCCTTGACAATGAAGAAGAAAAAGCAGGTAAAGAATATCAATGTGCAGAAGTACATTCTGAACGTAACAGCTCAGGGTTTAAACTGTGGGATTTTCCTCCGAGACGTGAAAGAACATTTGATTTTATGAAGTGCATTAAGACGAGTGAAAACTGGAACAGTTCAGCTGCTTTGGGAGGACAGCTTAACCTCTCAGGGTTAAATACTGCTCTGCTGTGGTGTCCCTCTAGGTTTTCTACATACTTCATGTTTCAGCTGATGCTCCTGAACTGCAAGTGAAGACTCAGTTAAAAATACAGGTGTCAAACATTCATTTCTCACCTGAAAAACTCATAAAAATGACATGACTATTCACACCTTTACCTGAGATGCTCTGCAGAAACATTAGGTTTTGTCATTGTCATGTTTATGTACTGAGGCAGGTCACACAGATACTGAAAAGATACAGCAATCATACAATGTAAAAACTATAGAAACAAAGAGACATAATGTTATTGAGCAGATTTAACTCAGGTTTAGTATTTGTTAGAATATATTTCTTAATAAGTCAATCAATATTCTGCTCAATATAAAGAATTAATTCCACAAGTAAAGTTAATCAAAAATAAGATTCACTAAACATGTGAAAAAGAATTTGCATTTTAGATCTCCTTAAGCTCAGGCAACATTTAGCCAGATTTGTTTTGCATTTCACTCATTTTTCAAGAAATGTGTACAGTAATGGTAAGACATGGTAATTTTGTGACTCATTCATTCATTCTCTATTGAATCACATCTTATCAAATACATTTTAAAGCAGTAAAATTTGGTGGGTTCTCTCCAGGTTCTCTGGCTTCCTCCCACCATCCAAAGGCATGCACTGATAGGTTAATTGGTTAATCTAAAATGGCCCATAGGTGTGAATGTGAGAGTGTTGTTTGTCTCTGTGTCAGCCCTGCAATGAATTGGCAACTCGTCCCACCTTCTCCCTTAAATAGCTGGGATAAGGCTCCAGCGATCCCCGCAACCCTAGTGAGGATAAAGCGGGTTCAGAAGATGAATGAATGAATAAATGAAAATTTGGTGGGAATTCATGGTGAGAGCCATTGAAAATAATTCATATCCTTATTATTGTGTTAGATATATCCTAATGAAACTGTTTAAAATCCATTAATGACTTTGATATGCTGAATTCAACTTCATATTTGTCATGAAGTGACTCCTACTATTTTTATCCACTTTTAACTCTGTTTACTCACTGATCAGGATAGGCCTTCAACAGAACCACACAGCTGTATCCTAAGACTTACAGTACATCACCATCAACTGACCCATAATTACATCTGACAATGACACACAAAGACTTTGTGTATCTTTCTCCTTCTGTGAATGAATATGATTGCTTGACATTGACAGTGAAATAGGCTTAGCTTGTTTTTTTCTGAGAAAAATGACCTAAATCTCCTCATGATGTCTGTATTCTGTGGTTTATAGAGCGTAATGATGACTTTGTAGATATTTCATTCATTTTATGGATATTTTAATGGCCAATTAAAAAATGATGAGACCTTTTAAATATGCAAATTGTTTTAATGTTTTTGGCCATCCCCTGTATACATATGAGGGTTATTGAAAAAGTGGCTGTAACATAGAAAACTGTGGATGTAAGATGAGTCGAGAATCATTAACAGATGAATTTTAGACAAGGGGGGGGGGGGGGGTATTGTTTTCGGTGGGGTTTGTTTGTTTGTTTGTCGGTTTGTTTGTTAG
>JAPQRQ010000007.1:15993261-16014101 GCA_037367365.1 Apogon talboti | reverse complement strand
TTATTGTTTGTTTTGAGCAGAAGAAAAGAAAAATCTTTTTTATGTACAAGGAACCAATAGCACACTGTTCAGAGCACCCAACTTGATAAATAAAAGTGATCAAAGACATTATGGAAAGTAAAACTGTGAGGAATTTTGCAAGTGTAGATGACTGTAAACAAAATTAACTCTAAAAATGAAATAAAATTGTTATATTTTGCAGTAGTTTTGCAGCCCAGTACCCTGTCATTAATAAAAATCCCTGAATTCAAAGGGTTCCACTAGTTTTGTCCATACAATGTATTTTATCCACTAAGTTGTTTCGTACACTGTGGCCCATAGAGTTGGAATAAAATATTTTTACCTCCTCTCATGAAATGGTCTTGACAGTGTGATTTATTCTTGAGTGTAACTGGGACTCAGTAGGTGATCACGGCATCTGTCAAAGGTGATTATTGATGTGTATAACTAGGAATAAAAAGAAAAATGTATCTGAAAACAAAATTATTTCAACTTTATGGGCAACAGTGTAGATGCACACAGTTTGTATCCACCAAACAGAAACTTAGATTCTTTTACTTTGAAACCTAATGTTTATGAACTGGGTTTCCTTTTTTGATAGTATATCCGATCAGTGCGCATCATTTCAAATGTGCTGAAAGATCGTGGTTTTGTTTTTTCATGACACATGACTGGCTAGTAAAATGAATCTCAGTACAATTGGAATGAATGTGACAATATACAACACACACCAATGCTCACATATTCTAACATACTGTATGTAATGGCCTTGAATGCATCACTAAGTGGTTTTCAAGACGGTTTCTGTTTGTAACTGCTTCACGTAACTACCAAGTTGTTCCGCTGAAGTTGAAGCACAAGAAACAGGATTGTGAAATGATAAACCAAGAGTCCTCTGGCTGTTTCTGGAAGTCTCCGTGTGCATAAACCCTCAAATATAATTATGCTGAAGCATCTCATGGGAGCGAGTCTTATCTCTGTGAGCGTCCTGTCCTGCTCTGTGTCCTGTTCACTGTGTCGCCGCTGTGTCATGCATAGAGATGCTCGTCTCCAGCTTCCGTTGCCTCTTGTGCCTCCAGAGCAGGATGACCATCAACAGCAGCAGCAGGAAGCCCAGGGCCCCTCCGATGAGCCCGGCCGTCAGAGGCAGACTGCTGTCTCTGGGCTGGTACATGTTACAGGCGCCTTCGCTTTCACCGGCCTCGTTCACAGCAATAACACACACCTCAGTAATGTGATCTACATCTCCCACACCGCCACTCCTTCTCTCCAATCCAAACCTTTGCTTTACTTGGCCTCCTACTGTCACTATAAAGCCTGTGATCTTAGAGGCGGGCGCGCACCACCGTACTATGACCTCTGACCCGTTCCAGGACACTGATCGCAGGAAAGGAACCTGAGGAATCTGGTTGTGTAAAGTGAACCCCGGACACAAGCAGCCAGTGGCGGCTGCCAGTTCACTACAGGGCCGCTGGTTCTCAAGACACGGGTTGTAGTCGCACAGTTGGACGGGCCCTTCACGTGGAGTCACTTCGCCTGGTGAAAATGGGGCGACTGTGGTATAATCCTGTGGGTCGTAGTCCCATGGGTCAATCACAAAGGGATCGCTAGAAGAGTCATGTGATCTCTCAGGTCTCGTGGGGATCGTCCCTGCAGCGTAGAACATTGTCGGCAGCGGGGTAATACCTCTGATCAGAGTCAGGCAAACGATCAGCAGGGGAAAAGGATGGTCCCAGCTGGCAGCCATACTGCTGTCTAGAGATCACAGAAATTGAATTCCCATCATTTTATTGCAAGATCTGTTTTTTCGCATTGGACTGAAAGTATTTTAGCTTGACAAGTATCAGCCCCTTGGGTCTCCAGCTGTATGTATATTCAGCGATTCGGCTTCTTTTTGTGAAGCACCAAAGATTCTGAATAAGGACATGGAGCATCTCTCCCCTGATGCTTCTTAAATTATATGAATGCAGTGGGAAGAGCTGTGCTGAACACAGTGACTTATATATGAGACTTGTTTATGCTTTTCCTTAAAAGCATAAACCAAGTCTCAAACTGAATGGACTGATTTAACTCTGGAGTAAGCAGGAGATAAGCATGTGGACACTTAATAGGATGAAATGTATTATTCTGTGGCATGTTTGTTAATGATTCATAGTCTTGTATACAGAACGGGTACAAATAATCCTCATGTGTTAATCTTGGGAGATACATCAGACTAATTCAGCATTCCAGCCTGGATTGCACAACAGGTCCAAATGCTAACACACCCAAGTCATAGCGGAGCTCATTCAGCTGGATCCAGTTACAGGAAAGCTGCCAGTGTGAGTTCCACCAAAAGTCACAAAAACATACCTGAAATGCGCTCTGTGGTGAGAATTCACACAGAGGCAGCAGTGTAGACGATTTAATAATCTCAGAATGAACCTTTGTGTTTCACCACGTGAGAAGCCGAAAAAAGTAGAAGCCCGCAATGAATACAAATTCACTTTGTGCTGTTTTTGCCAGAGTGGGAGTCTATTTGCTCTGGTGAAGGCATGAAAAATATGCAAAATCTCAAAAGATAATCAGCTTACCTGTTGCTTGCAGAAGTTGGTTTATGAAAAAAGGGGTGTTTTCCTCTCTCCTTGTCTTTCCTCCACATGCTCTGTCTCTTGGTTTTTCTCTCTTTATATATTTTTCCTTTTCCCCAACAATCACCTCCTTCTTTCTGCCCTCCCACAATCCCCCCGTGTCTCTCGACCCCCCGGCACCAGCTCCACCTCCCTCTCTGTGAAATAATTCAGTAATATGAGTGACTGACTGAGTACGCACCGGTATTACTACAGTCTGCTACATCACTGTCTGTTTAATTTCTGGTCAAATTAGCCACATGCATTCTTACTGCATTCCTTTTGCAGGTTTTCAGAGCGTGTCTCACTTGTTAATGAGCTCTTGTTTCCCTTTTAGGGGTGGAGGGAATTGAATAAGATCAGGAATTCTCTGCATAAGGGTTGGACTTCCTTCGAATTTGTCATTTTTTCCATATGATGGCCAGTACAGACAGACTAAACCCTCCTTTTTCCAACTAAACACCTCAAGTAAGTACCATGTGTTAGTTGAAGTCACTGCACTAAACTGAAACTGTTTCGCAGCTGTTGACCAGATACTGGAAATAAGCCCATATGTAGACTCACTCAGAATATAATGAAACTCCTGGGCTTCCTAAAAAAATAAAAAAATAAATAAATAAATAAATAAAGAAAAAAGAAACTGTAAAGAATAAAAGGTAGAGATAACTGAAGCCTCGCTGTGTACATCACAAAAATAAAACACCACCATATCAGGATGGAGCTAAACTGAACAAAACATGTTGAGCTGATATGTTGAACGAATATCTGAAAGCTGTGGGCTTGTCCCCCAGACAACATCCACTCTGTTTTTTTTTTTTTTTTTTTTTTGCTCAGCACTTCAGTTTGCATTGTTCTGTTCAATATTCACAATGCTGACAAACTGAGATTATTCAGCTACGACTGAGCAACAACAGACTCACAGAAGTACAGACATGTTTCATACCCCGGGACTGTTACGCAATGTCCATGTTGAAGTACTTGCCGTGACCTTGTAGTTTAATGTCTACACTATAAAAAATGAAGAAGCTGAGGACAGTTACAACACTGTGGAAACCAGCATGTTAGCGCGTGCTATCGCTGTCATGGTACACTGGTACACAAAAAAAATTTCTGTTGTTACTAACACCTGAGGTTTTAGTGTTATGCGTCAAAGATGGCTATTACTAATCAGATCAAATGTACTTACATGACCCTTAATCTACTGAGTTAAGTTTAATTCTGTAATAACAAATCTGATTGCTCTTCCTGTCATTGCCACTAATAAAAATGCCTGTTATTTGGTAAATGCAAACCTGAAGCAGGAGCCCTTAAACCTCCTGGATTATTTATATTAATAGGTATTTTGGTCTGAGTACATACAGAAAAGAGTGTGGGTGTGTAAGTGTGAAGCAGATGGAGATCATGTGGGGGTTTTGAAATGTTTATGTGTTGTATAATGAGTGTATATAATGACTATACACTTTATTCTAAATGCATTAGACCATGGAAGAGAAGTTTGGAGATTTTCTAAAAGCTGAAAGTGGGAATAGAAATATTGTATGCTGTCATCAACTTGAAATGGAAAAAATAAATAAATAAATAAAAAATGTGACCTTTCTTGAGTGTGTTGCAGGCATCAACATTTACATTTTTCACAAAATTCAGTCACTCAAAACCTTACCAAATCTTTTCTTGGTGTGTTTGTCAGTTAACCCTTAAAGGACTCGAACTATTTTTGAGGCCGTATCATTAATTGAACATAAAAAGAAATGTTTAAAATGACTGTCATTTGTCAAACTCCATGGGTTTTACTGATGAATTAATGTTGTACTGGATGATTGTGTTTCCACGTTCACTACGGAGCCTCTGAACGTCCACGAGTCATATCTGATGACCATAAACAGACGACAAACTGCATTTTACTGGAATTATTTACATGGATTGATAGGGTGAGTAGTTCAACAGATATAAAAACATTTTAGATCAGTAAATGCTTTTGATTCCCAGTGGCTGTTTAAGTCTTTGAGGGTTTAAATATAGTTTCAAACCATTTGAGAAATCATAGATTTCCATGTATGGAAATGTTTGAACTTAAATGGAAATGGGGGTTCCTACTGAAACAGATCTATTTTGCAATTATTTGTTGATTTTCATCCATATAGTACAAACAGTGCTCATTTGGTTGTGGCAACTTGAGTCAGTTTTATCAACAACAAGCACACATGAGTTTCCTGACAATTCTAACTAACTTTAGAAATAACATTGTTGACAAGTTATTACGAGAAAAGACGATGTGACAAATAAAAATAGCTACTTGGAAATAGAGAATAGAAGTCACTGAGTAAGAAATGTTCCTGATGTGACGGACATGACACAAAGTCAAGGCAGATGGTAACTGTTAAACAGTACGTTACATAATACCATCATTCACTGCCCCTATTTGCTGTTTGCACGTCAGTTTTTCCTCAACCTCTGAGGTTGGTTGGGATCCGCCCGTTTTCTTCATCAAAATCTATTCCACAGGGAAAGAAATTATCTGAAGTGAAATAAGCCAGAATCAACACACAAGATCACAAAATAACACTATAAGCTCAGAGGTACATTTATTACAAATATATGTGCTACAATCATGAAAACTCACTAATAACTGCTCTAGCAACCCTGCATATTAATTTATAACACACATTCCAACCTTCTGTAATGAATTATTTGAATAACTCATTTACGAAATATTCAAGTAACTCTCGGAAAACAATTGCATCACTAAAAAACACAAACTAGAAATGGTTTTTGCTGTGGAATGCTTTCATGATCTGCCAACATTTGCCCATAAACTCCGTGGATATTAACTAACAGGCAAAACACACCCCCATAAAACTGGAACTAACTGGCAGGATGTTTTTCTTTTCTGTATTTTAGCTTGAAAATCATCCTACATTTGAGTTAGAAATAATACACACTGCAGCAACTATTCTTCATTAACAACGCAATGTTTTATTAGGTGGACAGTGGGTTTTGTGAAGATTGATATAAAGTCATTGCATGATCTAAGTAAATTGTACTGATAAAGAAGCCTACAGTGCCTCCTACAGTTTACAAATTATAAGAAGCCCTGTGGACTCCTTCAACCCTGCACTCCTCTGAATAAGAAAAAACAGTCAGTCATGGTCTGTGGCTTTTCAGTTATGTAACTGGGTGTTGCTGAAATTAATTAGTTTTCAGGATGGATTTCACTTTGACAGCGTGAGGCTCATCTGTGAAGCATCAGACATCACGGATCAGGCTGTCAAGTCTGACCAGATTTTAAATGGAAATTATCAGGCCATCCTCATTTAAGTGACAGTGCTGCAGCTTATCAATGTGGGAGACTTTTTTTTGTGCAGCACCAGTTTTAGAGGTTACATAACCAACAGAGGGGTCGATGACATGTGGGTACGGCAGATTCTGAACCCTGGATGTATAATTTTAGTTTGAAACTTTAAGGCTTTGTCTTAAATGGCTGCTGCACAGATTTATGTTCGGGCAAGTTCGCGCCCTGCACACTGACTTACAGGCTGATTTACAAAGGGCATGTTACGCCATTGAAATCTTACCTAATTTCTAATATATTTGTCAAACTTTTCTCAAAAAACCAATAGATGTATAATAATTGTCATATTCAGTAGCCTATATGACTATTATATGTAATGATGTGATCATTTCATCTTCTACAACCATACCTACACCCACTGCAAAATTACACATGTAGCCCTTTTTTCATTCTATTGCATGTTATTGTGTTTCACTACTTTATTTTAATCACCCTAGTGTCAACTTATATTCACCCTACAAGGCACTAAAAGTAAATGTTATTGCAGATTTCCTCTTTCTATATTTTACTAGTACATGTCAATAACACATGTCCTCAAGGTTTGTACTCTCTCACTGTTCCTCTCTGCAGGTTTCTCTGCGACCACATGTTTCCTGATGTATGGTTACTGGGCCTCTGTTCTACACAGTGATGTTGACTACTTTCCTTTCCTCTTCTTTAAATGGTTGAGGCAGATGGCTGCCCACTCTAAGCTGGTTCTGGCAGAGTTTTTCCTTTGCATTGATTTATTGGATTCTTCTTTGTATAACATACCAATAAGGTCTTGACCATACTATTCAATGAATTTGTCCTGTGATTTCAAGTTATATACATAAAGATTAAAATTAATATATTAGACACGCAAGAAGAACATATACGCTATACTGTAAAATCAGCCTAGAATTATAGGCTTCAATACTTAAACTAAAATATGGGCTTTATCAACAGAAAAACCTCAAAAGAGAATGAAATTCATGCAGGTTGTTTGTGTGCTTATGAAAATAGTGAACTCTGTTGTGGTATCAGTATTGCAGTTTAGGTCCTCTCTGCAGCACATTCTTGTGTGTTAAGCCTTTGCATTGCAGTGGCTGTATATATGCCTAATATTTTACAGTATGGAGTTGGGTATGTTAGCTTAATTTAATTTGTTTAGGTTATCACAATAAGATAAAATAAGACAAGATAAGATAAGACTTTACTGAATTAAATTCAAATTAAAATGTAAGGTGACAGCAAAAAAATCTGCATTAGGTTAGTAATAATAAGATTTCATTTATAGTGAATTTATGCCTTGGTAAGTAAAGTGCAGTAAAGTACAGAAAAGAAGACAATTTAGAACAAATTTCCCTTTTAGTCAAAATCCAGGGCAAAACTGATCTACATACGCAGAAGCATTTGGTGACGTCACTTCTGTGCGACAGGCCTCCGTTTACATTAGACAGAAGCTGGAGATGGGTGAGTCGCCGCAGAAGGCCATTGTTTTAACATCTCTGAACAATAATTTACGGAGTGGACCAGTCTAACCAAAGAGCGCCAGTTTATTATTTCTGCAGAGTGACTTCGGCTAAAACAATAAGTCTTTTACCGAGCTTCAGATTCAGAGCTAACAGGCTAATGTTAGCGGAGGGATCAGGGCCCAGCGGAGAGTCGCGTCTCTGAGTTACCTACATTGTTTTTGTCTTTAGTTAAACAACGAAGAGGCGGATCTAATAGGTGACGCTTCGCCCCGTGCTCTGACAAATCCAAGCCACAAATCCTATATAATCACCTTAGTGCGTTTGAACTTTGGACATCTCTTTGGTTAACAGCGCCCACAATATACGTTAGCACCGTCTTCAAACAGCATTAGCAAAGAGAAGTGAAGCTAACGGCTCTGAAAACATGACTGCCAGGAGGACAGGTTATGCTGCCAGCATGGATTCTTCTCCATCAAACAGCGGCAGCAGTTCAGTCCACAGTGGAAACCGTAAACAGAGTATAATCAACATTTCTGACAGGACCGGGGCAGACTCCTGCTATGATCCTAAACAGGAAAAGGTTGAATACGGAGTCTCTCAGGGCGGCATGACAGTAACATCGCTTAAATCACGCCTGGCACCGACCATTCAAACTGCAATGTCCGCTGCTGTGGACACTCTTCTGGGCGAAGTGGTCCTTGTGCTGAATGAGACTCAGCAAGAGCTCTTGCACAAAGAACAGGAGAATGAAAGACTCAAAGTGCGCCTAGAGGTGTCAGAGAGGGAGCTGAAGACTTTACAGGAGTGTCTGTGTAGTGCACAGAAGCTCATAGACCAGCTCCAGATCTCATATACAGGACCACAGACAGTCAACCAGTCAGTGTTTGCACCTTCACTGTCTTCCATGGCTTCACTAACTTCAGGCATGGACCGGGACCACCAGAACCCCCGAAATGTGAACGGGGCCGGTGTGGATTTGGGTCTCGGGGGCTCTGTAGATGAGTCCCTTCACGGATTTGAGCCAAGAGATGACTACAAAATGTGCCAGCTTTCAATCCAGCCTGATGGCTCTGTGACTAACCATTCTCTGGACTCATTTGCATCCAGCACATCTCATATGTGCTCTGATTCCAGCAGACCAGGTAAAATATCTCTCTCTACACTGCAACTTTCTAGTATGTTTTGTAATAGTGTATCAATTCACAAAAAAGTGTTGATTCCTAGTTAGTAATTAACATGCAAAGAATTAACACTTGACTGTACAAACTACAAAGTAATTTTCCACGTTAGTCCTTTCTTTAGGTTACTAACTCATTAGCTAGATGATATTTCCTTTTACTGTATTTTAACTTAAATCTTGAAAAACTAAGCCCTGGACACTGATCTTACCAACCATAACAATACATTGATGACAGCTGTAATTAGAGGTTTGTTAAGAGTATAGTCTAAGATCTAGAGTGGGTGATAAGTTTGTATAATCAGTAAATTGTGATGCTTAACAAGAACAGTGTGTCCAGGCTTTTTTGTTTAAGATTTAAGTGAATCTTCCAACACATCTGCATTGGACAGAGTGGGTTTGTGAACATCTTACTTTATAATGACTCTATTTTAGCTTTAAAGACCAGTCTATGTGTTTAACACATGCACAAATGAGGGGAGGCAGCAATATTTTACACTAATTGTGTAACAGATCTAGATCTATTTAATCACTGAATAGTAAACATTTTAATCTTTCTGAAGCCAGTTGACTCTTTCTGTTCTGAATTTTTTTTTCTTTACATTTTCACTGTAGTTTTTTAACCGTCTCTTCATGGCTTTATTCATCCTCAGATGACAGACAGTCTCAGGGACCAGGGGGATCATCCAGGTTTGAGATCAAGGAGGAACAGGGACCAGCTGCTGGAACAGGTCAGCCCGGCAGGAAGGAGGCCGGCCTGCGCAGTGACAGTACGGTTGGCGATGATGAACGACCGTCCCATAGTGTGGCCGACCTCGGCTACGTTCAAGTAGGAGGGGAGGGAGGAAACCAGCGCTCCTTCACTCAGCCCCTGCGTCACCAAAGACTTGTGCGAGATTGCACTGGTGCCTTGCAGCAGAGTGGACTTGAGGGACAGAAAGTAGTTACTAGGAGTTCTGTTGGCGGACGAGGTGACGGTGTTTCACCAGGACGGGCAGAGGACTCCGCGGGGCCCTCTACTGCTGACACAGCAGTTGAGCCCTCTGGAGATCGGCCTCATCACTGCTTGGAGTGTGGAAAGACTTTCCGTTTGATCTCCAGCTTGAAGAAGCACATTCGCATCCACACTGGAGAGAAGCCCTACCCGTGCGCTGTCTGCGGCCGCCGCTTCCGTGAGTCCGGTGCACTTAAAACCCACCTGCGCATACACACGGGTGAAAAGCCGTACTCGTGTTCTGAATGCGGCAACTGCTTCCGCCATTTAGATGGTTTACGCAAACACAGGCGCACGCACACAGGAGAGAAACCGTATGTTTGTGCCATCTGCGGGAAACGTTTGAGCCGCTTGCAGCATCTCAAACACCACCAGCTCATCCACACCGGTGAGAGACCGTGCTGCTGCCCCTTCTGTAGCCGAAGTTTCAAGGAGCCAGCAGCGCTGCGGAAACACATCCGCACACATCGGGATGAAGGGGGTCACATGGGCATCGGTGCCAGTGACGACACAGACCCAGATGCCATAGATGATTTAAACAACCTTCACCCGGCCGCTCCGTCACCTCAGATGAGGTTTGGGGAGTGGGGAGCGGAGGAGGAGGATAGCTCTGTGGTAGACTGTGTGTAGGGTCTGTTGTAAACATACTCCAGTCAGACATGGAATAGGTTGTGTGTGTGCAAAATGATGGATGATGAAGGTCATCACCCTCCCATTTTATCAAAATGAAATATTCGGCTACACATAACCCTAGCCTTGGAGTACTGTATAGTTCAGACATTTTCATGGTTTAGATGTAAAAATAGTTTTTGAAATATCCATGGTACTTCTTCCAAAGCTATTTTGTCCTGACATTGATCAAGCGGCAGCAGCTCTGTTGAGGCTGTTCTTGGCTTATGGAGTTAGTTTGCCAAAACCTTGGGAAACTGCTGGTGAGCAAGAGATGCTTTTTATCATTAAAAAATGTATATGCACCTTTGAGTCACTCAGCTACGACCTGACTTTTTTTTTTTTAAACACTTAAAGCTTTTAGCAATTTGGTGATGGTTTTCTGAAATATAGTCCCATTAGTTTTCACTTAGTCACCAGGCTTTTTCCAAAGCACCACCCTGTTCTTACAGAGCTGTGGAGTCACTGAAATAGTTCATGCTTTATGTGTAGGCAGACATCTATTGTTACTAAACCAAAAAGCATAGATGTTTCCATTCTATATTTTTACTTTAGATAGACAGTAACAAGGTCATGCACAAAACATTAGATATGAGCAATTTTGTGGATAAAACATAGAATAAAACATTACTAACTTTAAGGATAAACAGTCAAGGGGGAAAAGGTGATGTAAATATTGTATGTACAGAAATTCAGGACTATAATGTGCCTGCACAAAAAACTTTGACAGTTGTCTCATTTTTGACCTGTCAGTCCTGTGTAGATACTTTTAGATTGATAATGATATGGGTCTGGCCTAACTCACTCTTTCACTATTTTCCTCATCAGCTTCAGGAAAAAACCCCTCTTTTTTTACCATTAGTCCTAACAGCCAAAGGAGTTTAGAATAGATGTAGGTAGTTTGATTATTAGCCAGATTTTGTATTTTACTTTCCCTGGACAATCTTATTAGAGTCCTGACACTCTATTGATGAATCCTGAGTCTGCAAAGTATTTCTATGATTGAAGTGCCTAGCAAAGACAGTTTTCATATTTATTTTAAGCTTACCTACATCATAGTAACTTCTGACTGAAAAAGCACAAAGAATCTGGAGTTTTAGTAGCAGGTGTAGGTCGTGATGGGGTCGGTAAACCTAGAAGTGAACACGAGGTAACTGTAGTGGTCCTTTTGTGAACTAAAATGACTATGTGCTTGGTTGTATGTTTTGCACATGGAGCATGAACTGTTTTTACCATGACTGTTTAATCCTGGCCATTCACCTCTGTTAAGTAGTGAGTTCTTTTAACATGAAGTTTTTTTAGAGATCAAAATGTAGGTGGTTGTATGGTAAATGAAGGGAACAACTAGTTGCATCCAGATAAACTGTTAAACCACGTTTGACCTTTTCTCATGTCTGATCAGCGTTTGGTTTCTTAAGGACCACATCTTAGCATTCCTTTTTTTTTTATTTTTTTTTATTTTTTTTTTACGTTGACGCTGCTACCTGGGAGGGCGAGCCTTTCTTTTCTGGACTTACATTATTTTTACCAGCCAGTTACTAGTAAACACTAGCGGACAGACTTTGGTGCTTGCATGTGCATATCTGCTCCTCCACTGGCAACAAAGCCTGTTTCTGTAAATAAGAATGTAGTTTTAGCCACTTTATCCGGTTTAATAAGGGTTAACGTTTGTGGAAAAGTTAATGTGCAACAATGACTTTTTTTAAGTAATGTGCTTTAAGAACATGAGTATGCTAACATACCATGTAAATATAAATATATATATATATATATACATATACATATAATCTTATTAAACTGCTTCACAATAATGCAAGTTTATCAAGAAGAGCTCCGATGCAACCCATGCATCAGGGTCATCAGTAGAGAATTAATCCTGTCGGCCTTTTGAGCTATGATGTAGGTCTCTGGTGTCTTTTACCATGTATACTACTGTAATGATCTTTATGTAACTACTCTGTGTACATTTACAAGTGTAAGTCATTTTAAAAGGCATTTTAAAATGATGAATTTCTGTCACTGTATACCCAGGATCCATTTTACCAAGGTAATCTTTACCCTGAGGATCATATTTATTGTTTTTTTTGTTTTCTGTTTTGCTTTTTTTTTTTGTATTTACATACAGGGGCCTTTGCATGTTGGTTTAAAATGACATTCTTCCTTCGAGCTAACAAGTTGGTGTTAAATGTGAAATAAATCACTTTTTTTATGCTTCTGTGTTCAAAATATTCTCCCATGTTGGATTCATCCTGTTACCTAAATGTTACTATATTAAAGGGCCTTATTTATACTCTCTTTGTGGTCATTTTTTTCAGTATATTAAATAGGATTATGTACTTGGAACAAATTGTGGAGAAATAATGTGAAATTTCTTTCAACCCATATTCTACTTAATTACCACTTTAACGCTAAAGCCTTGATGATAGTGATAAACATTTTGTCTTTAAGAACACACGGAAGAACAAAATAATTAAGGTAAATGAAAGAAAAAAAACACTTATTTCAACAGAAATCAGTAAGTAACAAGCCAAGAGCAAACACTAAAGATGCCAAACAAAATATACATTTATTTCAATGTAGCACATTGTGTCTGAAATGGAGTGGGGAAAAAGCTCTCTAATCCATTTTCGAATACATTACATGCAATTATATCAATTTTTAGTTCCCAAAAGAAAGAAAACAAAGCAAAGCAGACCTATAAGACTTTAACCATCAGCAACTGTTACTATTACTCTTTTTCCTCATTACTTTAAACTACAAACTAAAACTTGTATACATCTTCTTAAACTGAATAATACTTTTACTCTATTTTCTTCCATACAAAACCACTCCATAATATGAAATGAGTATGTTCTTAGTTTATACAACTAGTGATGCTTTATGTTAAATAACACATTCAATGTAAAAGGAGAAAAGTTTCCACAATGAAATGGTGCCAAACATATTGTGTAGGTACTGTGAACATGCCCAGAGAGAGAGAGAGAGAGAGAGAGAGAGAGAGAGAGAGAGACCGGTCCAAAATAACACCTTACTACTCTGTCAATACTGAGTAATGACAGCTGTGTTCAGACACACAAACTACTATTTGAGGTGTGATTATAGAAGTTTAGCAGGTTAGATGTGACTGAAAAACACTCGGACGTACTGTACTCAGTGTCTCCATTCAGTCAGTGTAACTTCTGATTTTATTTGTTGATCAACAGTGAAATTGAATTCATCAAAGTCCTGTTGAATCAGTGAAGAATGAGCATTAGTACCTGGATGTACATCTGAGGTTTGAGGCAGAGATACAGTGTAGACAAACCAGGTATTTACTTCACCAACATACATATAAAATACAAACAAAAACACAGATCCACGTTGTCTGTTTACATTTAATAGCAGCACACCTCCTACAGTTATCACACCATACAGTCATAAATATGCTTAATATTCTTAGGCTACTTTCATGCATATTTTGCAATGATCAAATTATTATTTTCACTGTTGTTAAATTAATTGTTTTCTCAGTTGATTTTTTGTTTGTCAGTAAAATGTCTAAAACAGTGTCAAGTGTCAGTGTTTCACAAAGCCCAAGAAAATGTCCTTGAATGTTTAAATAAAAATAATAAATAAAAATATTTACCCTCATATCAGGGGAAAGAAAATATATTTACTATTACAGAGGGTGAAAGACACTAGAATATATTCACCTTTAAGGAGCAGGAATCTATTTAGATTTACCTCATAAAATGACTTAATTGACTTAATGACTTAATTAATTATTCTTAATTGATTATTGCAACAGTCGATATTTATTTTATTATGAATGCAGCTCGAAATCAAATTATCTTCCGTTCATTTGTTCATTTCTGTGGCTGAAACTTTCTTCCTTAAACAGTTTTCTGAAACAGTTTGGTTTCTGTGTAATTGGAATAAAATGCTTTGCTCTGTTTGGTTTTAATTGACTATAATGCTCAGGTGCTGTTGTTTCTAACGTCATGTAATAACCAGATTTTTACATTTTAACACTTGAAATGTACTGTGGACAGTGACATGGTTACACGTGGTTGTTTGGTGAGGATATTCTAACTTAGTATGAATTACACTGTTAATCTTAAGAGCACTGAGTTGACACATTTCAGGTGCCTTGTCTTTGGGGACCTCTCAGACATGATCATGCTTAACCTTCATGGTAACTTCCATAAGAATCTCCCTCTACATGTAACCTTTCCAAAGTGATTTATTACCATTTATTATATTATCCTCAATGTTTTGCATTTCCAGTGAAAATTTGATATTTTTCTACATTTAATTCACTGTCCTTATGAATGTTCATGAAAGCTCAGGGTCAATTCAAAAGTTCTTATATCAAAACTTGGCTTTTTACACAAATTATATCAATAATTTAACATAAATATGAGCATCTACAATCACTGACATATGTCAAACTATATTGGTTTTACAGGGGAATCAATATTGCAGATGACAGTTCATCTGTGTTCACTATGAATCCTCTGAGCATCCAAATAAGACACATCTGATGCAGATGAAAAGCTGATCAACAGCATTTTACCAGAGTTATTTACATGTATTGATAGGATTAGGGATTTAAAGGTTATTAAGCATTTTAAGTCAGTTGTTGCTTTCTGTCACCGGATTAAACACAATGCAATGTGTTGAATTTTTCACATATGAAAATTACTGTTTTTCTGTCATGAAACATAATAACAAGTGTTTTAAATTTACAAACTTACTTATAAACTGTCTCATTTGTCTGAACAGAAAACAATTTATTTATTGATTTGATTTTAATTACATTTCCATTGTGTTTTGTCTGTGCAAACGTGTTTTTAGATGTGTCCACGGCTTATATCTTATTTAGCACAGATATCCTCATGTGCAAAAGGACAAAGTGTAGGAATATTGGTGGATGCTCCCTTATATTCTTTACTTATATTTTAACAAGTCTACTACTACTATGATGTCTAATAATAGATGTATCATGGTGTTTAACTTTACATTGTTTCACATCTTAAAGAGTTTTCTGTTAATATGGTCATTGAAACAGAATATTCTACAACAATACTGAACATGTTATTACCACATTCCTGTGCTTTCAATAATAAAAAAACTGCTTCTGTATCTTAATCTTTGCAATAAAACTGAATTAGATTAAAATTAATAATACTTGGAAGGATACAGACTTGTTCCAACAAAACAAACCACAAAATAAGAGTTTTCAAGTTGAAGCAAGTGCTGTGGAAAGTGCTTCAACATGACTTTTTTTTTTTTTCTAAAAGCATCAATGAAAGTCAACTGCTGCTTATGATTCATGAGAAACAACAAGGTTAAGAGAAATATGCATCATAACAAGTCCCAACAGCTACTTTAATGCCACCAGATTGGAAAACAGAATGCAGTTCAGTCGTTTCACTGAAGGTCACCTGCACTCAGATAATAACTTTAAGTAATGCATTGACTATTTATAATAAATATGCTTATCATGCCTTTTGTAAAATAGATTTTAGTCTGAAGTAAAGGACAAACTTAAAGACATTAGAGGATTTTTATCATTTTAATTGTGTGTCATTACACATCTGCGCTGCTAGAGTTCAGATCACTTCAGTGTTAAATTTGCTGCTTAGTTTAGCATAGAAACGCAAATATGACCTTATTATTAAGAATTTGAACAGAAAAATCAGCTTAGTAATGTAAAAAAAAATATACTAAACAGATATGATAATAGAGCACTAATCATGGTCTCTCTGAATAACATATGGCAGTGTTCTGATGCTTTAACTCCTGAAGAACTAAAACCAGGTCTATCTATGCATTTAACCGTTTCTAATTGATTCATCACCACTCGTTATAGTTTCTTCCTCTGCGTGTTGCATTTTTCAGTGAAAATCAGATATTTTCCTATATTAACTTCACTGATCATGTGGATGTTTATTAAAGCTCAGTGTAAATTTAAAGGTTATTAAATCTGAATAGACAAGCAAATATATCATTAACTGAACATAAAAACAAACATCTACAACTACTGTCAATTGTCAAACTACACGGGTTTTAGTGGTGAATCAATATCTGATTTCATTGAAAATCTGAGAAACTGAAATTTATCTAAGCTATTTTAATATATTGATAGGATTAGTGGCTCAGTAGTTATTACACAGTTTAGGTCAGTATGTGTTTTTAATGTTGTTTAGGGCTTTAAGGGTTAAGTAAATGTGGCTCTAAGTAAAACTTTACAGTAATCATATGATCAGTATATTTTTACATTGTTGTCTATATACACCGTTATTTAGGTAAATGATGAATATGAGGAAATATTTGTCTTGAAGTTGATGTTTAAGGAAGATTTACAAATCAGATATATCTTCCTTTTTATCAGTATTTATTAAATAGTCTTGCTTGTTTCTCCTTTTTCTCTCTTTTTATCCTCCTCTTCAGCAGGTATCGCTATAAAGTAAACGCACAGGAAATAATGATATCACACCTAATAACAGTAAATTGTGCTGTAGGCAGGGGGATGCTTTATGTGTGACCTGTAGGTATTTGCATTATGTGTACAGTATGAGTGTGTGTCTTGGCAGTGGATGATGCTGTGATGGTGGTAGCAGCGGCACAGAGAAATGTGAGAGCAGCCTGTGAACTCTCTGAGGGCCCATGCAGTCATTTCCTCAGCGACTGAAAGTAAACACTCTCACTTTTGGAAAAGGAAGTGACTCAGCCTTTGCTCTCTCACCCTCTCTTTGTCTCTTTCTCACTTTTTACCACTTGACCCCAAACATTTGCTGGCTCTGTGATCCTCACAGTGGCACATATTCACATTCTTAAATGGGAGTTATGGTGCATCATTACTGACTTTTACACAGCCATAAGAGTCACAGTCTGCTCAAAATATGACTGGAATGACCTGGTGTTTTGCTGGTGAGGCCCCATTTCTTTAGACTGAGCAGTGCCATATTCATTAGAGAGCTGCAATAACACAGCAAGGAAGTCATTAAATCCTTTGACACGTTGGTGTTTTAGTATTTTGGCATCCAAAAAATGACATCTTTTTTTCCATTTCCCTTTTTTTTAATCTATTTTAGATATACTCTTTCACAATGACTAAAGTTTCATGTGCAGAACAGTAAACTCATACAGCATGATTTTATTATTTACAGCTATGATAGTACAGGGATTCGGTCATTACACATTAAAGTAGGTATGTGTAATATTTATAGTGACATGTCTTGCAATACCACTGTTTACCACTAGAGTGAGAGGTGAATGACCACCACAGACCATAGACTAATGTCTGTAGGACCAAAGACTCTCTGTAACCTCGCATATTGTTTTGTGAACCGTGATGTTGGGGCTTCTGGGTATCGCCGTGTTGATTTTATGGAAGCAAGTGGGTGAAGGTGCAGAAGAGCGAGGAGTGAAAACAGAAAAGACTGAAAACACAGACCACGTCACCTGACAGCGTCATGTCATTTCAGCTACTTAAGAAATGTAAACACATACACATGTCTGATAACAGCAATGTCGGTCATGAAATGTATAAACATACTATTTACAGTTACCTGAGAAAATTAGAAGACTGTATGTTTCAATATACAGGGTGACAATAAAGGCTCTTTTCTTTTTTCCTTTTTTTTTTTGTTTCAGATATGTCTATTGTGAAGCCTTAACAAGGTAAATCATCCAAATAGTACATTGTGCTTCATTTTACAACAATACAACAGACAATCACAATCAAAAAAAAAAAAAAAAGACAATAAAGGCTCTTTACAATTTAACAAATTTATTCCAAAAGTAAATCAATAGACAAATCTGTGGAAATTATTACAAAATGAAAAGTAGATATTGAAGTTTGTTTTTTTTTGCTTGATTTACTACACCTCTATATGGGCACCATTAGTTGCACAAAGCACATCAAGATGATAACTGACATGCCTTCCATACTTAATCCTGTAGTTTCACTGAGACTGCATATCCCATTTGTTTCAATAAACCACAATACACATTGTGCCTTTTTTTGAAGATTAGCCGTTTTTAGAAGTTTATTTAACAGAACCTATTTCATCAACAGGGTACCTTAAATACACAAATGCAATGTGATTAAAAACTTTGCTAACCACTGAGTACATAGAACAAATCTGATTAACGTGTCTCATCAATTGCTTTTATAATACATTTTTAAAATTATAAATAGACTTTGTGGACACCCTGTATATTAAGGCTAACATTAGCTGATGCAGCTAAGTTACGCTGGTTACAGAATCATCTGACGGCCTTACTGGTGTAACTTAAATTAAACTGAAGTATATGAGGATCTGCCTGGCTCTGAATGGTCGAGTCATCAGCTGAGGTATCACCAGCTGTCAGTCAAAGCCCACACAGTTCAACAGACGCAGACAGACTCACCTGTGAATCACAGTGGCCACTCCTTCCATTATACACAACGCTGGGGCTTTTGCTGATCTAAATAGGGGCGACACACTGGTCCAGTGGTTGACACTACTGCCTCACAGCAAGAAGGTCCTGAGTTTGATTTCGGCATGGGCCTTTCTGTGCAGATAATAATAGGCTTACCGGTCAAATTGCACATAGATGTGAATGTGAGAGTGAATGGTTGTTTGTCTGTATATGTCAGCCCTGTGATGGAAGTGGTGATACATCCAGGGTGGACCCCATGCCCCTCATGAGGAATAAGCACCTCAGGATAATCTAAATGGATAGTTATAGACTGTAAAAATTCACCCCTTGTTCTGTTGTCACTGAAAATGAACTATAGTTACTAAAACCATTTTTTGCACCAAGCTGTAGGTTTATTTCAGCTGTAAAGTGCGACACTTAATATTAACACTATCTCATCGCCTTCACTTTTCAGTGTTGGAGGTGGCTGGTTAGGACAGTATCACTGCCATTTATTATTATAATACATCAGTGTTTGGCACTAGATGAGATCAGCACAAGCAATGCTTTACCCTGCTGTGTTGTTTCATTCCACTGCTGTATTCGGTACATTAGCTACTACTACATTAAAGTATGCACTAATACTGCAAACATGCCAATACACTGAGCACTATTAGCATCTCACTTTAACGCTCTACATCATGATGAAGCGGCGCCATAATGCAGAGAGCCTTAGGAGGAGAGGAGTTTAATTCCCTGTGTGAAAATTCTGTCATACATAGTGGAGCATAGATATCGACTAGTTTGACAATGGACAATAACGCTATAACTTGTTAGTAAAAGGCCGCCCCTTCCTTCTGTTGATGGTAGAATGTAAACATTTGAAATACAACCTTTAAGGTCAAAAGGTGGTTATGGGATGCAAGTCCAGTCCTTTATGTTTCCTTGTGAATGTTTGGGCAGATTCTCCTTTTCCTGGGGCTGAAGTTGGAAGACCCACTCATCCACTCATACCAGTACTTGTGACTAATGAATGATGTGATGACGATGATGATGATGATAATAATGATGGTGAATCCTAGTCCTAGAGCTAATTCTACTGTATATTTTCTTGACTGTATGTATTTTATTGTACTTTAGATGTGCTTTTTTTTAATGAATTATAACATAATTTTTGATCATACATTTTTGTTTTCAGATGCATTCTTCTTTTTATTCCTATTTATGCACATCAGTAATCACCTCTGACCAGATGTAATGATTACATACTGAGTCCCAGTTACATTTTAACTATCAAGAATAAACCACATTGTCACAATCAATTTTAACATTATTATGCCTGTTACTAAATGTTTTGTGCATTCGTAGATCCACTGTGATCTGTAATGCACATATATAAATGATAAGTTCAGGCATAATATTGTTAAAATAGCACTTTTTTGGTTGTTCATGGTTTTTTTAGGTTATACACTTTTTTTGTGAAACAATACTTTGTAAATGTAAACACTTTCATAATTTAATTGTACTTTTTTGCACTAAAACAAAGGAAAAATGGAGTTTTCATTATTTAAAATTTATTGGACTATTATTTTACTGGTTCAGCTGCTTGAGATCCAATTGGGCTGTATGAGTTTGACACCGCTGCTTTAAAACTTAACATTTTCATGAATATCTATAAAAACGAATGTTTGAAGGGTGAAGGGTAAACACTTTGTCATCAAATCAGAATAATATGAACATTTTAGTAACTGGTCTGAAACTAAACAAAAGTACTCCTGAGCATCAGCAAACAGCAGATCTGATGACATTGTGTACACTCGTGACCAAAAGGTTTGGGAATGACACAAATGGATTGTTTGCTTAAATGTAATTTATTTGTCACTAAAGTCACTAAATTTATCTGAAACCTATATAATGCTCTTAATTGTTCTTCAGTGTACCCCAGAAGCCTTTTTTTTTTTGGAGGGGGGGGGGCAACATGGACAGCAAATTTTGCAAAACAAAACTTGTGTCATATTCCCAAACCTTTTGGCCACGAGTGTATATTTTATGGTGAGTAGTGAAGTTCCACTACCGATAGAAGTAACGTGTGTGTGATCAAACACAAAGGTGTGCGCATCAGCATCCAGAAATGAAGCGCCAGTGGTTTTCATTTGCAGAGTGACACGCACAGCTGTGGAGCGGTGGGGTCTGTGCAGGGGCGGGCAGCAGGAGG
>JAPQRQ010000007.1:15966835-15992300 GCA_037367365.1 Apogon talboti | reverse complement strand
GAGGAGGAGGAGGAGGAGGAGGAAGGGGGGGGGGGGGTGTCAGGAGAAATAACCAACAAGGAAACCACTTTAAGCTTTGCTCCTGCACCGCCTGGCTGGCCCTCAGCCAGGTTCCTCCAGAGAGGGTTGGCTCACCCCTTCTCCTCTCCTCTCCTCTCTCCTCCCTTCTTTCGCTCCCAAACCCACATACGCACTCCGTCCAACTCTCCAAAGCAACAGGCGAGAAGAAGGAAGAGCCACAAAAGGCGAGGACAACTTCACAAACTTCAGCAACGAGGGCGACGAGGACCTTCCAAAGATGCCAAAGGGTTTGTTTTTACAGGCGGATCAGTCCAATACGCGAGGGAAGTGATTTTTCTTTCCTTAAGGAGAAAATCCGGGAAGGACGCGCTTTTCCTTTTTTTTTTTTTTTTTTTTTTTCTCCGTCGTATGAGACGTCAAAAATCCGCCTCGGTTAACAAAGCAGGCTTGAGCTGGAGTGGAGCCTCTCAGCTGTAGGGTTAATGTCCCGGGGTCTTCGTGGAGGGCAGTGAAGGATGCCAGGATGCCCTCTCTGATCCCCCATCTGCTTGTCATCTGGCTGAGCGTCCACAGGCTGGTGTGGTGCACGGAGCGCTCCTCCACACGGGAGCGCTTCAAGGTGGTCATCGCTCCTCTCATCTGCAAGAGGATCTGTCTGAAGGGACAGTGTCAGGATACCTGCGAACAGGGCAACAACACCACTCTGATAGCAGAGAACGGACAGGCGGCGGACACGCTCATAGGACAGGGCTTCAGGGTCGGTGAGTGCTCCACAATGCTGTTTATTTATGAGGTGGATATAATTAGGCCTAATAGCACTGCCCTGACCCCTGGGTTTATGGATTTTCCTCTGATGGGGTGGAGGCCTCTGAGCTTGCTCTGTTTGTGGACTTTATGCATGAAAAAAGTTCAACAAAGTATCAAGATATTTGTAAATGTAATAGTGGAATCCCTTTAAGTGGTTCAATTTCATCTATTTTCACTTTTACTGCCAATAAATAAACGCAAAAGCTACAATAGATCCTTAAATATACTGAACGAAGACCATACATACACATATAAGTACAGATTATAATCAGAAAAGTAGCCCTCTATAAGTGCTAAAAGTAAAATAGCTTATTTCTCGGTCTTTCAGAGTGCACAGTAAATAAAGTATGACAAAAAGTACTTGCATACACTTCAATGAAGTAAGCCATGCCTTCTTTAAGTGATTATTACAAGATAAACAACCACAAAAGCTGCTTTAAAAGAAAGTAGTCATATAAATTAAGTAGAGATTGTACTCAGAAAAGTAACTTGCTATAAAGTAAAATGCCTTATTTCATGGTCTTTCAGAGTACAGAGTAGGAATATTTGTGTACAGTTTAAACAAAGTATGACTAAAAGCACTTGCATATACCTCAGCGAAGTAAGCCAGACCTCCTTTAGGTGATATTACAAGAAAAACAACCACTTTTATGCAAATAAAGTAACATTTATCTAGTTTATTCATCCTATATTTCTCTTAAAAGTTTCTTTACAATCTCATATAAATAAAGTACCGGTACATTCTATTATTGAACCTACAATGAAGTAAAGTGAAAGGGAGGCCAGGTATTGATGTAAATTAAGTACAGATTATAACCAGGAAAGTACCCCTCTATAAGTACTAAAATTTAAATAACTTACTTCATAGTCTGTCTGAACGCAGACTAAGAATATTTAAGTACAATATTAACAAAGTATGACAAAAAGTACTTGCATACATCTCTGTTATAAAGTGAAGGCACAATAAAGTGAACCAGACGTCCTTTAGGTGATCGTTAAGAGACAAACAACCACATTTATGCACAAAAAATATCTTTTATAGGGTTCATTCAACTCATATTTTCCTATGAGCAAATGAATAAAATAGATTCTATTGTTGGACCTATAATGAAGTGGAGTGAAACACATGTGAGGTATTCATGTAAATTAAGTACAGATTACAATCAGAAAATGTTTTCCAGAGTTTTCCTATAACTTTATGTGCGGTTGAGTAAAATGAACACTAACAAATGGAAAGTCTCCTGTACAACAGTGCATAAAATGTATGAGTACGACCTCTGTTATTTTAGTGAAATTAGGAAAAGGTGAGCCATACCTACTTAAAGTGATCATTACAAACCAAGCAACTACCATTATGCACAAAAGTCACTTTAATCAGATTCCTTCACACCTTTTTTTCCTCTCTCTATACCTTACATCTTCTGGTGCTAATTGATATACCATCAATTAACATCATTAAGGTGGGTAAACTCTGCTTCCCAATTAAAAAAGGTGGGTAAGATGAGGTGAGGTGGGTTTACCCTCCACACCATCGCTGGAAAATGTTACCGTATTACACTTTAATTACCCAGGCATGGCTCATTACATAGCGTATAAATGTACTCTTAGATCTATACTTTCCCTTGACTCCAGTGTCTGGTTGGCATGAGCGGAGCCTTTTCCGCTGCTGTATCAGATCAGCTGTGGTGAGACATGGAGCCTCATAGTCTACGTCAGTCTGCAGCCCAGAAGTGGGTTCGACTTGTCCTCTTTCTCTCATCTCTGGAAGGGCCAGGATACTGAAAAAAAAAAAAAACACAGAATACAGTTTGTTGAAGATGTAGGAGGAAAGTGTGATGTTGATTAATCATCCGAGATGTTCAGCTGTTTCAACCTCTCACTGTTGTGCCAAGTCATTTCTATCTTTATATCAGCAGAAGCTAATTATCACCCACCCAAAACAGATATAAACACTATTTTCCTGTCAACTAATACAGATAGCAGCAGTTTAACATATAAATAAAAGATGATAACAGCTGTTTTTGCAGTGTGGTACATTACATTTGCAGGTTATCCTCCACTATTCAACTGGATCTTTGCTCAAAAATATCATTTCTATCTGTAAAAGCTCTTTTTTGTATTCCCTGAAGTCGTAATGAGGATTTTGGGTCATGTTTACCAGCTGCTTTAGATGCGTATACACATGTTTTCAGATTGCGGTATCAAAGAAAAAGCCGAGATGCAGCTCTACTGAATGAAAAGCGACACATAAGCAAGGCCTGATATTAATTTGCGCTGCTGTATGAAGCCAAAAAGGAAGCCAGCGCGCATAAATCACAGGCAAGTTGTTGACTCAAAGTTGCAGCTTGACATTTATGATGTTTTTTTCGGTCGTTACACAGTTTTGAGCCGCAGATACAGGAGTAGCCACTCCAGCTGCTTTTTTTTTTTTTTTTTTCCTGGTATGTACATGTGGAAGTAAGCAGAGGCTGGATTTATTCGAGGTCAAGTGAGTCGTGCGTGTTCCTCTGTGACACGGCGTGGAGTCAGAGCGTTGGCCGGCCACCAGTCCGTCCTCCTCCTCCTCCTCCTCCTCCTCTTCCTCCTCCTCCTCCTCCTCCTCCTCTGCTCTGATTTCATTGTGGTGCGTCACGTTTTTGGAGCTTCTGTGTCAAATAAATTCAAGAGAGACATTTCAAATTCCTTGAATACCTCATGCTGCTTTCCATTTTGTCTGCACTGTGAAACTGCTTTACGGTCACCTGTCTCTAAGGTTTTCACGGCGGAGGTATCTGAAAAAGATCCCGTGCTTCGTGAGTTGTTGTGGAGCTGGATAAGAGGGTCTAAACTCCAGCAGAGGAGGAGAAGACGTGTGTTGTTCTCTGTGAGGGCTGGAATGTAGTGCGGACAAGTGGAAATTTCTCTCTCCCGTGTTAAAACGGCCATGGCTATAGCAGCAACAATATGAAGACTTTTCCATATTTGTGTGGTTGTGACATCAGTTAAGGCTCAAAACTGAACTTACTTCACCAAAAGTTTCCTCAAAAGAAATCAACTCTCATTTCAGAGAGTGGATATCCAGAAATACCCTCCAGTACATGTTGCAATCGCTCCAGGATTTTTACAGGCAGTAAATTACAGTCAAGTTTGAGTTTTTCATCTAGAGCTGAGGTTTTTGCCAGTAGATAGATATAATTTTATAGCCTTTTGTTTCTAAAAGAGAGACTTTATGTCCTCATCGAACTCTAGTAGGCTATAAAGTGATAGGAAACACGGGGGATGACAAAGACGGCCAATTACCGGGAAATACCAGGGAATGTACCAAGTTAAAAAAAATATAAATTTAGCTTAGGTGACTCATGTCCCTGGTTAAACTCTTAAAGAACACATCAGGGCTGGAAGAGGTTTGGGCTTTCACAAAGACGTGTTGAAATTGCTTACTTTTTCTGACCAGCTGTCCAAAAAACCCCAAACCCTTCCATTTATAATGTTATGAAACAGATAAAAGCAATGAGAGATGGAACCAAATACTTTTACTCAAGGACCGTACAGATTTGACTTCACTCGAGTGTTTCAATTTCATGCAACTTTATACTTAATACTCATCTTACTGTACTTTTTACACCATTACATATGCCTGCCTACCCAGTCAAATCCAGCTATCTATTTAAATGTGTTAATCTTAAATGCTTAACTGAAGGATTAAATGTGCCTTCATAGCCTGAGGTTAAGATTCCCCTGCTTTTTTAGCCAAATAAACCCTGAAAGCTGAAAACAGAGCTGTTTTTCTGAGCTCATGAAAAGTTCCTCGTTTGGTTCTTACATGACAGCAACACAACAAACACATGACGATTTTATTGAACATGATGCATTGCCGTAGATGAAACTACAGTATCTAAGATGAGCCCAACCTTAAACATCTACAGCAGTGAAATAAATCCAAAAAGATCATATATAATAGTGACGCTGAAAACACTGATGAGACCATTTTACTTTATGATTCTGATATTTCTTGCATATTTTTCTTAAGTAACGCGATATTCTCTAAACTTCCTCCACTACTCAAAGCAATAAACATTGCACTTGATAATTCGACTGAACTTCTGCGTGTCAGTTTAATAACAGACAATGGCGTCGATGCCTCAGACGGCGCAGGTCTTCGCCGTCTGCCTTACCTGCACGGGGGATAAATCACCTGAATGACAAGCTGCTCTTTTGTACTTAATGTCCTATGTACGTGAGCCTCAGTTGAGCTGTAATACTGAGCTCATTGTCAAACACAGACAGTCAGAGATTATAGAATATCTGTTATGGTTATGTAAGTAGCAGTTAGAATCACCGCTGGTCTTTTTATTATAAAGGGTTCTACCAGTGTAATCGTTATATTAGACATGAACATACTCTGCAATTCATCCGCTACATGTTTATCAGATTAAGATACTGCCTTATTGACAGGTGAAGCGTATTTGACACGTTCCCGCTTCGTTGAGAATATTCACCCGCCACATGTTTCCAGAGAATCCATGTGTCGATAATAGATCTATATATTCGCTATACACTTCCTAACGCTAATAAAATCATGGAAAGTTGAAAGCCTCCCAGGTACGTTGGCAGGCACAGAAGGCAGCCTGATCCGCCCTGTTAGTGGTTTTCTATCAGAGGTGCATGAGGAAACATTGTCTCTGTGTGAGAAAGAAAAGAAATCATTGCCGTTTGCAGTGTTACAGATGTGTGATGTATAAAAGAGGAACAGGGAATGGCTGGAAATTGGATTTGTAAATTGCAAACTTGTAAAAACCTGGACTTTACACGCTGATCCTGTTGCAGACTGGCTTCCATTTTAAACCTGAGGGTTTTTTTTTTATCGGCTGAGAAGCAGAGGAGCAGTTTTTTTTAGATGAAAGCTGTCTTAGTAATTATCTCCATGTGTTTGGCTGACAAAATATCCTACAGCCAAGTTATTTTTTTCATCCTCAGCACTTGAAAGCTGTAAATTGCAGGATAGGCAGAGGTGACAAGGTGGGTTTTTTTTGTTTGTTTGTTTTTTTTTGCTCTGTGGAGACTTTTTTGTGATTGGGTGCAGTAGTTTCCAATTTTTTCTACTTGTAAAGTGGTGAGTTTTGTTTTCAGTTTAAAGAATATTAGGCGATGTCATTTCTGCCACTAGGGCTCTCTGAGTCAGAATTATTGGAAAAGATGTACTTGATGGCTTTAAGTTGACTCGGGAAGATTTTCTTTTCAAGTGAAGTTGCGAAAGTTTTACTCATATTATGTTTGGTGACATATATTCACATTATGTCACTTGAATGAAATAGACTCCAGTAATATTAACTTTGCCAGAAGTTTATATGATGATGTTTTGATTTAAAATCATAATCTACGATCTGAATCAGAGTTTGTCACCTCATATATAAGTTATACTACAAATGTATACATTTTCCTCTTGTTTCTCTGGTTTCTGGAGTTTGTCTGTGATGGGTTATTGTTGTGATCTGACTAAAATCTTTGCTTTCTACACCAATATTTACAATATCTAGATGATGTAAACACTAGTCCATATTTTTATGTACATACAGATGAGCGTTTCCATTAATTCCCTAGATTGTGACCACCTAATTGTTCCAATCTGAGTTTTATAGTGAATCAAAAACACTGTGGCACTAACATAACTCTTAGACATCTGTATAAATCAGACTCACTGCAGGACAGAGTTTGGAGTCCAGACCTGCAGCTGACAGTCTTAAAATAATTCTTTATCATTATTCCTTCAGCAGCGGTAAAAAAAAAAAAAAAGTTATACAAAGTCTGCAAATTAAGAAATTAAACACTTCAGACTGGACAGATACTATAATTGGACTGGAATAATCTCAGCCTAGTGACCTGTGTTAATCACATCAATGCTATAAACCAGTAAAATACCATAACTACACTGATAAATGGGCCGGTTAAAGTGAGTGTTAGATGAATAGGGGAGGGTTAGCAGTGCTGTTGTTTATTTTTCAATGATATAATCTATACAATACCTCTGAAAAGTAGATAATACCCTGAATTAAGATTGATCATGATCTAAGAATGAGTGGTTGACTTTTCTGACATGGAACCCAACGATACAATGAATTGAAATTACACGAAAATAAATGTATATAAAGTGCATGTCAACAATAGATAATATTTTTGATGTAGAAATCTTATACTGTATATTATATCTTAGATTTTTTTCCAACATTATTACGTGATGAGTATATACACCCACACTTCTGTCATTTTGACTAAAGTTTGGATTTTCCTACAAAGATTTGGTGAATTCCAACTGACATCCCCATCTATCAGTGTGACAGCAGTGAGTTGTCTCCCACAGCCCTCTGAGTTTGTTCTGCATCTCAGCAGCATCTCCTCCAGATCAGAGCTCCACACATTCAAGCTGCTCCAGATTCAAGTCTTTTTGTGAAATTACCAACAGCCCAAGCGCCTCATGTTGAGCAGGAAGTGGTCTCATCACGGTCCGGTCTGGGCATGATCATCCCTAAAATAGGCATCATGAGAAATGGATCTGGCTATTTCAGGATTTCCCATGTGGTTCTGCATTTAGACTAAAGTGACAGTAGTACGTCTGAGGTTTGTTTTGGTTTTCCCCTGGCATGGATCAGAGGTCTATGGGAGCCCGAAAATTAAGACAAGTCAGTTAACACAGAGCTTTTCTTGCTTTCTCTGCATTCAGGAGGTGAGTTTATTTTACCTTTTAAAGCCCTCTGCTCTTCCCCTCACACTCCGTTTTCTCTCAAGCCAAACCTTTGGAAAAGGCGGTCTGACGTGGGCAGCCCAAAACCTTTAGCACTCCGGATTTTGCCACAGGTTGGACGGAGCTCAGAGGTGAAGCCTGGCACGGCTCCTGCACTCACACCGTCTGAAACACAAATGTAAACAAACGCTGCAGGCACATTCATTTACAGATTTTTACAGCTTCGCGTTTGGTAAAAAGCTGATTTATTAACTGTATTTGGAGTCGTATCGCCAACTTCCTGTTAAGGCTGACTCATAATATTTAAAGATGCACATTCTGACGCCTCTCCCTGTCTATTTCTGCACGTTGAGTAAAGAATACATGTGGTTATTCAGGGCCTGCCATTCTTAATAACCTTTTCTCCTTGACTTTTGATCTTTAATGGTCATATGAAGACTGCATGGACTTCTGTTGAATGTGTTTATCAACTGTTTTTTCTATGTTTTTTTTTGTATTTCTGTTTCCTAAAAGAACACGTTGCGGTAAAAGTAAATACAATAAGCTATAACTGAAACTTTCACAATGTTTTTGTTTACGTAAAAGGCATCAAACTCCAACACTGTCAGAAAATCTGTTTAAAAACTTAACAAGGGTGTTGTAACAGCAGCATTGTTACTTTTATGGGATTTTACTCAGTTCTTTGGAGCAAATTTAAGGTACCTTACTTTATAGACTACAATTTTTAAGTATCAAGTAAAAACCAAGGATGTCCAAATGTGTTGAACGTTTGTGACAAACTGAAGGATCAAGTGTTAAATTGTTCTCCTTCTTAAGTGTAATAAACTCTTTGAAAACCTCTCTGGATTCAGTGGAAATGCAATTGAAACAGGCCATGAAAAGTTGACCTTTAGAGATACATGTGATGCTCACATTGGATATGATCTGACAGTACATAAGGTGGTCAAACTTAAACATCTACAGCAGCAAAATGCACCCAATCCATTAATGAAGCAGTAATATGAATCCAAAAACACCATTTATTATAGATAAACTGGAACATTTTACTTCATAATTATTTACTTTTCATACTCGGAGTACACCGATAATACTCAAGTAAGGATTTGTATCAGAACTTTTACTTGTATTGAAGTATGTTTCAGTGTGCTATCAGTGTGTTTACTCAAGTACAGGATCTGAATTCTTCTCCAACACTGTGTAGCAACCAAATAACACTCATAAACGTCCTTGCTGCAGGTTAAATCCATCCTAAGTTCATCCATCAGTACTACACAACAGCAGTAATCCTCATCTCATTCCCTTCTTTGCAGTGCTTTCCTATAAAACCACCTTCCATTAATTCTTCTGCCAGAAAAGCCAGATTCAGCTGTGCAGGTTCAGAAAAATGTCACAGTAGAAGAAGTTTGGAAAACAAAGCAGCAATTAGAGGTGTTTTCTGGAACGTCACAAGGGAGCAGTGTGTATATTTGCATGTGTGTGTGTGTACCTAAGAGTGTTTGGTGTTCGGGAGCAGTGTACTGAACCCAGCTCAAACAAACAACCTTCTTTGCCATCTTTAACACTCTCCTCCCATTTGCTTAGTGAGGGGGAGAAACGGAGCAGTTATTTAAAGCTGTGTAGAGGAATGCGAGCGCTTGGGACTTCACCCACACCGTGCAGGACCCTGTAGCTGCAGCGATTAGCCAGGGTAAACAGAATAACACGGCCTCTGCCAGAGCCGCTGCCACGGCCTGAGACTGTGCAGCCTGCAGACATTACCTGCCACGCTCTCCAGTGCTGAGTGCTGAGGATCCCGCAGGGCAGGTATCTGACATAATCTCAGCGGAGCACTGTCAGCACTCCTCTACCTGCCTGCCTCCCAGTCCCTATCGCCCAGGCTCTTAGACTGTCATTATATGACATCATACGTAGCGGAGCCAAGATCCTGTCTGACTCTCTGGCTCTCTTTCCACAAACATCTCTGCCAGAGGGGAGTGACAGGGTAGCGCTGGATCCATGCCCACCCAAGAGCTATGGAAACCACACCACATATTTCCATGACATGTGAAAATCCCATTGTGCAAGGCAGAAATATGATTTAGTTCTGGATAATTGCAAACGTTCTTGCCATAAGTTGGAAGTAATGAAGTAGGAGTAGTACTACTGAAGTTGAGTTTCCAAGTATCTGTGCTTCAGTTCAGAATTAATTATCAATATGTGAGTATCAACCTGGACTTGTACCCCCTCTTCATTGTAAAACAAACATCTCTGTACTCCTTATATATTTATAGTGTTTATACTTTAGCTTGAGAATAGGGGATTGATTAATTGATTATTATTATTAAGTTAGGATGGTTTAATAGTCATCAAATACTTCCAGTAAATGTCATTCAAAGGGTTTGTTTTTACACATTTCAGACCCTTCAGTAAAAAAAAATAATTCGCTCAATCATCAGACACAAGTGTTCTCACAACTTTGATCAGAATCCGTTTTACACACGTATCTATACTTCTACTGGAGTACAGAATGTGTGGCCTTGAGTCACCTTTGGTTGTGACTCTGATTCAACCTGACCCTCCTTATGGCAGCTGCCTGGGTTTCTGGGGATCTGCTCTTCGTCATCGTCTGGTGTCTTTAAGGTTAACTAACTGTTGTCTTAGTCTGACTGCGATAGGTAATGAATACCTTGGGTGACAGTGGTCGACTCTGGCAAAGGGCAAGCGCTGCTGTTTGGATAGCTGAGGCCGATCCAGCTCAGAGTTTCTGGGGCTTGACGGAGCGCTGCGAGGTCTGCGAGGGGAGCAGGAGTTTGTACGCAGGTTTCTGTTTGCAAAAGGCAGTGATTATGTCATTTACTCCCAACGTCTGGCTCAGCTGCTGCAGTCTGACCCACTTCATACGTCGTCCTTTCTCACTCCGTGTGGTATGTGGTCTCACAATGCCAGTCGATGGCATATTTGGGGATGTGGTTTCCTGTTTTGGAGTTGATGGTAAAGGGAAACACGTCATACTATGGTATTCATTTCACTATTCTCTTTTAAACAGGAGCCCTTGTGGCAAATGTGTTTATGAGACAGACTTGTTTATTCACTGCTCTCTTGGGTCATATATGATGGAGCGCTATAGGAAAGGAACATTTGTAATATTTGGTACATAGATGTGCTATTAGGACATTTCAGACTTCATTTTAGCACTTTACTTTTGGATTTTAGAAATTGTTGTAATATAGTGTGGTGTAATTAATTTTCTCTATAATAAAACCCAGGCACTGTAGCACTTCATATCTTTTAGCCGATTTTGGCTCATTTATTTGCTTTTCATTAACTTCCTAGGACCCACTGTCCACGTATGAGGACAAGAAATTCACAGCTTTATACAAAAAAAACCCAAAAACAACTGTCCACCGCAAATGACATTCCATGAAATTTTTTAAGAATGCACCTGAAAAAACTGTTGCATCATGATGTTTCCAATACAAGCAATTATTTAATTAAAAAAAGCCAAAACTCAAAAACCTGTGGGGCTCCTGGGTCTTAGGAGGTTAATCATATAACGGACACCAATGACATTAGAAAGAAACTGAAAAGTTTGTTATTTAGCAAGTGAAGCCAAATTAAGAAGTTTGAGTAAATATTGGTCTTACGTTGAACATTTAATATATAATCTATTTATTTTTTTGGTGAAATGTTGGCACAGGAGCAAAAAAACAAAACTGAAAGCGTAAATGGGCAGTAAGACCTATCCAATATTGACTTTATTAGTGGTTATGCTCAGTGTTTGATGCTGAACCATGCCATTTTTCAGCAATTCAACATTCTTCAGCAACATCTAAAGGTCCCCTTTGTATAAAAAATATCCTCAGCATCAGTAGTATATGTATAGTATATTCACTAGAGGATATTATTGCAGATTATTTCTAAATATATGCTAACATCTGCATTTATTTAGACATAATCTGCAATAATATCCTCCTGTGAATCTGTAATAAAGTGCAATGCAGTGTCGTGTAAAGTTAATATTTTACAGGGCATTGTATTTGGCAGAAGAAATATTGTATCTCATCCAGACCTTTGTGGCTAAATCAGGGAGGAAATTGTATTTTAGATGTTTACACCATTCATCACACTCAGACACTTGTGTTTTAGTGAAAGTACCTACAGAAAACCTAAAGCGGTCATGCACATCCTATTGTCCAATAGTAGTATAGTGATTTTAATTTCCCATAAGGTATGAATTTTTTATATGCCGCTATAGTAGAGCTGAAATAACAGCTGTAACGCTTCAGGCAATAAATTATATACTGTTGTTCACCACTCAAAGCCCTACAGAGTTCTACAGAGTGCATTGAGAGGGGGCACTATTAACTGTGTGGACCTTTCTTACAAACACTTATTGCTGCGTGACATAACAATTGACATCATTTATGTTTTAAGGAGGTCATGCTTAAGGTGTTTCCTTTCCAAGTTCTAGTATTTTTTGTACTTGTACTTGCACTTTTCACAATACAAATTCTAATATATTGTCTCATTTTGTCAGGTCAAGCAAAGTTTATATCAATCAAAGCTTTCATTATCATATATGATGGAACTAAATCATTTGTGTAACCCTCAGTCTTGTTAGTGTTTTGCTGTCAGGTCTGTTCTTATGCATTGATGTATGCATCTATGTGAAATAATATACATACCAGGAATATCTATCACATATGGCAGATTTAGTGGTCTGAGTTCTCCATCAAAAGGAAATTAATCATGTTGTGTATGTCTGATTTCTTTCAGTGTAATAGATGACTGCATTTCTGTGAAAATCACAAAAAAAATCTCCCAGAGTCATTTTTAATAAATACTCAAATCTGTGTATGGATCTGTATCTGGCATGTTTCTGTGTAGGACTGAGATATGGTAGTAAATCCACCAAATTGATGGTTTTTCCATTTTATAGTGGTAGCATCAGATGTATTATTATTTACAGTCATCGTTCATTCATTTTTCATATAAGACATGTTCATACTCTTCATTCACTCCATCACTAGTATCTTTGAAACCATTCATAGAAACATGAATTCAAAACTGGGAGCTTAATTTCAGGGGTCAGTGAGCTGATTATTATTATTATTATTAATATTATTATTATTATTATTAGTTTCTTTTCTTTTTGTATATTCACAGCAAAGTGAATTTACTCAGTTTGGTGGATGTGATTAAGGGGACAGGGTCTTATATGTACATAGTGTTATTATCAGAAAGAAAGAAAAGAAGATACAGTATGTTGCTGATCTGTGGAGGGGTGGTTGTTGTTTTTGGTTTTTTTTCCCCCTCTGCTTTCTTTTCCCTGCACACATGTGAATTAGTAGGAAAAATATGTATTAGACAAGAATGTATACAATGTGCATGAGACTGAACTGAATGTCCAGGAATATGTTCTAATAAATGTAAAAAAAGAAAAAAAAGAAAGAAAGAAAGATATGTACAGCTGAAAAAGACACAAACTCATAAAAGCCCAGACATAAAACATATATATATAGTGATATACTGTGGAGCCTTATAAACGTCATCTCATCCAGTGCTACATTAAATAATTTATGTGCTGTGTAATGTAAGGTTCTTCTCCAGATTTATAGGTAATTCTTCATAGTAAAAGTACAACTCACTGATGTGTTCCTGTCTGTACTTTTTTTATACACGGGCAAATACGATCACAGAAATGATCCCATGTCGACCATTAAAAAAAGTACGATGGCATTTATTTTTAAATCTCCCAGTGGGCTGATTCAGACCGAGATGTGAGCTCAGACTGAATCACAGTGACTCAACCAACTCCATCTCTGATTTTTGGCGTGTGATTCCTGCAGACTGGGTGAAGTTGGTGTTTGTGATTGTGATGAATTAACCTCTGTGTTCAGAGAAAGGGACAGATCACGCAGTTGTAGCATCAGTATGGTTAGAGATGATGTCTGCAGTAGCCTTCAGTTCAGGGGAATCTTTTGAACTGTGGTTTGTAGGGCTGTAATTTGTTGTTTTTGTGCCGGGAGGGTGCGGCTGTGGCTGAAAGGGACGCTGCTTCGGAGGGAGGGGGCTGGCGATGCGTCATCTCCAGACAGACGGGAATGAGTGGGTGGGTGGTCACAGGCTACTCAAAGGGCAATCGCCCCCTCTCTTTCTTTCTTTCTTTCTTTCTTTCTTTCTTTCTTTCTTCCTTACTTCCCTTCTTTCTTTCTTTCTTTCTTTCTTTCTTTGAGTACCGATACTGTACATACCCATATAAACACATTTTGTCTGTTCACCTTGCAAAAAAGTACAGGCAATTAGAGTTTCCACTGTCGTCTATTACCTGTAATTAGGTAAAAATAAGCACAAGAAAATGCATGTCTGAGTCCTTGTTTGTGTGTTCGTATGGACTGTACACGGTTTCTTTTTTAAGTAGTCTATGTTCTGTCACTGTAGTTAAACTCAGCATGCTTACTTAGCTGTTTAGGAATGTACAGTATGTTGGTTTGTCTTAAAAAAGCTTCTAGGAATCACAGAAAAATCACATTACTTTTATTCTTTAACTTTCTTGCTTCCTTTTTGCTTGATTCGCCAAGATGTCCAGATGTGCTATATTAAAGCAGTATATTTACTGGTGTTGAAATAGTATATTTCCAGTGATGTTTTAACTCTTAACAGCTCAGACATTTCACGCTGTCCTATCAGATCATATGTTTTTTCTGTATTTGGATTGAGTGCTCGATATATGAGAAAGACCTTCTCACTTGTATATCACTTGAAACACACTGAAGAGAAGAGCTAGAAGACAAAAGACTCCCTCCTTTGTCTTTTTAGTCTGTTCAGCTCTTATGGTAGCAGGCACTGCTGCATGGGAAAATTATACGCTTCCTGCCTGTGGAATGTGCATGCGAGCTGACTTTCAATTTCAAGTGAGGTTTTAAAATCATGACAGTGCAGGATAAAGTGAACGTAAACCTGCAGCCGTAGGTGGTATTTGTCTGGTTACTATACCCACATTCACATTACATTTAATATGGTTTTTCTGTAATAAGTCAATCGCTTCATACTTTCTGTCAGCCATGTTCATACCTCACATTTAAATACCTCTTAGGTGCATTTGATTTTTAATAACACCCCACCTCTAGTCTGAGGAATGTGTTAGATCCATAAAGACAAAGGCGTGGTACAAACAGAGGGCGGCTGCCTACGAGACGTGAGGCGAAGGAGACTCACTGAGTGATCGCAGGTCATAAATTTAGCTAATGAACTCTGAGGTGATGATTTAAAGGGAAAGTCCACTGGAGAGTAAAGCCCTTGTTCTGATCTCAACTTTAAAGCTTTTGGCTCTTTTCTCAGTATGTAATGTGGTGCAGTCACCTAACCACAGAGCGAGCCAGACTGCACTTAATAACGCTCGCACACCCATTCACATAGAAGATCTGCAGAAAACATTAGCACATGCATCACCAGTGTGATTTAGTGGCAAAGCAGATGTAAAGAACAGGGCTTGCGTTATGTTATATACTTGTTGTTTAGACCTCCTGATGCACTGGTGACACAATACACTTAATTACTAATAATCATATAGTGTAGCCATGAAATACGCCGCTTACGTCATGTTAAGTTTGGTTTTATGTGGAGCTGTAATGAACCTGGAAACATTCATCTCTTTTGTCTTTAGTTGGGTTACACATGACAGTTTTAATATTATTTGGACATAACCAAAATTTTTACTACAATAACTCAGTGAAAATGGATTTAAGCAGAATGACGGTCCAGTTTAAAGTGGTCTCACTTTGTTTTTAAGGTCCTATGTATAGTATTTCTCCTTTCCAATATAAAAAAATGACATCAAATTATCATTAGACTGTTGAGAATAAAGAAGCCAGTGTGTTAGATTGTAGAGATGTGAACTGAATTCATTCATATTGATGGGCTGGGGGATTTCTGTGACCACTAGAGGGAGTAGTGAGTCACTCTGCTGAGCTCCCATGGTGAGGAAAACTAACGCCACAGAGACTTTGACCAAAGACTCAGAAAGTGATAAAATGGGATTAAAACCACTATGAAACAACTTTTAGAGTCAGAGAAAGTGACAAAAGCTAGAAGCACTGTTGTTGTTTTCACCACTGGACACAGCTGTAAATGAAAAGAATAGAGTTTGATGCTGAAATCACAGCGTTTCTTCAACATGGGTGACTCTGATTATGAGGCTTATGATATAATCTCTGCTAATTTGGCTAATTTGTTTGTTGATCCATGGTTCAAATTAAACTGTGATGGTTCTGACCTTGTTTGGACGATTCCAAAGAGATCTTTAGTGCATCTACTGAAAACACAAACCGTACAGAAAACAGGTGATTTGTGGTTTTATGTGAACTAAGCTAACAGAGCTAGAATTGTAAACTATCAGTTGATGCAGCATGTAAAGATTATAAGACACAGTATCAAATGTTAAAATAACCAGCCATATAATACTAATGTGTGTGAAACAATGACCTGTATGCTTTATTCAGTTGATTCATCAGTGGTTTTGGAGTCCTAAGTGTGCGACTTTCCTCTGCTGTTAAGAATTTGAGGTACAAATACTACATACTGTATAACCCCTTTAATAAATAAACAAGCTAACGTCTTCATGACTGTATGTGTAGTTTGAGAGTCTACTGACATTTGCCTGGATCACTGAATCAAACGTGTAGCAGTTTGTGTGAGAAAGAGGGAAAGTATTACAGCATTTTCAGTATCCATCCAGTTCATTTCTTTAACAGATGTTTTTACAACCGGTGATTTCCCCAGTATTGCTTTTTGTGGATTTACTCTGAAATTTGACTACTCTTCATCTGATTTTGTCCTTATAATGAAATTGGAAACTCAAATAACATTACATGAACTCTCCAAAGTGTATTCTCCTTTCTGTACTAAACCATAAAACATTCAGCGAGTTACTCTTTAGAAAAAAATCACAACTGGCACAAAAAGACACAAAGTAAGCAATGTTGCGACGTCTAATTTGCCCAGATGAAGTTCTGATATCAAATGTACTGAAGTAAACATCAGTTAGATAGTAAATTGCATAAACTTGTCTTTTCTTTAGACTTCCTGTTTAGGTAAGAACAGGAAATGAGTGATTGTGAAATGAACCACTCACAGAAATAGCAGCATGTGCCACAACATGAGCGTAATTAAATGCCACACTTCAACACAAGCTGTAGATTGTGTGTCTGTGACAGACACGGAAGATAGAAATGATGTTTTTCTTGGTTTGCTTTGAAGAATTAAACAAACAAATAAACACAATTTCAGTCTAGACAGCACCTTGCAAACTTCGTTCCACAACAGAGAGCTTTGTAATGATTTTAAGATTGTGTTGTGGTGGCAGTTTCACAACACTGACATGACCCACACCCCTGTCCCCACCCAAGAAATACTATCCAAAAGCTGGAAAGTGATTCCTCCCGTTGCGTTGTGTTTATAGGCTTCATTAGTGTGTCATTGAACCCTGACAACCCTGCCTCATTCACACACCTTCTTTCCCAGCCAGACTTTCCCTACACAGTCTCTCTAGTCTCTGTGGGTTTAGATTGTGTAATCACCCCTGGAAAGCTGCTCTTTTCCTTTCTTTCCCCGTCTGCACTTCTAATTTTCAGACCATCTTTCATCATTCCCAGTTTCCTCCCGTTCTAAATCCAGTGTGGAGACAACATCTGATCTGTGGAAACCGGAGCTGATGTGTCAGAGGAAGTCTGACAGAGTTAGTAGTCTGTCCGGGGTTTGTACTTCTCACCTACTATTTTCTGTCATGCGTGAGCCTTCCAGCTCCATTGTGCATGTTGCTGTCTGTACTCCGTCCTGGTGGTTTAAGACCACTGTCACATGGTGTCAGGCGCTGAAAGGCTTTGTCGAGCATCCACCTTGCTCTTGATTAGAGAAATATTACTCCACTAGTTGGCAGGTTCGGTGTGTTTTTCTTGCTAATTTTTCTGTCTGACTTTCACTGTGTGAGGATGTCCCTGCTGTGTTTAAAGTGATCTAGTCCCCTAATTACGCCGTGGCCCAGACTCACTGGCAGTCCACACTTAATCACTTCCATGTGTGCACACTTGGCACAGCTATAGTGGAAGCCTCCTCTCCTCTCCTCTCCTCTCCTCTCCTCTCCTCTCCTCTCCTCTCCTCTCCTCTCCTCTCCTCTCCTCTCCTCTCCTTCCTCCTCTCCTCTCCTCTCCGCTCCTCTCCTCTCCTCCTCCCCTCTCCTCTCCTCTCCTCTCCGCTCCTCTCCTCCTCTCCTCTCCTCTCCGCTCCTCCTCGCCTCGCCTCTCCGCTCCTCTCCTCTCCTCTGCCCACAGGGCCTCATTCATAACATGTACCCATTACCTACCAAGCTATTAGGTTTGCTAACAGTGAGATCCATTGGGTGAAAATCAATGTCTATCCAGGGAGCAGTTTGTCTGTAGCGCCACTGTAATGAATGCTATATACTCCAACACACACAGATGTGCACACATTGCTCTTTTTTTTTCTCTTCTTCACACAAACGCACACATGAACACACAGGTGCAGATAGGGTAAGCAGTTGTGTAATGGATAGTTTTGTCACACATACATCTTAATGTCAGTGAAAAGTATCTCGCCGTAACATGTAACCAGTTCTATGTTCACCCATCAACATTTTCATTTTTTAATGCTGCTTTCCCTTTAAGCTCTCATGTTAATGCACTAAAACAGATAAAAGTACTCAATTTTTATCCCTGTCAAGTGGCTGAATGTGTCTTTTTTTAATTATTCTTTTTTTTTTTAAGTTTTGGTGTGTTGGTCATTGACTCAATTTAACGGTTCTACTGCAGCGACGCATTAACGATTGAATACACATACACTGTCTTAATACAGTCTCTATTAAGCTCGCACACACCCTAATGGATCCCATTTTGTCAGACACACATTTCAGCTACGGCCAATCTAGCCCGAACATTTCTTCTGCCAGAGCAGTTAGCAGTAGCCTGGGGCCATCTAATAGCCCAAGTGTAGTCATCAGTGCTGGTCAAAAACAATGAGTCAGCAACCTGTAGATCAGCTCTGTCAAAATCTATAACCATCATTTAATGCTGTGTGAGAACCTCCTGACTGAGGGTGAACTCTCTGCTACTTTAATCATTTAATTTCATGTTTAATTTGCCTTAATTTTACCTTCTCCAACTGAGCTTTTATCAATGTTATGCATTTCAACTATATTTTCTTTTCAAAGGATTCAAAATGTCTTCTGTGCGGAGGTTTTAGGACGTATAATTACTTCTGCTAATGAGGTTATGTGATCATTCCTTATACGTCCATCTGTTTGTCAGTTGACACACCACTGCACTGATTTACATGAAAACTGGTGGAAGTATAAGTCATCTACTGTAACTCTCTGAAACAGTGCACAGTTGAACCAGGCTCATCACATAACTGAGATGCAGCGACGTCATTATTACAGTGAAAAAATATACATACATTTTTCAATACATATGAATTCTGAATATTTAAAGAAGCTCACTCCTGTCTGTCCATCTGTCTGAATGATTACATGCAAGATTGTGTTCAGATTTTCTTGAGCCTTATTCCTACAGGATTAGTTCACCTGTAAATCCTGGGACCTCTAGTCATATGTGCTGCTTTTCCACTGCAGGTATCACCTAGACTCACTTTGACTTGGCAAGGCTTTGCTCAGTTTGGCCAAATGGGCATTGCATTTAGTTGCAAGTGTAATCCGCCTATGGTAAACTCTTGTGACGTTGTTCTCGGTGCGACTGCAGCAATGAACAAGGCAGGAGGAATGGAGGAGGATGAAACTTAAAACTCTAAATTGTAATTTCTGATATGAGATGCTATATTAAGATTTTTTGTTGAGGATTTTTATTGAGATTTCCTCCTATCTTGGGTTGGTGTCCCACGTGATGATGCATATTACATACGTTCTGACGCAGTTGTGATTCTGGAGCGACCAATCTGTGTGATATGGATCAATAATGGAGCAATAATGTAAAGCACTTTTGGGTGCCTTGAAAAGCGCTATAGAAATTTAATCCATTATTATTATTATTATTATTATTATTATATGCAAGATTTTGCATCATGTTGGATATCGCTTCCACTCACTTGGAGTTTTAGTGGGAAATTTCTTGTGGTAACGGTGAAGAGAAGAAATAAACTTGCTGAGACAAAAACTTTTGATTTAGAATCCTAACACATTCAGCATAGGTGTAATAGTTATATAACACTAAGATGAAGTACCAACATATCGTCGCTGTCGGGCGGACACCTCTTATGTCCCAAAGGGTTGTTTCTCAGGAAACTGGAAAAACAATATATATTCTAAATAGATGAATTGAGTAAAGAAATGTAGTCACAAACCATTTTTGATTGTTAAATATTTCTAAAACCATCAGGCCATGTGAAGACTGACCAATAGAATCATTTTATGACAACAAAAAGACCATAAATGGACTTACGAGGTCTCCGCCCGACAGTGACTATATGGAGTAATCTAAATTTTCCATCACAGAATCGTATCTGAGTAAATGCCACTAAAGTTGTGCTGAGTTGAGGTGATTCAAGCTGATACAGTGGAAAAGCAGCTTTTGAAATGAACCCCCCACATCCAACTTTTATGCTTCACAATTGCGCTTGATAAGCCAAAGTCTTATACACACAGGGCAACAATAACATGTGGAAATCCAGTGATTTTGAAATGAATGACTACATCTTTGTGTGGCAAATTCACACAGCATAAGGAAAGCCTTTTTTTTTTTTTTTTTTTTTACCAGAATTAGCTGGTATTATTCTTTGGTTCTGATGACAAGGTTCACCACTTACAGATGCTGCTGAAAGGTTGAGCATTGTTCCTCATTTATAGGTGCCATGTGTGATCCATTACATAATTTTTTAAGATGTCATAATAGGGTTTCAGTTTGCTCTTTCAGTGAACATTCATGCTACATCTTGACATGAGTCCCCTAAATTTCCTCCTCCACCCACAAGGAAGGAAGCCATCAGTAAATCACTAAGCTGTAAAACTGTCAGTAAATGTGCTAAAGGAAACAATATGTCACAGATTAGAAAGTCTATTCAGAATGTGAAGCTCATTACTTACATATATGTCCTTCATGCACACATCTGGGGTTGTAAACACCATATTGTTGTCTCTCTCTGAGTTTTCACCATCATAATGGTCATAAACTCCTTCAGGATGCCTGCTATGGAGTGTTTAATGCTGAATTTAGATGCAGCGTATAAATCTCTGCTCCTTATGAAGTGATAGGACTGGTAGAGTACTTTACACTTTTATTTGATTTCATTCAATCTACTCGTCAGCAAAGGGATGATGTTGAAAACTGGTACCATATACAGTACATCGCCTACCATACTGATCGCCGCTAGGAAAACTCTGTTGCAATAACCAGCTTTAAACCAGTAGAGGGCAGTTGCAATGGATTTGTAGAATGAAGAATGTTAGGGTTTAGTTTATTTCTAAAGTACTGGATATGAGTAAATATTGCACGACAAAGCTAAAGAAACTTATTTTTGAAAAAATGTAAGATGGAAGCTGTGTCAGTATGGCCAAACATGTCTGCATGTACAGCCACATATAAATGGGAACATTGGTGGAATATTCATTTTCATTAGCTGTGTTAAATAGCTTAGTAGTAATATTGTTTGTTTGTTTGGTTTTTTTTTAAAATAAGGATGAAAACTAGAATATTTCCTGCATGTAAGCAGTTATAGCCTTTGTTGGTTGACCCTGACCTCTGTTCTCCCTGTAGGTGGGAAAACAGATGAAAGTTCATGGAAAATTAATTAGATTTTGTTTTTAACTGTATAAAAACAAATGTCAGTGATGAAGTCAGTATGGACTTTGGAGTGTATAATCCTAGCTGCAAATACATTAAGGCCAAACATTTTCTCATTAGGTTTTTCATTGTATACTGTAGTACTGATATAAAAATGTGTGTTTTATAATGGTACAACATTTTCTTTGTTTGTTGGTACGTATGAGTGGCCAAAATACCACCCGTAAAAGTTCTAAAAACACCCATTTCACACTCCCTACTGCCTCATGTCAGTAGATGTAGACAAACACTGAAAACAAACCAGCTCTTAAAATCGGTTTTGTAGTTGTGTTATCCTGTGCTGATGTTATCCATGCTGAGCTTCATAGTCTTGGCTCTATGTGCTGTCAACAGACTGTAAAACTGTTGGAACTAATCTAAAGATCTTCGCAGTGCAGCCCACTAAGTTTCCAACAGTGAGACTGATTGAAACCCAAGCCTACATCGGTCATGAAGACGGTTGGCTTGCCACATATTCTCTAAACTACTGTAAAAAGGTTGTTCCCAACAGAGAATTGAGATTAATTGTGTCTTTGCATGTGTGTGTCTGCGTTGTGAATATTAGTCATAACTACTGGCTGTTCCTTTTTGTACATACTTTGCTGATTGGCCCCAGTGGACCCACCCACTCAGCTCCTAGGCCAACTGTGGAGTTTCCTGTTAATTCCAGTGCCATTCATAACAGAGAGGAGAGGGGGAGAGAGGAGGGTGGAGAGGATGGATGACATGAGGCAAGAGATAAGGAGGACAATGAAAGCAGAATAAGAAAAGTACGAGAGGTGCACAGACGGAGATGACCAATATTAACGTCGGAGCCTGTGTGTTTGGTTCGATCTCTGAGGCAACTGTTTCTTCCTGGAAGTTCATGCACATCCATCTGGATTTCCAATTACCCACAATCCCTTGTGACCCCACCGGCTGCGTCTGGAGAATGATGTTATTTCCTGACCTGACACATACAAAATACATTCGCACTGGAGATAGGCACACCTTACAGACTCATAAAATACATCTACATAAAGGTGCATGTGTACAAACAACTATTTGGAAATGTGATTTTTCAACTGTCTGTACAAGGGTTTTTTTTTGTTTTTTTTTTTGATTTGGTTTGCATGAGGTGCTCATAGATAGTCCATGCAGCCAGGATGCACTTACTATGGTAGAGGATACAGGAGAAACAGCACGTTTTAGACGCATATGAGAACAATGTCACTTACAGAGTATGGAATTAACAGGGGACTTAAGTGCAGTTATATTTCTGTCTTCAAAGTGACCAGACTCTTTTAACAAAAATGTCACCGGAGTCAAATCATCTCCTGTGTTGATGTGTTAATCTGGCAGATACTGATATCCCTCTGCCTCCATCATGTAGTTTGTTTATATTACTGTGATCCAAACTAAGAAATTACTCAAGAAACTACACTTTGGACACTGAAGAGATATAGGTAGGGGGATTCTCAGACTGCATTGCCTAGGTTGTGTGTCATTACTCCAGTTTGCTTCTCTAAATAGGTATGTGGTGGCCAGTATCTACTATAGTTGCCTCAAACAATTCAGTTTGAACTATCCCTTTGAAATGGCAGTGTTTAGCGGGTTTTTTTTGGTGTCACTGGACAATGATTCCACAGTTACCTTCCAACGTATTGTAAATCACACGGTCTGAAAAGACACAAGAGTTCATCTACTCTATACCTGCACATTGACTATGTTTTTGGGTTCAATTTTGTACCATCAGATGTGTTTTCAGATAGGTAGGGGGATTAAATACGTGATCCACAGCTGTAATTACTGAACTGTGATCAAATTCTGTCTGATGTGTTTGTCTGTTGTGGTTCTGGTTCTGCCTCAGCTTGTGTGAGGTCAAGTTGTTTCATTGTTTGACTTTTCTCCACCATTATCTCTCTCTCTCTTTTAAGCCATCAGACTCCTTTGACAATAACAGTAATTTTACCCTGCAGAATATGGCAGTTAATGTTGTACTGCTGCGTCAATCACTTAGTTTGTTTTATTGTGTTACTTTGGTGTATTAACATGAGTTTGGATGCAAACTAAAAACAATCAACTGAGACAGTGGTCCATGAGCAATTCCCATTTTCTGAGGTAAAATTACCACTGTGTTAAAGGAGGCTGGGGATTTGAAAAGACCAAATAATGGCATCAGCCCCCTTGAATAAAGCTGCCTGATGGCTGAGTAAGATGCTGAAAATGTGTTGGAATGGTGACTCCTGATTTTTTTTGTCGTCCATGTTGATGGTCATGCCATTTTTTATCATTTGGTTTCTGGACCAGAACTAAAATAACATTCAGTATTTCTGCAGGAAAGAACTCAAGCTACGCAAGTAACTACTCAGGTCCGCTGCTGGAAATGTGCAAACTCGATCAAAGCCAACTGCACTAACAAGATAGCTATAATACAATATGTTATTGCCTGCATCTACAGAAGTAGATTCGTAACTTCGTATTCTTCTTTGTTTCTCCAAACTGTGAGTGCGCTGACACGCATCAGCTGTAGGTAATACAACCATGCATTAAAAAATCTGAAGTAACCTTTTAAGTCAAGTTCATCTAAATAAATTGCCACTGTGTAGGTACAAACATATCTGTAAATACGTGCTCAGCCTCTTGTGGTTATGTAGGTGTCGAGCCTCAGCTTCTGTGAGGTCAAGTTGTTTCATTGTTTGGCGTTTTGCCAACAGAAAGGCCTCCTCATATGCGCTCTTAAAGCGTGAGCAGTCAATGAACCATAGCTTTATCTCCAGGGAACACTTTGGACTTGGAGCAAGAGTAGTGGGAGGAAGAGCATTGAGCCTTACATAGAATTAATGCTTGAAGTGATTTTAGGCAATTCTCCACATTTCTATTCTATTCGTATTCTATTCTATTCTATTCTATTCTATTCTATTCTATTCTATTCTGTTCTGTTCTGTTCCGTTCTATTCTGTACAGTTCAGCACAGTATGACAGTAGTAGCTATGAGAAGATTAGAACCTCCACTAGTGATAAATCTCTCCGGGGCCAGAGGTCAAGTTGCTCTTTCCTGTAAATCTACTCACTGGCATGTTTTCATTACCAACAGCAACATATCCCCCAGACACTGACTGTATGTGTGTGTATGTGTGTGTGTTTGTATGGGAGTGTTTAGTGGCCTTGGCTGCAGGCTGGACTGTAAGTACCAACCAAGGCCAGCTAGCACCGCCGCGTTGTATCTTAAATCATATACATACAGTTGTGTCTCTAAGGTGCTTGTGGATGATTTAACAAAGTCCTCATCACTACCTCATCAGATATGGACTGTGTGTATGTGTGTGAGAAAGAGAGTCGGTCCGCCGCAGGATAAATTTACTGCTTTCTGGTCTGAGCTGAGCTAAATCACCTCCACCACTTATCCAGGAGTTATTGCACATAAACATTGCATCTCTGTCACCCTCTGTTCCCGGCGTCTTTTTGAAAGTTTGTTCATGTATAAAGAACTTTATAGTTTCTGCGTAACAAGCTGAGAGAGGCCCGCGTAGAACTGTATTGAATTAAAAGTTTGACAATTGCTTGGGGAGCGGGACACAGTAAACAGACAATGGGCAAATAAAGGGTTTGATTGTGGAGAGCAGTGATATTGTACCAAAGCCCACCCACGTTGCTCTGCTGCCAGATGATATACGGTTACTTTAGTCTATATTCTCCCCTGTACATATAATGACAGTTAGAAATCCCTCCGTCTGGAGAAGCGTATTCATCTGAGCCTCCAGCACTCTCTGACCCTCATGTTTGTGTGTGTGTGAGAGTGTTTTCGTGAGGGGCTTAGCTCTGCAACGTTGTGGTTTTCCTGTTTAGTCTGACTTTATGACCGTCTGGAAGAGGACAGCAATTGCAAAGTTCACCCATACAGACAGACATGTGTCCACCACACACGTTTACACACACTTAAGCTCATGTCTTTCCTCTGGTTCGGAGATAAGTGTGCAGCCATCTGGAAAAGGGCATCATGTGAGTGTGTAATTTCCTTTAAACTGAATGCAATTACAGTTTTAAGTGCACACTTGAAGCACATATAAATACAAAACTATGTAGGGTAAAAAATAAACTGTAGGGCTAAGTAGAT
>JAPQRQ010000007.1:15942826-15966735 GCA_037367365.1 Apogon talboti | reverse complement strand
TCTCCTCTCCTCTCCTCTCCTCTCCTTCCTTCTCCTCTCCTCTCCTCTCCTCTCCTTCCTTCTCCCCTCCTTTTCTGTTTTTCTTTTTTACTAAATTGTTCCTTTATTTTCCTCATTCCTCCTCTCCCTTTTTCCTTTCCTCCTTGTTTTTTCTCCTTGATTGTCTTCTTGTCTCCTCTCTCCCCTTTGCTTTGTCTTACATCCTATCTCTTTGACTTTCCTTTCTCCTCTCTCCTCCTGACTTTTTCTTGCCTCTCATCTCTCCTTGGTTCGTGTCCCCTCCTGATGTCTTTTCTCCTAACCTTGTTTTTTATTTCATTTCTTTTCATTTCTGCTCTCTGTGTTTTTCTTTGTTTCTCCTCAATTTCCCCTCGTCTCTGTCTTTCTCCTCTCATGTTATTTTTTCCTCTCCTCTGCTCTCCTCTTTTCTTGGCATTTCTTGTTGTTCTCCTTATTTTTATTCTCTTCCCATAGTAACTGGTAGTATGAAAAATGAATGTAAACTTTATTAATCAAACATCATGGGAGAGAAATTTGGAGAGTCACCATGGAAAATATGGGAGATCAAAACTTTCCTCCTTGTAGCTTTGATACATTATTATTGTTTTAATTGTGGTAATGATAAATCAATGGTATGAGCAGTAGTAATGTTATAGAATAATGTTTACATTGTTCTGCTGTTTTGTGGTTGTATGTCTGTAAAGATTCATGTTGTATCCTAAGTGCTGAGTAGAGGACATCTGATTCACTATCAGAACTGAATGGTGGAATGTGGAAACCTCATGTGTGAATAGTGAAACAGCACAAAGTTCAGTTTCCTTCACTCATCCGCTTAGATGGTTAGTAGTAGCAACAGTAACTTAACTTTTTATCATGAGTAATTAATGTTAATCTTTAAATGAAAAATGTCCAGTAATGTAAATGCATCATCACTCACTTTTAAGTGTGTGATGATACATTTACGAGTCATGATGGTGACTTAGGTTGTGTTTCCTGATTCTGCTTATACACTATTACTGGTTAACTTAACTTAACTTAACCCAAACATCACATTTTCCAAAACTCTAAACTCCCTAAACTTCCCCCCTGCTTCACATGTGATTCACATTGGTTGAATTAAACACAACCCCTTCATTTATCACTGTCTGGACCATGTTCTCATTTACATAACACTGGCTTTAACATCATCAAGTCATCACAATGCAAACACAGTTATTCGACCACTTTCTGTGTGGAAACACTATGAGTCACAGAGACCAGAGTCTCAGGATAGATGGATAAAAGGAGCATGGGTCAGTTCGCAAAAGATATGAGAGAAATTAAAATTATATGAAGAGGAAGAAGAGGAGGAAGATGAGGCATTGACAAAAAATTGTTCCTGATGATGATGATGATGATGATAATGATGATGATGATGATGATTTCAGTGAGAGAAGCTGGACAAGGAGTGGATCTCCTTCACAGAAATGTCTATAATCCAGTCCTTCAGAGACGACACTATGTAGATATTTGACAAACTGTGCCTGGTTGGAATCACACTGTTTGTGATGTCGATGAGAATATGTGATCTGATCCAGATGCTGAGAAAAAAATGATAAATGATAAGTGATTTTTTTTAATCTACAAAGCCTTTTGTTTTTCATCAGTGAGTCAATGAGTTCTGTCAGTGAGTGGAAAATGACTGTTTCTTTTACAGTACTGCATTCTGCGGTCATCTGTTGTATATTTTCCTACTTCATTTACTTTGTCACTCCATTCAAAATGTAATTATTCATTCCAGTAATACTTAATTTTAATAGCTGCAGGATCCGAAATCAGGAAGAAAAAAAATGCTAGACTTTGATGCCTTATTTCTGCAGCTCTCTCCTCTCTGTTCAAACTGAAAAAGAAAATATAAATACAGATGCAGCTGATGTCATTTTACATTTATAAGCCTTCGTGTTAAGCCACAGAGTCAAGTCATGTCTAAGTCACATGATCACATCTGACAAAATCTCACAAGTTTTAGGTTATCACAGCTGTCAATCATGTATTAATCCTCCTACCTTTATGAAAACACCTGTGATTAGACAAAATTGGGGCATAAAGGGTAGATTTTCTACAGCTTCTCAGACCAAATGAATTACAGTCTATTTATTATGGATTTTTTTTTACTGTCAAGCACTGCAGATTTAATCCCAACAGTGTGGGGTTGTGTTTGCATGTTTGATGGTGTTTGGGTGATGTCTAAAGGCAGAGTATGGTTTTAATATAAGATTAAATGGTTTAATGTGTATACAGTTATGTTTGAAAATGAAGTTTAGAGAAACATTTGAGAGAAAGCTGTACCATACTGACCCATATTGTGCAAATATTATCACACACTGCCACCAAAAACATCATAAATAACTTAAAATAGCTGTGGTTTATGTCCAGCCAACATTACCCATTAGACTGTAATCACATTTGTGTATTTGATGTCTGTATTTCAATCTTTTAAATATTTCTTAAAACAATACTTGCAGTTCTAACCATAGCCTCGCTCTCACTCTTTCACTTTCCTCTGATTGTTCTATTGTGGGAATTTTTCAAAAACAACCAGACTTAAAATAAACACAATGGGAGACCAAATAAAACTGCGGTGAGTACTGTATATGCCATGAACTTTTCTCCAGCCGTAGAGTTTTCGACAGTTTTCAATACCTTCACCATATGTCAGAATAAAGCTGTATAGCAGGCCGACGACTTTACCTGCTCTGTTGCTCAGTCAGGACCTCTGACTGGCTTCAGGGACCCGTTAGTCCGTCAAACCTGTGGAATTTTCACAGTTCAAAGTGAATATTTAATGCTGCCCTGCTCATGCCACAAAATTCAGTCTGTCTGCCATATACGGTATATGTACACATGATTATATAAACCTCAGTCTGTCTCTGGAAGAAATGGATCCAAAACCAGCTGTTTAAGTCTGTTGAGACCTAAACACAGTAACTATCTCAGTAGAAATAATATATTTCTTGGCAGTTTATTATTCTAACTCTTTTTGTTGTTTCATACTGGGGGTCTTAAAGTGACATTAGACCAGTGGTGTCAGACTCATTTTAGTTCAGGGGCCACATATAGCCCAATTTGATCTCAATGGGGCCAGACCAGTAAAATAATAGCATAATAACTTATAAATAATGACAACTACAAACTTTTCTCTTTGTTTTAGCAAAAAAAAGGACAATTACATTATGAACATGTTTACATTTACAAACTATCCTTTATCAAATAACAACCTTTCTTTAGAGCATCATCTTATCATTTACATTTGTGGATAAAACACACAGATTGCATTGGATCTATAAATACACAAAGCATTTAGTAACAGGGATAACAGTGTTAAAATTGTATTTATTTTTCTTAAGAAATTTCAAATTGTTCATAGGTCATTCACATTTTATGTGAAAAGATAGTTTTATAAATGTAAATATTTTCACAGCGTGATTGTACTTGTGCATTTTTTCACATTAAAACAAAGAGAAACATTTGAAGTAGTCATTATTTATAAGTTATTATACTGTTATTTTGCTTGAGATCAAATAGGGCTGTATGTGGCCCCTGAATTAAAATAAGTTCCATACAGTTAATATCTTCACTTGTCATCTGCGGGCTGAATTGGACCCTTTGGCTGGTTTTAGTCCGTGGGCTCTATGTTTGGCACCTCTGTATTCATTCTTAAAATTGAATTTAGGAGGTTAAACACTTTATTTAATTTACTTTATCCATCTTTTACTTCCTTTTTGTCGAAGTGATTCAAGCTTTTCTGCATTAAAGTCCACATTTGATAAGTTGTAAACCTGTCACTGAATGTTCTTGCTTTACTTATAGTTGGTAATGAAGTTTATATTGAACTGTAAGATGATTTCCAAAATTAAATTTGATGGAAAGTGGTCTGAAAGTCTTAAAATGCATTAAATTAGAGTTTCTGATACCTGTAGATGCTCTTTTCAGACTGTAGGTTTACATGTTAGCGGTGCTCATGTTTTTTTTCCCCTCTCCTCTTTGATGTGATTCATAGCCATGACACTTTAAACCTGTGGGAATCTGCTCGTCACGGTATGACATCTCTGCTTCCGCCTCTCTGCAGTTGTGTGTCCCCTGACGTGTATGAATGGAGGAGTATGCAGCTCCAGGAAGCACTGCCTCTGCCCGCCTGGTTTCAGCGGTCGCTTCTGTCAGAACCCACTCCAGCAGACGCAGCAGGCTCAGGCAGCGAGGGGCAACAAGCAGCCCATCTACCCCGGCTCCTTAAAGCCTGACAGCCAGAAATATGGGGAGCAATCGGGGGTCGGAAGAACCCAGATGACGCAAACGCACTCAGTGATTACCCTGCCTTTGTCACAAGTAGGACACCACTCCTCAGAAGGTACCTGTCATTCAGATGCAGCATCTCACACCTTCTGTTGTTTACAGAGGTGGGATGTGACTATGCTGTTGTTTTAGTACTTTTAATATTCTGCATTTATTGGTTTCAATCAGTTTTTAGATTACATCATATTAGATTAGACTTTATTGATCCCACAATGGGGAAATTCAACAGTCAAGGCAGCAACAGAATAAAATGCAAGACAAGTACATATATACAGTACAACAAATCTAATATAGTCATTTAGGTTTTTAGTTTTTTGTTTGTTCTTAATTGTTAACAGTTCTATTTGATTTTAACCCTTAAAGACCCAGAGCTATTTTTATAAAATCAAACCTCACTTCAAGTCAGTGAACACCAGGTATTTTCCTGCATTTAATTTTCCGGTCATGTAAATGTTCATGAAAGGTTAGTAAATTCCGAGATTATTAGATTAAAACAGAGGAAATTTTAGGAAAAATTACTTTTTTAGCAAAATGCGATATTTCCTGAACATAAAGAACCGTCTACAGCCACATTCATACTGTTGAATCAATGATGTAGGTGTTTCCACGTCATTACGAAGTGCCTGAATGTCCAAAAAATACACATCTGTTCTGAAGTGTTTAAAGATATTGATAGGATTCGAGGTTCAAAGGTTGTTTGACACATTAGATACATAGATTCTTTTAGTTTCCAGTGACTGTTTAGGTCTTGCTGGGTTAATATTAGATTTCAGATTATTTAGCACTAAGATCTGAGTACTGCTTGTCATTAAGACGTTCTGGTGTGATGAATTTTGAATAAACATCCCCGTCCTAATAACTACAAGGTCAGTTCTCTGCCTTAATATAACACATACAGTTCTCTGTCTCTGTATTAAGTCAGCTAGTTAGTTAAAGACAAACCTCCCAGGAAAAAACAGTTTGTCCAGATCAAACTGTCTAGTATTTAGTGTGACCTCTCTTTGTACTGTGATATTTACTGCACTAATCATCTGTTTTACACCAGGTTTCATTCAGCACAAGTAAAACATTTCTTATTGCTTTGGATGTTTCTTTATCATAGGAACAGAGGTCACACTAATTAATTTAGTTCTGAATGTGTGTCTATTATTTTATATTGTGCATTGTACGATAAGTAGTTACTGTGCATGTGTAACAGGATTAGTGAAAAACAGAGACTGAATTAATGAACAGGGATAATGAAGTGAGTTAACCTTTAACCTTTACCAGTATTTTGTAGTTGAGTTGCAATAAAGAAATGAAACACTAAATAACAATAATAAAACAACAAAGCTCTGATTTTTGCACAGTTCTGTATATGGTTCTCAGAGGACAGAAACAACACAAAAATATGAGGATCTTAAGTAATAAGATGAAATGCTTTAGGTAAAACTACAAACAGTATATGCAGTAGTTAAAATGATCTCAATAGTGAACATTTACAGCTGTTAAATACAATGTACACATGACGGCAGCTATAATATCAACACTGATGGGAACCGTTTTACTGCTCAGTGAATACTTTTACGTTGCATTCTGTTATATATTTTGCACATAATACTTATCTGCTTTTACTTAAGTAATATTTTAATGTTTCCTTTTAGTGGAGTATTTTCACTATGAATGTGCTATTAGTATTTTTACTGGTTGGTCACATGCCATTTTCCATGCATTTTAAATATTTTTGTCCTCCATTTCTTCATTTTCAGTGAAGATTAATGTACGTGTTCACCACACGCCAGACACCTCTGTAGTCATTCAACCAATCGACCAATCAGATGTCAAACCTCCTCACAAGACGGGGCCACGCCTCGTCCCCCCGAGACACAAACCGAAGGGGCGATGCTTCCAGGAGACCACACCCAAACAAGCTGTGAGTGTATCCACGTTCTACAAGGACGGCCATCGAACTCATAAATAAGACTTTTGTCATTTACACTGATAACTTTCCCTCATGTTGATGTTTTAGTGCAACAGCACCCCGCTACCTGTTCTGACCAATCAGGAGGATTGTTGTGGCAGTGTGGGAAACTCATGGGGACAAAACAAGTGTTACCAGTGTCCCAAATTACCAAGTGAGTTTGAGTGTACATATAGATGCATACGTATTTGTGCTTTATCCTCTCATTACTATCTGACCTTTTCCATTTTTTGTATCATGACATATGACGTGTTAATCTGCTGTTTATATTCACATATGAAAGTGTAACAAATTGTCGTCTTGAAGTGGTAGATTTTTATCCAGTCTGCTTCATGTGTGTTCTAGGGAATAAATTATTGTTTATTGAGCCCGAAATGTCAAGCATTCCCAGCAATTTATACCTTCCACCTCGTGAAATTATGGCCCTACATTAAACACAATCACTTTATACCTCTATAAAAATGTGCACATGAAAGTTAGTGGTAAGGTGGGGAGCAAAGTGTGTGAACAGTTGGGAAGGAGAAAACGGAAGAAATTATGGGAATTACACACAGACTGTGAGACAGAAGAGGAGAATGTGGAAAATAACCCTCTACTTAAGCGTGTTCCTATGGGCCTGCCCAGTGCAGGACTGTCATCACATTGCTGAAGATTGAATTTCAAGAAAATCTTGGCTACTCTCTTTTTTTCCACTCAGCTATTATTCCGTCTCTCAGTTCTGAGTCAGACAATGCGGCCTTTGACAAAACCTGATACTGTACGTCTGGTTACTCATTAGATAGCTGGATTCTTGCCCAGAGTGCTGTTTTGTTATGTTCATATCCATTTATAAGCTCCCATTTTTTAATGAAAATGACAATCCGAAGCTGTGACCTGGTCCGACTTTGATTGTGCTTTGAAAATATGGGTATAGTTTTCCCAGAGCTCTGTAATAAAACTGCCCTACATGTCTGTCTTGAAAAAGAAGCACATTCCTCTACGTTGAGGATTCAGTCCTTATTAAGGGTATGAATAAAAACTTCAAACCATTCTTTATATTTATTCTGTGGCAAGCCACACGTCATTAAAGGCTTAATGAAAAAAGAAAACATCAGGAGACAATAAAAAGAAAGGAGTGCTTAAAAGAGTTAAAATAATGTCTTTTCCAGTCTAAAGAATGTTGTTCAACCTGGTCAGAGTGTCGTGATGGCTTTCACAGCTGTTTGTTAACTGTATTTCTGTAATTCATCTTCAGTTTGGCCTCTGTTACAGGAGCAACTTCACTGTTTCCTTGCCTCTTTCAGATGCATCAGTCAAGCAGACTATTGTGGAAGACTACGGCTCTACATGTCCACAGGGTTATAAAAGATTTAACAGCACACACTGTCAAGGTAACATAAACAGAATGTAGCTGATAACATGGACAAATCCTCACTTAACTGCCAGTTTGGAGGTGTTTGTGCCAATTTAATTTTAATGGCATACTTACAAAACAAAAACAAAAACAGTATTGTGTGATAAAGCTCCATTGATTTTGACATTGACTTTTTAGTTTCTTGTGTCATAACTTTCTTTTTTACACCTGTTTTTCTTACTTTAAAGATATCAATGAGTGCTCCATGCAGGGCGTCTGTCAAAACGGAGACTGTCTGAACACACTTGGCAGCTTTAAGTGTTCCTGTAAGGCTGGTTATGTGCTGGAAAGGAACAGATGTGTTGGTGAGAACTCTTTTATTTTATTCTTTTGTGTTAGCTAAAGGATAAAACAGATAATCTGCATTCCGTCTGTTGTGGCTTTTGAAAAGTTTAGTAACCCTCACGTACTCACTAGAGAAGAATAATTCTGTTTATCAGAGTCTCCAGCTGAGCAGGCTCAGTGCTTCCTGATGGCGTCTGAGACCCGGGGCTGCGAACACGCTCTGCCCACCCACCTCACCCAGGAAATGTGCTGCTGCACGGTGGGCAAAGCCTGGGGTCGTAACTGTGAAAGATGTCCTCAGGTGGGCACAGGTGAGAAAACAGAGCGGTGGAACAGCACGGTCATGATTTGACTGGTGTTCACTAAAAAAAGTAATAGTAAGTAATTTAATATGTGTGTCTGTGGACGCAATATTTTTATGCTCATGAATGATATTCACTTCGTCGTTTCATCACAGGCTTCATCATTTGAATAAAATGATGTGGTTGTACTGTATACCACTCATTAGTTTGTTTGTGTGTACGTTCAGAATCACGCATGCATGTTGATTAAAGCTGCATGAGACAAACTCAGAGTAGAGAAAAGGGCAGTGTCTGATCTTCTGTCATCAGCTCTCTCCTCTCTGTCTAAACCAAAAGACTCTGTATAAAGAAAGATGACCTGACATTGAGCCTGTTAACATGACCATAAAAATAACTGGGAGTAATCAGATAATTGTAATAATCGTAATAATCGTATCTGATGCATTTACATGTACTTCAGAAATCCAATAATCAAAAAACCCTGGTTTATGTGTTTCAGTCCATTATCAGATTTCTTTGAGTATGTACAAACATAGTGATGTAATAATAATAATAATAATAATAATAATAATAATAATAATAGATTTTATTTGTAACGCACTTTTCATTCAGAGAATGTCAGAGTGCTACAGCAGAAAAGGACAGATTTAAAAAATAATAATAATAAAATAAAATAAAATAAAACATAAAAAAATATCAATACATCAGCAATTATAGGCTTTCTTAAATAGATATGTTTTCAGTTTGTCTTTAAAAGAGTCCCGGCTCTTATACAGTCCAGGTTCTTATAACAGGAAGTAAGACTCAAACTTCCTGTTATTTTCAAGGCATCCAGTCTTATCTTGTGATGACACCTCTAACGCCTACAGTCTTGGCATTACCGTCCTAATGTGGGAGCTAACAGGCTGGTAAAATAGGCTTTGCCAGGTTTGCCAGTTCGACAATTTTTTTTTTTTTGACACATGCACAGATGTAAGAGACTGAAATAAATCACCAGACCGTACATGTATATCATCAACCATCTGTCATAACATACTAAAGTAGGCGGTTGTTTTAATTTTACTTATCAGCCACTTTTCAGATGTTCATACATTCTGGCGATCTAAGTGTTTGATTATTTTGACAGTTGTTTTTTTTGTTTTTTTTTTACAAAAGCTTGTCTCTCTGTCTATGTTCTCCTCAGTGGCCTTCAGTAAGATCTGCCCAGCAGGAAAAGGCTACTTTCTCCAAAATATAAGAGAAACCGTGGCCTTCCCTGCCATTATCTTCTCCCGTAACAAGGAGGGTGAGTCCACTCACAACATCACTCACAAGGCTTTCCATCAAAAACAAGCTTTTTTAAGTATCATGCAAATTCACAGTTTAATACCTCTCCATCTGTTCTCCTTTCAGAACCCAAGCGGCCGGTAAGACAATATTTTTGTTTTTACTACAGCGGTAATAGCTGCTTATTCTTTGTTATTCTAAGATTTCATTGCTTTTGTAAACTAGGAAAGGCCACCGAAGCCAACGATCACAGCACAGCAGGCTCCCACCAGCACCGCCAGCCCTCGTGTGCCTGGTAAAGTCACCTCCAACGCCTCCTATACCAGTCATCCTCTGTAACTGCACTGATAAGACACACATAAATATAAGTGAATATGTAATATCTACTCTGGCCGTCACAATGAGGAAAGGAATTCTTAACTGCTGACCAGTAGAAAGGTCAGCTAAAGGTCAACCTGTCATATTTTCACTGCTCGTTACATGTCTCCTTTGTTGGATCCACAGTTGTTAAGCCCACCCCTCCGACCATCATCAGAATGACCCCAGACAGTGTCCCCTTGGAAACACAGACAAAAGTATCAAGTGAGTCACATTTGTTCTTCGTTTATTATATCTTTAAACATCTTTGGATCATGTTGGAAGTACGTGTTCTCTCTTAATCATGTTATATCATATATCATCCTTAAAGGCTGGTTTGTGCTTCACTTGCCTCCCCACATTCCCAAATAAGAGATAATGTTGTCTGAGCCGTAGGTCCATCACTTCATTGATATGTTTGACTTTCATTTAGGACAATATACAGTATATGTACTTTGCTCGTATCTATTTTATTTATTATTTTGTTCTATTAACGCTGTATATAATGAGACCTGGGTAACTGTGTTTTGTTCTGATCATGTCATATGGTTCAATCAATCAGTCAATCAAGTTTTATTTATATAGCGCCAGATCATAATAAAAGTTATCTCATGACTCTTTAGATATAGAGCTGGTCGAAACCAGGCTCTCTGGTTGAATGACAATAAAGTCTGAGTCTGATATATATGTAGTTATTTCAATTTTTCAACACTGAGGAAAAAAAACCTTTTGCTTATTCTTTTGGGTGCCTTGCATGTTGTATGAATTCATCTGTGAAGCATGAACCAGCCTTAAGGCCATGCTCACACTGTTTACTTTTTATGGAAAAGCATGTCACCATAACAGTTTTGGAATTTAAAGCATGTTATGTAATATACATGGCAATTCCATAAAAAGGAAAGTTTAAGAGGCTTGCACCAGAAGTAAAAAAAAAAAAAAAGTTTAGTTTCACATGCTGTTTTTTTCTGACTATGCGTGGTCTTGATTCTGGTCTTTGGTTTTCTGACTGACATAAATACAGTCACAGCGCCTTGGCTTGTGCTTTAAATAATTTTCAAAATGGTTCAGTCTTTCTTAAAGCTTCACTAGACAGAAATCAAGAAAATAAAACCAGGATTTGAAAAATCACACCCTCTTCCTGCAGCTCAACTAATCAGAAATAGAAACATAGAAGCGCAGAGACAAATAGAACAGATTCTCTGCATTTAACCCATCAGTGCCCTACAGAGCGTCCCATTAGGATTAGAGCATGGACCAACTCCACTGCCTGAACCATACATTTGTTGACCATCTCAGGTAGGGGAGCTGCAATGGTGCTTTAGTTACAGTCTGCAGAGACACAACTGATGGATTTTTGATTATATATGTAATAGTATGTACATTTTTTCTGATTTTTATCAGAAAATGTTAATGTAAACATCAACATTTGGCAAAAACATCCTCACTTGTACAAAAAAAACTTGCTTGAAATGCTTTTTATTGTGTTTCAAAAAGAGTTCATGCATTCAGTGGAACATTGAAATGCTTTGTGAGTACATTTTGACATAGCAGTCAACAGTCCTCTCCTTCTTCTACTACTGTTTACACTTGTATGACTTTATTACACTATATTCAAGACTCAAAGGGTTTACTATCATATGCACAGTGAAGAAACATCTTCCCTTTCAATGAAATCCTTGCTTTGCTGTCCACAAAATACCAAATATATAAAAACAAGTATACATAGATACAGAGATTTAAAAAAAAAAAGTGTATTGTAAATTGCCACCCTCTGACACAGCCTGATATTTCTTTGCTCCAAACCAGTTTATAAAGATCTTTTCGCGACTTTTCAAAACTTTGCTCCTCTTTCACTTTACATTTCATTAAAACATGGCTAATAATCACTCATTACAACCATCAATCACATAAACACAACAAACAAACTATGATTAGTCAAAATCTTCCTCAAAAAATTTCTAAAGCTTGAATACTGAGCCTAATTGAATTCCTAGTTTCATTTTACTCACTTAAATTAAATAAATGCTAAAAAAAATCTTATTAATGCACCAAAAATTTTACCAACTGAAGCTTTAAGAGATCCAAGTGAGCTGTACTGGCAGTTGAAAGGCAAAGAACATGACCAACATGTGATGAGTATTACAGTATATTATATAAATGCCAGTGTATTATATACTGTATATACATTTTGCTGCTCCACTAGAATGTGTTGTGTTGCCTCCTTGCAGTAGACACAGATGAATGCAAGCTAAGCAGGAACATTTGTGGTCATGGAGTGTGTGAGAACAGCCTGAATGGCCACATCTGTCACTGTCACACTGGCTACCATCTGAACCCTCAGAGGAACGTCTGTGAGGGTAAGAGACGATGGTAGACGAAAGAGACGCAGGAATTAGACATGAATAGTGACTAGAAATTAATATCCAGTTTGTTTTGCATGTTTGTCCCCTGGAAATTAGTGTTCAATGGAATCCTGGTATGTTTCATGGTTTGTTTTAAAGAGGCACTCCAGTAATGATAATAATTATGTCAAAATCAAAAAGGACTGGACCTACATTTCCCATAATACAATGCAAGTGCTTTGTTTAGTACACTTTCACACATTGGTATTGGCCAGGTTGAAATGCAGGGTTTCTCTTATAAATTTTTATGCAAAAACATAATAAATCAAACACGCCAGCAAGACACGTACATCCCTGTGGCAAATAATCTTGCAGTGTGAATAAAAGTGTAACAAGAAAAAAAAATCCACACACCAGTGTAGGACCCGTGTTAGAGTTTATTTCAGCTGTGATATTTTGAGCCACATTGCTCTGTCAGACTTTTAGAGAAACATATACAGAGAAGCCATCTTAAATACCCAGAATCCCTTGGTGTTACATCATGTGATCAGTCATCTTACAAAAAATATATACATAATATACAAAAGCAACTATTCTGAATAAGAAATCAATATTTACATAATGTGAAAGAGACTTGTAATAAGGAAACAAAGTCCATGTGTGCATTAATATACTGTATATCACAAGAACATACAAGAAAATATACAAAACATTTATCATAAACCAATATTTAGTGGAAAATAAGGTTATGTAAATAAATACCAAATAGGTTATGTAAATAAATGTAAATAAATACCAAATATATAAGGTATATGAGTAAAGAAGTGAAGTATTATGCAAAACCTGGCTGAAATAAACCTAAACAAGGGAGCTAAAACTCAAAAATGACAAAATGTAAAATAACAAGTAATGTCATTTAAATCAAACACTGCAAATTCTACAAACCTCCGTTCTGAGCCAGAGAGGACACCGTGCGTCTGTTTTCAACATGACATGTAAACTGAGCCTCATGTGTAAATTAGTGGAGTGCCCCTTTAAGTAAACTTTCCCTCTTGCAGAACACCCTGAATTTCCTGGCCTAAAATTGGCTGCTGTTTACTGCTCACGTAATGTCCTCAAAATACTTCCATCCATAACTTTTAAGTAGTAGCTGTTATCCAGTCTACTGCTTAATGTATGGATGCATCTTTGAGGCCAGAATTAAGTAAAACCTGTAATTCAGTCAATCAGTTACACACAGTATCGTGCTTGTGGTAGGCTTAATGAAAAGAACATTGAAGAACATGCACACTTGCTGATTTTGATGTTTGTTTTTGACCTGAAACTGACCCTCACTGTGCCTTAGTGTTTACTGAAAGGTGTTTTCCTGCCTTTAGAGTTCCATTCACTACATTTGCAACTGCTATATAAAGAGTAATAACCAATAGGGACCACTGTAGATGTGGACACCAAAAACAATTGTATTATTACTATAAAAAACAGATAGATAAATGCAGTGGATAGATCTTCCTGTAGATATAGACTTTATAGAACATGGTTTTTTTTGTCCAAAATGTGAATTTGTCATGTGACATATACTGTGAGACATGTTCTGAAACTACAGTAGTGTTTTGTCTGTGCTCTATAACTCTTTCTTTTCAGTTTGTAAAATTCAACACTGTTTTCATCTTGTGGCGTTATTGTGTCTTTCCCACTCTTCACTCCTGTTGTCCAGATGATAATGAATGTGAGTCAGAGCCTTGTGGTCATGGCAGAGGTCTTTGCGTCAACATTGAAGGAGGCTACAAATGCCTCTGTCGTCAGGGCTATAAACACATGGTACAGCATGGGAGACTCAAGTGTGTAGGTAAGTTAGCCCAAGTCATAAACAGGTTAACCCATAAAGACCCAAACATCCACCGTCTACTAAAATCATCTACTGATATAAAATGTTGAATATCATCTGATGCACTAATCCTATCAATACATGTAAATAATTGGTGTGAAGTACAGTTTGTCATCTTTTCATGGTCATCAGGTACGACCCATTTGGACCTTCAGAGGCTCCGTAGTGAACATATAAACACTTTCGTCTTCTACAACATTCACCAGTAAAACCCATGGAGCTGAATCAATGACAGTGGATGGAGACACTTGGTTTATGTTCAGTTAATAATATATTTTGTTGAAAAAGTCACTTTTTCTATGAACATCTACATGATCAATAAATTAAATATAGAAATGCAAAATACAGAGGATAATATGATAATAAATGGTGAAAAATCACTTAAGACAAGTTAAATTGAGAGAAAAATTGATTTGGGGATTGAAACAATAGTAGCACTGGGTTTTTATGGGTTAATCTTTTCAATAAATTATCACATTATGTGTGAGTTCTGATCTCACTGTTTTGCAGATGTGAATGAGTGCTCTAAGCAAGACATCTGTGGAATAGGAGGCCAGTGTGTGAACCTGCCTGGTTCCTATAAATGTGAATGTCACAGCGGCTTTAAGAGCAAATCCCACCGTCATCCAGCCTGTGAAGGTACAAAGACACCTGTTATTCCTTAACATTATGGATATTAGTGAACCCGCCCCCACTGACAGAGCGCTATCTGTGTCATATCTGTTATGCTATGGGAATTTTTCAATGGGATATAAAACTCTTTTATTGCAGACATAAATGAGTGTCTAAGCCCTGACACATGCCCCAATGAGCAGTGTGAGAACACACCAGGCTCCTATGAGTGCGTTCCTTGTCTGCCTGGTCATGAAGCTCGAGCCGGCGTCTGTTATGGTAAGTAGATTTGTGCCACGCAACAAATTAATGACTTATCAACTTTGATCATTTTTTTTTTTTAGTTTCATACAGCCCTACAAAAAAAAGAGGACAGGCTACTGTAGATATCCCACTCCCACACACCTAACAATCTTGAGTAATTGAGGGCGTTTGCTTTCCCAGCACTCCCATTTCTAGTACAAATAACATATTACTATGAAAAGCACATAGCATCAATCAAAATGAGTAATTTCTCCTATCCAGCAGCAGATACCAAAAGGAAAGACAAAGCTACTAGTATTAAATCCAGTCCAATAATTGAGATCATATTATCAGTGTCTACAGATTGGAATTTGACAGGAGTTTGTTGATACTAAAGTCATTACTGATTCTGCTTATCTGTCTGATTCTTTATTGATTCATTCTCTGTATGGAAACAGTAGATAAATGCACATGTTTCTGCTTTTGGAGGAGAAAAAAATACATTCTTGCGCCATTGTTTACCCATGCTTAGAATGTATAAATGTGGGAGTTTGACGTCAGTGTTTTACCCGCTTCTGTCAGATAAATATAATTCCAGCAGATCAGATCATTTGGAACTGGATCTCAAATTACAGATCAGTATCAGTCAATATACAGTATGTCAATAGAAAATATACTGATAATAATAATAAGAATTGAACATGTCATCAGGTCTGGGTAAATAAACTATCATCAAGGTATTTTCCACTTGAGAGTCTTACCGTCAATCAGCTGACCTGTAGCTGAACCTTCTTTGTGTCTCCCCGTGTGATTCTCCAGACATCAATGAGTGTCAGAAACCGGGCATCTGTCCCAACGGCCGCTGTGAGAACCTCCCCGGTACTTATCGCTGCCTGTGCAACGAAGGCTTCCTTCCATCGGCAGACAGCAAAGGATGCAGCGGTTAGTACCACAGACATGAGAAGTTATCACACAGGGCCGGTGTGCTTATAACAGTCATGCCATTTGGACGTATGATAATGAAGGAGTGCTAAAGGAGGTGTGTTTTATTTCTGTCTCATCCCAAACAGACATCGATGAGTGCGAGGACGCTCGGTTGTGTGCTTACGGCCACTGCATCAACACAGAAGGTTCTTTCCAGTGCCAGTGCTACCCAGGATATCAGCGAACACAGGAAGGCAGCCACTGTGAAGGCATGAATTATTTAACATTTAATGTATTTAAGAGAAACAATTTCTTTTAATAGCACCAGAATCATGCATTGACATGAAACTACTACACACTAGATAACGCCTTAAAGTCAGTATTGTTCATTTCATAATCAGTACTGGACAGTGTTGCCCATTCGGGGGTATATTTTTTAAACTGAGCAGCTCATCCACATGTTTCACATTCCATCATTGTTTTTATTTCCTTCCTTTCAGATATCAATGAGTGTGAGAGGCCATCAAACTGTCAGAGGGGCCACTGTATCAACAGCATGGGCTCGTATCACTGTGAATGCCAGAAAGGCTACACGCTGGTCGGAGGCAGGAGATGTCAAGGTCAGTCTCGTCACATTTAAACAAAACACTGCCAGTGTCTTTCATAGCAGTAATTTCCCAAGACAACTGGCTACACATTGTTGACTTACCTGGTAGTAGTTGTTTTTATAATAATATCAATCATCAATGATCATTAAGGGCAGAGGTGCATAATTTCTTTGCTATGGAAGGTCAAAAATGGAAGAGGACAGAGGTCTTGATGTTACATGACATTAGGTTAAATTATTTTATCTTCAACAGAAAAATAATATTCTAAATCTCAAATAGAATTTCATCTCTTCTCCCTTTCTCGCAAAAGTGCTTATAGTGTAAAGGTTTAGACAATGAACCTTTTTAACTAAGAGTGGACATTTGATTTCAGCTTGGAAAATGGACAGAAATACCATATAAATGTCTGCAAATGAAACAAACTGCTGTCGATTCTATGTCAAGTGTATAAGGTACACATACAATATATATATATATATATATATTTATTCAAAAATAATAGTATTAAAATACCTTCTACTTATTGTGAAGTCTAATTACTGGAAGTTGTTAATTAAGGTGAACTTTAGTTGAGGATGAAATATAAATATCTATTGAAATTGTCATTGACGGTATGTAAGAACCCAGTGCAGATGGATGGATTGATCTGATGCATGCTGTTTTTAGGATTGAATTAATTGTTTTTATATTTGAGAACACAAAAAAATTTATTTATTACCCATGTGGTCACAGTGGGTCACTTCCAGATTTGTGATTATGTTAGCATCATAAGCTGATAACAAACAGAGCTAAGATCAAACTCAGCAGTAATGTTGGCTATGACTGGCTTTCACCCATAAATTTTGGAGTCAGAAGGTCAAAGGTCACAGGATTTAAAAAAAAAATTGTTTAAACCCTTGGACAGTTTACTATGCAGGCACATTATGCTCCTGCAGTGATTCAACTGTTCTATTTGCTTATTTTATTTTTGGCTATTTTGTGTGTACATGTTCTTCCTGTGTTTTTATATCTCCCTGGTTTTGTACATGCTTTAAAGGTCTTCATGTTCATGTTACATAACATGTTTTTGCGTCCCACACAGGACATTCCTGCTCTAGACAGACTATTTTTAGTGATAACTTCAAGTAACGTGTTAAATGTGATCTTTGTCATGTATAAAAACTCTTTTAATATTTAATCAAATGCTTAATACTTGTACATTAATGAACGAGTAGAAAATGTATCTTGAGGCATCTAAAACTTTCGTACTTGTGAAAAAGTTTTGTAATTTTTTGCATGACTTTCTGAGCAAACACATCAGTGATCAAATGTTTTGTAACTTTTTCTGAAAAAAATGTAAGTTGCTAAAGAAAGAAGCCTATCTGTCTGTTGCTCAGATGGTGTTTGGATTGAAACAAACACTCAGAGCAGCCTGTGTAATTTCACTTTCAGACATAGACGAATGCGCCGCAGACAGAAGTCTCTGCCAGCCCTACGGCTTTTGTGAGAACAGACCTGGCTCATATGTGTGTGCCTGCAATCACGGCTACGTCCTCTCAGAGGACAAACACAGCTGTGAGGGTAAGCCTGCTCTGATTCCTCCTGCTTTACCCGAGACCAAGATTCATCCCACAGATTTATCCAGGCCTGAACATGTGATCCCTCTCAACATTTCATTCCTCACCCAAACCAAAGCTCAGGTTCTGAAATCCAGAAAATTGGCTTTATATATGATAAAGTACAAATAAAGCTGTATTTTTAGACATATTTTAAGCCAATCTAACAATCTTTCAAAGCTTTAATAGAAATTGAAAAGCACAGACAATATGGAACGCCACTTTATAGATTCCAGTCATGCATTTTTTAATTTTTTTTTTAACTTTAAATTGTTTTCTTATTTTCATCTGTTGTGATTTTGCAGCGGTTCAAGTGCTGACAGATGAGAAAAAGGAGTGCTACCTGAACCTTGATGACACAGTGTTCTGTGACAGTGTCCTAGCCACTAACGTTACCAAACAGGAGTGCTGCTGCTCCATTGGAGTGGGATGGGGGGATCACTGTGAGATCTACCCCTGCCCTGTCTCTCAGTCAGGTAAACGGGGGGGGTTTGAGTCCTCTTCATTTTACCAAATACAGAATAAATGCATCTGTGTGAAAAAAAAAGAATTGAACTGCATGCTTTATATTATACACACTTAAACTGTTGTCTTCTCCATCTAGCTGAGTTCCACTTCTTGTGTCCAAATGGTCATGGTCTCTACTATGAAGAAGGACTCCAGTACAGCCTGCCTGTTTACCACGGTATATACAATACCACATGGATCACTCTATTCACAGACACCAGAAACAGACCATCCGTCTTGTGCTGACTGATTACATTAGCGCTTATATCATATTTTCTTCAACATGTCATGCATTGCTGTCTTGTAGAAATACAACCAAGGCACAATAACATCATGCGTCCCTGTTGTTTTTCATCCTTATCTGCAGATATTGATGAGTGCGCTCTGTTCGCTGAGGAAATCTGCAAAAAGGGTCGATGTGAGAACACAATGCCAGGTTACGAATGTTATTGTCAACAAGGCTTCTACTATGACAGCAACCTCCTGGAGTGCATTGGTGAGTATTAAGAAAGCAGAACGTATCCTGTCTGAACACACACACCCCCTTCACCTAGAGTTTCAGATCTTGCTACAAAAATACCCACTAGTAAACCACAACAAAGAGGAATATCTGTACTTTTGATTTTCATTTGTTTTGCTCTTGTTTTTTTTTTGTTTGTTTTTTTTTGCCAAAGCAGTTCTTGTTGTTTGATTGTCTGACATGGAGATGATGGATGCGTGTGGTGTTTGCTTGAGTTTTCATTTTATAACATAGAAAATGAATACAAATAAAAAAAGGAATAGCACTAGAAAAGTTTGGAACTTCTTTCTTTCTCCTTTATGAACCTTATTTGAGTACTTTACTGGCTGACTTTTATTTGGCCTGTAAATATATTTTTTTCAGTTTTTGTTTCCTTGTGTTAAACATAAATGGAAGCGAAAACAAACACTCCTCCATCCTCAGTCATTCACATGCTGAGAGAGAAAAAGATAATAGCTACTTGACCATACAACCAATATTTTTTTAATGTATTTTATCAGTTTCTGCTTAAACACTGAGTTTTATCTGTTTCTTTATTGAACTTACTGTATTGTATTGTGTTATTATGTTATCTCTGTACAACTGGTCACTACACAACGAATTGCTCTTCTTAATATAACTGTTCTACTTATTAAAATAAAAACTCACGTCCTGCAAAGTGTTGTATAAACTCTGCAGTATGTACTGGTGTTCTCAGTTTAATTGGTGCTTTGTATCAGATCCCTGCTGTAGTTTATTTATGTGCGTTCTCCCTCAGATGTGAATGAATGCCACGACGAGTCTCTTTGTACCAACGGCCACTGTGTCAACACTGAAGGCTCCTTCTTCTGCAACTGCAAACAGCCCTGGACTCCAGACTCCAACAAGAAAAAATGTGTGATGGCAACAGTAGCAGGTGCATCAGCGTTTGTCTCTGAGTGCATTCATGTAGCTGCCTGTAGAATCATCTTGGACGTTAAATCAACCTCCGTTTTTGTGCAGATGTCAACGAGTGTGAGGATCCAGCCAACTGTAAAAACGGCCACTGTGTGGACACCCCGGGTTCTTACTATTGCATTTGTTCCCCGCCCTGGACTCTGGCCACTGATCGCAACAGCTGTGTGACTCCTGAGGAACAGGCTGGTGAGTGCAGACACACTGCACAGACACAACGTCAATGGAAAAGAGAAAGCTAAACTCATTGAATTGGCATTGTATTGCTTGGATGTGCACAGCTGGGAAGCCGTTGCAGTCATCATACTAGCAGAGGGAAAAATAATAATAAGCTATTTATATATTAGAAATTTCTATCATCATATAGAAAGATAAGTCCTTCTGTTGTAATGTTTTGTGAGCACAGTTTAAAATGCTAGTAAAATATATGATGATGAATCAGATTTTATAGTATGTACACACAGTATGGTTAATTGCATCAGTGCTCACCAAAATGTTTGAGGGAACTTCCATTTTCTAGATCAGTAATTCACTTTTTTAAAATAATACACAGATCACATAGACTTCAGAGAAAAAGCAGCCGTTCCTTGTGTTTTTTTTTTATATATATACAGTGGTGGTGATGCAAGAAGTATTTGATGTATTACATAAGGCAGATTCCTCACTACATGTTTGCTTTCTAGATTTGAGGGGATAGAGACATGAACTGAATAGGAGCTTATTTAATTTCAGAAAATACGGAATCAACGAATCAATATGTGCTCCTATGTATGGTGCACTGACAATAAATGCACATAAATGTCATAAATGTAGTATATATATCCAGATTTTCTTTACATACTGTGGTGAAAATGTTATACATATATACATTCTCAGATCTAGTGATGAATTGTTTTTACTTTTTGGAGCTTGTTTTAGCTTTACTGGATATTTGCTCTGTGAATATCTCATGTTAATTTCCCTCACTGCTGCTCCATGTACGCCAGCTGGAGTAATAACACAGTAAAATCGATATTTCTGATTCATTGCTCACAAACAATGAAAAAATATATTTTCTATATTTGGAAGGTAATTCATTTCTTATGTTATTTCTGATCTGGTCACTTTGTTACAATTTCAATATCGAGGATAGGTTATTTTCAGCTTTGAAGTAAATAAAATGTAATTAATTCAAAAGACGTTTTTCAGTGATAAAGGATCAGACTCATGGATATGAAGTGTGCACAAGATAAAGTGTACCTCTCCGTGTAGGAATGGTACATGGTGAGAAATGTTGATGCTTCATGGTTAATTCATGAACCCAAAGCCAATGTTCTCAATGTGGGAATGAAAAGAGAGTGGTGATTGATCTCCACCAGGTATTGTATTGTATCTGATTGAAGAGAGGACAAGTTGAACCAATCATGGAAGAGCACACTGTGCTGATTGAATCTAGTGGAGAATGAGTATTTTTCATTTCATGAGCAGAGGTTTGGAACATACAGCTAGACTGCACCCTGTGTAAACAGAGGGAAAATCTGATTGCCATGTTGTTTTTGTACAAAATTAGCAACATTACATACATTTATTTTATCTAAACTCAGAATGGGAGATGGCTTCACCGTTGTCCTGTGTCTGCATTTGAGGATGATATCCTTTGTGCTTCATCAGTCTGTGACATGAATTGTTTCCTGTACAGTTTGCTGACTGTGCAGCAAAAAATAGATTTGAGACTCCAGCATGGCAAGTACCTAGAAAGCCTCTTTTTGTTATTGTTCAGATATGACTTATGTGGAAAAAATGCGGAAGACAAAAATAGCTGGTATAGCACACTTACCCTTGCTGTGAGATTTGGGATTCCACAACTGAACCTGGAGGATGTTCTTAGCTTCAGAGACATTATAAAGTATGGATAGCACCGGATGCCTCTAAAATCAGAACATGGATATAAACAAGTTTTAAGAAGTCCATTGTTGCCCATTGTTTATTGAATTCCACTCATCCAGACTGAGCTAATCCACTGTCCAAAAATGTACCAATCATTGTAGCCAAGCTGCCAATACTGACCAAAAACAGGAATTTGGTGTAAAATGCTCCACTACACTTCCAAACCAGATGACAGATGAACATGTTATAGTACACATTACCTACATGGCATTTATCATTCATTTTCTCTGCAAACTGCCTGCAAACGCCTTTACAGATAAAAGATTCCTCAGTGGAGGTGTTGCAGATTGTGCAATATGGTGTTGAAACTGGACACTGCATTTCTGTGATCAATTACAGGATTATGCATGACTAAATTCTTACAGAATTGTTATTGGTATTACAGATGAAGGAATTAAATTTGCATGCAGCATTTATGGGAAAACCATAAACAGAAATATGAGTCATACAGCTGGTGGACACAATAAAAACCACTGTAAACATCGTCCAAACTAATATAATGTCCCTGCAATAAATTACCTCAGAAGTTTGAGATGTTTGGTTGATGCTGAGACTGTGTCAGATGGTGTTTTAAAAGCTGACTCATGAAAGTATAAGGCATTATTGCGCAAAGCCTCAAACATCTCCGTAGTGTTGAATCTGACGCAGTCATAACAAAAGAAAACATTGCAAACTTCACCCATATTTTGCAGGACTATTGGAGTTAATTGCGCGGGTGCTATTGTTTCCACAGTCTGTACTGAGAGAGTTGGCCCCAAGCAGATGTTCATACTGTAACCAGTGTCTGTGGTGCCCTTTGCAGATGTGAATGAGTGCCAGGATCCCTCGTACTGTAAGAATGGGAGGTGTGAGAACACGCCCGGCTCCTTTCACTGTTTTTGCGACCCTCCCCTCACCTTCAGTGCAGCTCTGAAACAGTGCGTCTATGACGGTGGGTAAAATCAGTCAGCTCATGAGTCTGACTGACAAAAAAAAAAGAGTTTCGGCTTATCTGTGGCATGTACTGGCTTTACGTTCAGTTACACCACTCCTCCTGCTTACCCACTTTACAGAGACAGTTTCCCATTTTGTGGAGAGAAGACACTTTATGTAGTTATTAAGAAAACACACTGAGCGTTCACATTTCTGCACATATAGCAATATGAGACCATGTTGAGTGTGACAAAACACTAGACTGTTTTGTGCATTTTGTATCTATGCTTCTATTTTCAAAAAAACGCTTTAATCTTTGAAGTTTCTGTGGATAGGAATGACAAAATGTTAACTGTACAATGATATACATGGTTTTATACAGCTCGTTTTGAGTGCCTTCTTATAAATAAAGGTAGTATTTTTAATAGCGAGTTAAAAGGGACATCAAATATCAAGTATTATGTTCAATTATATTAAATACTCAGCTTTTATAACCTTTTATTGATTAGACAAAAATTTAATGCACCAGTAATAATTCTGCATGTACAATATACGTGTATATGTATATGTTTGACAGTCCTTTCTCAACTCATAATTTGTAAAGCATGGCTGCTCTTATAGCTGCTGAATGATAATTTCTCATTGTTAAATTTTCCATTAAAAAAAAACATTCTTTTGTGTTGGTCGGTGTATAACCACTTCCATTGAAGTTCATTTCACATCTTTAAACCATATTATGTATACAATTCATTGGCATATTCCATCATCACATATACCTGTAATGGATGTGGGTGTCACATGCAGTTGGATCTGATAATAATCTAAACCAGTTACTGTGAAACTTCATCAGAATCTGTTTTCGATGGTTTGGATAAGACTGTGTAACTTAAAAGACCTGGTGTTTATGTCTGACTGTCTGAATGTTTTTACTTACTAGATAGATAGATAGATAGATAGATAGATAGATAGATAGATAGATAGATAGATAGATAGATAGATAGATAGAT
>JAPQRQ010000007.1:15860805-15940050 GCA_037367365.1 Apogon talboti | reverse complement strand
TCCAATATAAGCAATTATTTAATTAAAAAAAGCCAAAACTCCAAAACCTGTGGGGCTCCTGGGTCTGAGGAGGTTAATGGGGATTGTGATTTTGAATCAGCATAACTGATTTAGATAAAATCATGTTTTTTTTCTCCCAGTATAAAAAGCCTTATTGTCGCATTTATGTTTGTTTGTTAATGACATATATAATAAACGTGCCTGTCCCAAATGGTTTGCACCCAAAATGTGTGCAAGAATCTTGGGTTTCATTTGGATTAGCTTCTACTCAGTACATTTATACAAATACACAATTTACATTCTAATCTGATATACCTGTACTTTACCTTAGTATTTATTTTATGCTGCTTTATACTTGTGCTCACTTACATTTCAGAAATATTTTCCTCAGCATAGAGTTAATTGTTTTTACTTTTTGAGTAAAAACACTAATTATTTTATTTCCTAACAAAGTTGTATCTTACCAAATTTCTATCAGTGTTTAGGTCACAATGTAGTAATTAATGTTATTGTATTTAGTGCAAACTCTCAATTATTTATATGTTTCTTTCAATTTGCAGTTATTGATGAATACTTATATTTATTGAATTTGTTTCCTTTTTTCCCGCAGACATCGACGAGTGTGCTGAACCAGGAGTTCGTATTAGTCCCTGCAAAAACGCTCGCTGTGTGAACACCGCCGGCTCATACAAGTGCTACTGCAAACACGGCTTTGTGGCTACACGCAGGCCAAACATATGCATGCGTCGCAGAACTCGGTAACCTCTGAGCATCATCTTAACACAACAACAACAACAACAACCGAAAAAAACGTGCCTGCCGTGCACGCACCTCTGTCTCATCCTTCAACCCTGGGACTGTGTGTAGGCAGCAATCCTTCAAATATATGTCCTCATCTGGAGTCAGATCATGGCAGCGGCTCATGAAACATATCATTGTCGGCTCTTCTTCCCCGTCTCACATTTAAGAAACCAATCAGTACAGACAAAGAACGTGATTGTTTGTTTGTTCAACTTTTTTTGTAATTATTGTTTTTGTTTTTTTTAAGTGTATGTTGTTAAGCTTCAAATATGCACTTTCCTGTTGAAATGACCTGCCATTTTTAATTTTAATCCTTGTTCTCAAGCCATATCTTGCTTTAATGAGGAAGTAGAATATTTTTTAAAGAGCACCACACACACGTAGGGATCTCTCTGCTATTCACTTTGTTTGTATAAGTCTATTTAATATTTGTATACTGTAGGAATGCCATGGAACGTTTTCAGTGTTTTGGTATTCCCGTTTTACATTCCCAGTTCATTCAGCATTGTATAAATCTAATTCAAAATCCTTTCTGTGGGAAGTTATTGGCTGGTTTTGTGTTATTGTACAGTTTGTTCTCACAGTTTCTCAAAGATTGGTGCCTGTCTTACCCGTTTGTTTGTTTGTTTGTTTGTTTGTTTGTTCATGAGCAACCTGAAGTTTTTGTATAATTTGACATGTGCACCAAAGTTGACATTAAGCTAGCCAAAAGGTCATGCACTTAGAAAGAATATAGTGGGAATATTTGCTAAATGTAGCTTATTCCAGAAAACCAATTAAGTTTGACATCTCTTGTTATAATTGCATCAAAGCATTTACAAAACCAAACAGTTTTAATTAAAAAAAGATGTCAAAAGTAATGTCTTTGTTTTTCCTTGTATTTTTGTGGGAGTCTGTATGGGAATTTTTCCATATAAGCACATATTTACCACAGAAACTGGAAACAGTGAACTCTGCAAGTGCCTCCAAATCAGACATTAACATCCAGACATTAAAGCTTTCACATTGACAGTTAAAGCAATGTGTGGGTCTGCTGCTGAGGATGATTCACTTTTTCCTTTCAAGACGCCTGGAACAGAAACAAACCCAACACACAGGAGGATTTCCATAGGTTTTCCATTCATTTTTTCTCCTCTTATGCTTTTTAGGTCAACAACAACATATAAATTTGAATAATGGCACACTCATTTGCCCATATTTTCAAATGTTTGGCAAATTCTTTCTTGGATATTTTAGGAATTATTACCTTTTCACTAACATTAAATCCAAATGTAATTGATCCTTCAATGAGTAACTGACAATGAATCAAAACTCTTCATATTATTCAGTTTTATTTACCTGATCACAAATACATATAATATGTCAATTTTTAAACAGCTCAGGTGAATCTAATTTCTACTATATTACATGGATTTGAAGACTGATACAAGGGGCACTGTCAGTGCCAAAGGTATAATTCATAAAACAAACAAGGGTGTGAGCTTTAAACTACCTGCACCTGCATTGAACAGAGGTAAGACATGTAAGCAGGTGAGACCTGGTTAAACTATTTATCAAAGACATCTGTTTCTGTCTGAGACCAGTACACCTGCTACATTTTAAAAAAAAAAGGTATTATACAAGTCAACAATCTTAATGCAAAACAATTTCCAAAATCTTCCACTAGAGGGAGCTGCTTGTATATATACTGATGAAAGTGGGCTGTCAGCATCTACACAGAAAAATCCCCTTTTGATGCAAAGTGGTTTATATTTGTAGTGTGTGAGGGATCCACTCGACAATTTTCTTTCTCAGCAAATAAACTGTTATCTACTCTATATTAAATATATGTATTTTTTTGTGTTTATTGTATTTTTTTATAGGAAAGGTTAATTCATTTATCATTTATTCAAAACAAAACAAAGCAAATGCCCTCAATCATCTTGTAGACACATTAGTCTACAAGATGATTGTAAATGCAAAACTCAGGATAGATGTGCTGACTATAAACATCAAAAATGCGGAGCCTAATTTATTAGTGGTCCACAGAGTGTATTACTGCCCTCATTCTTCTTGTCCATACTGTAGGCATGTTTGGAATTACCTCCACACCTGTTGTGTTTTCTTCACAATACTGTCTATGTTCCCTGCAGAAATTCTCTCTGGTGACCTGTGAATGACACTGAACTGCCAGCATGTGAAATATGACATGTTAGGGAGCACATCTGCAAATCTGCACACCAGTAAACAGGTGACATGACTCAGTGCTGTCCATCTCTCTGTTTACACAACCTATGATCCTCGTCCTGTGAGCTCAGCGAGTCACGTTGCCGTGGCACCACAGTTCCTCACTGTCCTGGTTTCATTCTGTCGAATTATTATATAATTTTAAACTGGAACAGCAGGGTGACCTACAGCAACTAGTTTAGGAGAAAGAGAGATAAGAAAAGGATGGAAAAGAGAGAGAGGATGAACAAGAACCGGAACTGAAATAGCATATCTGGCCTTGGGAGATGACTCAAAAAGTGTTGGGGGATATAAATATCTTTTAGTAGGTCGCACTGACCGGAGAATAACCCACTGGGTATTGGTGGCTAAAGTGCACAGCTACTAAAGTTTCTTATTCGTTGGTCAAATACAGCAGGGTTTTGGAACTTGGGGGACACGTGACATGAGAAAGCTAAAAAATTAAATGTTTAAAATAATGATATGCACTCAGTTCAGGTATTAATATTCATAAAAAAGTAAAAATTCTGGTCATGACATTTTTATTTATTATATTTATATTTATTGATTGTTATAATCCCTGACTACTTAATGCATTCAACACTGTTTTCATTATAAACCAGTGCTGAACCACTAGGCAGCTAGAATTGATAAATAAAATATGAGGCAAATTACTTTTCAACATTTATTTCCACACAGAGCTACATTTTAAGATTCCCCAACAATTTCAATTAAAGCTTTTTTCTTTAGGATAAATAGAAAACAGCTCTGCATTTGGGAAGACAGATTTCTGGCCAAATTTGGGAGAAGAACATGAGCTATCAGAGCATCAGAGGTGTTGCTAATAAGGAAATAAAACCCAACAGACAGCCTTATAAGGTGGGAGTACACAAACTGAAATTAAGTAGGATGTAAGGATGGATTATGCTCTTTGAAACACGGTATGAATTTTAGACAGACACTTTGCAGTAAACTAACTACAGAGAACTAATGTTAAATCAGATGAGGAATAGCAGATTTGAGTGTTTATTCATAAACGAAAACACTTAACAGTAGAAAAGATGGTGTAATGATAACTATCAGCACCATGATATTAAACAGTGTTGACTCTGCTGCTACAAACCACACAAACCTGAATGAATTCCTCAAGTTCAGACCCATTATGTCTCTTTCAGCTGTCCCTCCCTGAGACATTTTCTAAAGGGTCACCACAGAGACCCCTCCATTGCTCACAATTGGAGTCATATGATTCAGCTTTAGGGAAGGGAATATCTGTACCCACACACATACACACACTGTGCTGGGAAAGAAGAATAGAGATCATGTCCACCCGGCTGTGAAGCTATACACCCATACCAACTTTACCAAACACAAGCCCCCGACTCCACCCTGGTCACCGCACGCACTTATGATGACCCCCCCCACGTCCAGGTCCCATCTATAGTGAGCAGACAGAGGAGGGTTTAGCTCAAAATGCTGCAATCTGCAGAAAGCACTGTGCTGGACACACTCTGGCAGCCAGTGGCAGCCTTATATCCTGCACTCAGCTCTTTCCCTTTGTCACGGTGGATTGTGGATGAGCTCTGTGCTGGGATGTGGGTCTATGAGCAGGCGCTGGGGCTGCAAGGGGCCAGGGGTGTAAACAGGTTGTGTGTGGGGCGTGTAGGGTTGGACACTTTCAATGCAGACACACATACACACTGCTCAGATATGTGTTGTTCAAGCCCTGGGGGTCTTCTTTATAGCCATAAACACTAAAGTAAAACATCTGGGAAGAGAGATTTCAATTTTACCCAACATGTAAATGCATCTGAACATGAGTAATTCCAGTTTTCAGAAGAAAAAGTTGACATATAGAGATATATAAGCTGGTGAGAAGTAATTTTACCGTTTTTTAATTCACTCCTTGATAGCAATAGGGCTTCTTTGTACAGTTCTGCTTCAGTTGCTGCCAATACTAAAGAAAAAAAAATTATACAGTTTAATAAGCCAAAAAATTAATAAGTGGGTCAGTAAATACACTCTGGCTATAAAAAGTATTTGCCCCTTGGACGTTTTCCCTTTCCATTGATTTTATAAAAGGAATCTTAGTCAATATAATTTGGCTTTTTTAACAGTTAAATGCAGGAAAAAACTCTTGAACTTCTACAAAGCAATGGCACTTAATTATTATATATGTAATGTAAAATAAGTGACTGCATAAATATTCAACCCTCTCAAGTCTGCATCACAGCGCTGAGTCCATGTGCATAGATCTCAGTCATGCTTTCACATCTGGACAATTCAGTTTTTCTCCATTCTTCTATGCAAATACTGCTAAAGAGCTTGCACAGGGATCAGGTGTGAGCAGCCACAAATTCTCAATTGGATTGAAGTCTGAGCTTTGACTTGGACATTCCAGAACATTCACCTTGTTGTCTTCAAACCACTTCCCAAAATGTAAAAGGCATACAACATTCACTGTACGTTTTGATTTTTTCAGTAATAATTCTTATTTCATTTATCATACCTTAAGCATTTCTACCTTTATAAGCCTTGCTGCTGAGAGGCATCCCTCTCAGAGGCATCCTCATGCTGCATATGTCATGCTTCACAGTGGCGATGGTGTGTTAATGTTGATGTGCAGTGTTTAATGTCCACTGAAGATCATGTCTCATCAGACCAAAGAAGCAGACTCCAGTTGACCTCGGAGTCTCCCATATGCCTTTGGGTGAACTGTAACCCAGATGTCTTCAACAGTGGCGTTGCTGTTGTCTGCCCACTCTCTTGAATCTGAAGCTTTTAACCCCTTCAGAGTAATCACAAGGGTAGTCTCCTTCTTCAGTTTGTGAGGACAAATGACTCTAACCAGATTTACGCACGTACCATATTCCTTCTATTTCTTAATAATGGATTTAGTTGAAATACAGAGGATTTTTCTGTATCCCATCCCTTGACTCATACTTTTCAGTAGCCTTTTCTCAGAGCTGCTTGGAGTGTTCTTTAGTTTTCGCGGTGTAATTGTAGCCATGAATACAGTCATTTGAGACACATTCACTGCACTCAGGTGATCTCCACTTCACTATTTGTGAGACTTCTAACACCGACTGACTGGACCTCTGTTGATTTAGGTCAGTCACGTTCAAGGGTGTGAATATTTATGCAACCACTTATTTTACATTATACATTTTATTAATTGACACTACTTTGTAGAAATTTGTTCCCCCTTTTTTTATATGTTTTTCTTACCAACAACACAAATTATATTTACCATGATTCCATTTACACTGTGTGAATGGTATTTGTAGGCACTGTACAAATAGATACAGATATACCATATAGTACTATCATATAACAATGTTTAACCACAAGCCACAAATAATGTAAGCAAATATTTGACAGCAAAAAGCAATGTTTAATTAATGGAAGACTTGTGTATTCATGTTTGAGTATGACGTTCCTAGCACTTTTAAGTATACTATAATCTCTCTAATTCCATGAGATGCTCTAAGGGATTTTATCCTCCATATCGCTGGACTTCCCTTAATTAATCAATATTCACTGAAACACAAGGCTCAGCTCTATAGAAGCATCTACCTTCATCATTATAAACTAATCTACATTATTCCTCATTCGGTGTAACTTAAAAGGTTTCTAATTAACATAATGGACTTCAATGAAATACCACTCAACAGACAAACATAAATTTCTATGTGAACTGAACAAATCTGTACTATTGTCTCATCTTGAAACTTTGATGAAAAATGCAATCCTTGTTTTTGTATATGATAACTGACTTTTATATAAGTGATGAAAGACACTTTTTGGCTTTGAATCTCTCCTGCATAACATTAAAAAGAACAAAAATGACTCCATATGATTGTCCAATAAAATGTGTAGATTATTATTTTTTAGGCATTATTATATATTTTATATATCGGCTCTATTGGAAATTAATGGGACAGTTAGTTTTAGTGTGATGCCCAGTAACCAAAATAATCTCAGTGCAGTTTCCAAGTACACTTTGAGACTGAAAACTCATCTTTAAACCAACAGGCAGCTTTATAACCTTAATTCAACTGTCTATCAACCTCACCTAATAAAAATTCTATTGATTTAGGTGATTTGTAGCAATCACAAATTTACTCAGACACATGAAGAATGCAAATCAATAGTAACCACTGGTGCTACAGCTGCACTTTAAATGAGCCCGTCTACTTGGAAAGCTTCAACTACAATACTACATTCACAGTGAAAATGCAAAGTACTGGAACCATACTAACAACACAGCAGAGCTTTTTCATTACCACTAACTGCTTATAATGAGTAGCATGCACTTTTCCAAACTGCTCAGCCCTCCCTAAAACACCCATCATCCCATAAAGTCCTCACCACTACCACTTTGTTGGTGCAGCTACACCCATGCACACAGATACACGCCCTATAGTGAGAGAGACACTGTGGAAACACAAGACCCCAAAATAATTGAGGTGTTGGAGTTCTGGTGCCTTCCGACAGACCACCAACACATTGACATTGAACTGATTTACTCACAGGATGTTTTTTTAAGTCAGCGGCAATAACCATCAAATCACTGCTCACAAAGCTGTACCATGCAAGAGAATAGAGCACAAGAGAAAACACTTATCCAGGACTTGAGGCTTTGGTGCATGAGGACCTGTCAGTGCTTTATGAATAACCCAGATCCTGATGACTTGCTTGATGTCACACACCAGCCAGGTGCTGCATACTGTCTCAGGAATAATTTAGTGCCACCTGAGTTCTCAGAGACAGAAAATACTTAACGCATCGAAGGAAAACTCTGGTTTTAGATTCCTAAGAAGGATGTTTGACTAAATAAAGTGAGCTTTCATTACCAGAAGAATCAAGTAATCAAGGGACAGAATGACAATGTTAATGCATATTCAGTAGTTTTATATATATATATATATATATATATATATTACAACAACACATTAAATTCTCCAGTTGAGGAGTGAATACACTTTGTGATTTGAATAATTAGTTTGGCAGCAAGTTTATGCTGGATGCCTTTCTTGGCGCAACCCTCTCCATTTATCCGGGCTTTGGACTGACACTAGAAACCAGAACTAGAACTAGGACTAGGACTAGGACTAGGACTAGAACTGGTGCGGTGCAAAAATCTTGGGCTACCTTTAAGTTTGTTGTTTTTTCAGGATTGTAAATACCAGTCTCTTTACTAAGAAAACACAAGAAATGTGCACATAACAAACAAAAAAATCACAACTAAATGGCTTTTACAGGTAAAAGTCAGAATTTAAGATAAGTTTACAGCACTAAAATACAGAAAAAAGTGCAAAAGACAGGCAGAACATTCAAGAGTGAAACAGGAAAATATGAGTATCTGCTACTTATATTACTTGTATATTTAGCATAACTGCTGTACACATGACAAAAAAATCACCAAACAAAAAAACATTTGACATGTGTTGAATGAAACCTGATGTAAAACAGAAGATTAGTGCAGTAAGTTCCATACTGTCTGCACAAAATAAACATGTAAAGTGGGAAAATGAAGTCAAGGTAAATACTTAATACTTTGGTCTTCTTTTTTTTCTAAACATTCTTGTTGTATCTTGATCAGAAAAACAGACAAATGCATATGTATAATCGTTATAACTTGCTAAAACAAAAACCTAATGCTGGCCTAGTGCTGTAAATGCAGCATTCTGGTGAGATATTCTGAAATACTGGAGAGCAAAGATATACCGACTAAAAATAGTGCATGTAAGCCTACTGCACACTGTTGTTTTTCTGAGATGTTACCGTAACACATTCCCATAAGATGCATTATGTGACTGCAGGGTAAGAGTGGGGTGAAAATGAATGAAAAGCCTTTCAGATTTAGCACCAGGGACAGCACCAGACACTGGAAAACATCCTCCTTACTGTGCATTGTGCAGCTGTTGAGAATACTGAAAATGTGCACAGTGTTTCCCATGTGACTGCGAAGGGTCAGCACCCACCCACACACCCACCCACACCACCTCCCCACGCACACCCCCTAACTACCACCACCACGTCCACTTTTCTTTCTTCTCCCTGTTGAACGGGGGAGCGGGAGCGGTTAAGGTACAGACCCACGGCCTTTCGGATGCTCACCCACCGGGGGAAGAGGAGGAAGAAGAAGAAGCTGCGGATATCCGTCTGATACCTGCTCAAAAGAAAAAAAAAAAAAGAAAAAAAAAACGGGCTCGCTCCGTCTCTTCGCCTATTTTTTCCCCTCCTTCCTCTACCGTTAACCGTTTTGTCTTAAAGCTAACCAGTTTTATATATTTATATATATATATAAAATAGGCTGGTTCGGTTTCGTAACCCGCTGCAACGTTAGCAGCGGGGACAGAAAAAGCCGTTTCAAGGATGCGGATTTAACGGAAAGACCTTAGCGGTGTCACCTGGGATTTTTTTTCTTCCTTTTTTTTAACCATTAAAATTCGAATTTACCCATTTGCACGCGTCGGGGGGGAAAAAAATTACATGTCTGGTGAAATTTCGCACGTAGAGACGCGATAGAATCCATATCGACAGCCTCTGTTACTGAAGACAAAATAAGAGGTAAGAATTATTTCCTTTTTTTTGACGTTTTTATTCATTACCGACCACCAGTAGGTTGTAAGCTACACACTAATAACAACAAAGCTAATGAGAGACGGGGGATATTCAGGTGACTGCTGTTAGCATGCTAGCTATCACAGTCAACACATAACGTTTTTGCATCCTAGCTGTTATTTTCTGAAAGAGAGCCTAGTTTATATGCAGCCGTGTGTTTTTCTGGCCTATTAGCAGCCTGGTTGGGAAGTGTAGCTGACTGCAATGCCTGGCGTTAGTTACTGGGAACCATCTGTATGTAGCCTATGTGTGTGTGTGTGTGTGTGTGTGTGTGTGTGTGTGTGTCTCCTCATGCCTTTGTTTGAGTCGATGTCAAACGCAGGCACATTTTTATCTGCGTTTTCACCACAAACCAGCCTGTGGATCTGTATTTCAGCATCTGCTAATAAACCATCCAGCCTTGTTCTCTGTTCATAATATTGGTATTTTACCAAGATGTGCTGAAGTGCTGGCATCTCGTATAAGCTGCAGGTTTTTTTTGTTTTTTTTTTCCTCTTTCGACATTGTGGGTTGTGTGGTTATGTTATGATAAGACAGATTTCTACTGCGTGCTTGGCCTAGACTGTGAGTCATAGCGGAGATGCATCAGGTAAAAGTGTGTTAAAAGGTGGGAAATAAAGGCAGGTGAACAAGTGTTTTGTAAAGTATAAGTCTCATACGTAGCTTTCAGGCGTGTAACGACAATATCCTTTATTTAGCAGATTTTGGGAGCTGATATTTACTGGCTACCACGTGTAGAATCACGCCTGCATGGCTCACACACACCAGCACATTGATAATTGTTACTGTGTATTATGATCAACTCATAACTCATACAGATAAATATTCATTACTGTCAAGTCCTTCAGGGAATGTTTTGTACATGGAAGATGGAAAAGTGGTAGTTCCAGTTAATGGCAGGTTAGTATGTGGGATGATTATTTTGGGGGGGTCTGGGATTTTTTTTTTTTTTTTGAGGAATCAGAAGAAGAGTTGAAGGAATAAAGCATCAGAGGAAAAGATGAAATGCTAATGAGTGTTGGGATGTGTAAAGATTTGTCTGATTTGTGAAATTTACTTTGTCCATGGTAGCTGGGAATGGGTCAGAACTGGTGTGTTTTCCAAGAACCATTCCAGAGATCCCTCTGCCATAGGACTGTCATTACTTTTGTGATGTTTGTAAGTGGTTGTCCATGCAGTGTGCACTTATGGTTTTCAAACCACTTCCCATTCCATGACTGATGCATAGGGGAGAGTGGGGTAAGATGAGCCAGTGGGCAAATTGACCCACCCCCTGTATCTAGGCAACGGTACACATTTGTTGTTATGTGAGCATAAATTGTGCAAGCACCTTCCATTTTGGTGTCCCTGTGATTGAGCTAAGCACATGGTAATTAAGCTAAGTAAGTAAGGTAAGTAAGCTTTCTTTACAAAAAACTGTTTTTTACTTGTAAAAGTAAATTTTTTTACAGTTGTAATGACTTGCGTCAAAGCAAATTTATCGAGGTCTAAACATGTGTATCATACATGTTGATGATTTGCCAGCATATTAAACTATGCGAACCATTTAGCTAAAGATTAGTTTGACTTGTTAAGCTAGGCCACTTTCTCCAAAATTGTGGTTGTGGGGCAAAATGAGCCAAATGCCTTGGGGTAAATTGAACTAGTGGTTCATCTTACCCCACCATGAGGCATGAGTTGCATTATGTCTAAAAAGTCAAATAGTTTATTTTAATGGTGTACTAAATAGCTGTTTTTTCTTCTTAATATATTATACATTGTATAAAAGTCATTATGCCAAGAAAATACTGCAGAAAGACAGACTGGGGCTCAACACCCCTTGAGGAGATGGTGTGCTGAAGAATCTAACTCAACCTCCAAAGGCTGCAGGAACTGCACGGAGGGAGCAGCACTTGATATTTCCCTGGAGCCTTGAGGGGTGGAATGTAGAGTAGTTAGTCATTGAGTATGAAAGTAGGCCTAATTAAGAATCAAAACTCAAGCCTCATTAATGTTCCTCACATTTGAGTCAAGTTGCAGAATTGTTTTTGCAGTGTTATGTTACTCCCCTCAAAATACTGTATCCCACATTCTTTGCCTTGGGAAGAATACACCTACTTGTGAGGTGTCAGGTCTCATACCATGTGATTTAAAAAAAAAAAAAAAAAAAACCCAAAAAAACAAAAACACACTTTTTTGTGAGTTATGTACTTTTTCTGTAGACAACAGTTATAGTTGTTATAGTTGTTAGACTCTGATAATGTTTAAACATAGATTCTTTGTTTGTACTAAAATATTCTGAACAATACACTTGTATTTGACAAGTTATGTATAGTTTAACCTTCCCTTTAAGATAATTTAAAATGGTGCTCGGTTTTAAACTGAAAAAAGTAAATTGGTCAGTTTAATTTACCCACTGGCTTGGATCAATTTACCCCTAAGCTGGGGCAAGTTGAGCCACAAGACCATTTTTTTAAAGAGGTCATATTTTCATTGCCTTTTGTCATAGATGTATTCTTAGCATTTCCACTGAGAGGAAACATCCTGAAATAAAGGTAGATGTGTTTGTTTTACTTCTCGGTCACGTTCCCTTGCCTAGAGGACAGTATAAGTAAAAAAAAAAAAATGGTTCAATATACCCCACTCTCCCTTACATAGATTGCAAGATGTTTTCTAGATGGGCAGGGCAGAAGGAAACCCAAGTTCCATTTTCTTATTTCTCATTCTTTTACTTTGTTAGGTGGAAAGTGGTCTTCCATTTACACTTTTAAACACAATAAAACTAATAAGGCAACTGCTGACACAAAGTCTTAAACGATGCAAGTCATGGTATCACTGAAATGTGTTGTTATGTGTATTTTAACAAGTCCTTTCTTTTCTATTTGACTACTGTCTTAAGGAATTGTAATGAGATGGGTCACTACTAATTCACTGTTGTAATTTCCAACATCATGGCTTATTTTGTTGTTTCATTTAGTAACTAGATTTTTTTGTTTTTTACAAGACATAGCCCTAGTAGCAACAAAACCCCTAATATTTTTTCTTACAGAACTTTAATATTTGGAAATACAGAATAGGTTTTACTCATAACTCTAATAACTCCATTCACAAATTTTGAAAGTGAGACTGTTTTCACACCTCTAGGACCTGAAATGGCTAAATGGAATTATACCATCTTATCTGTAGCCCTTCCCAAGCAACTTTGAGGTCTCCTCCTAGAAGTATTTGTTTATTCTGCTTTCTTATGGCTTTTAGTATTGATCTACAAGTATGGAGACAGGAGAGGAAGAGAGGAGTAAGAAAGGCAGACAGAATGCAGCCTACCTACTGTGTACTGTATTTATAGTGCATTGCATTGCATCTTTTAGTACTGCTCTCAGCACCCCACTATTTTCACAGTCTCTTGTCTTTATTTCAGACTGCTTGCGTTGAACTAACCACACGTCACTACCATTTGTATTCCTCTGGTCATTTGTGTTATTTTTTTCCAGTATCGTATGATAACTTAAATATAAAGCTATCCTAATTAAAATTTTCCAACTAACTCTAAATTTTCACTTAAGTTAAGAGATTAAAATAAAGCAAAACATGATCACTGTAGTCACTATGATGATGGTGATAAGAGATCAGTATTCAGTTAAATAAATTATTAAAATATACATGAAATTCCAGTGTGAAGTAAGGCCTCTTTTCAGTGAGCTATTTAATGTGCCACCAGAGGGTGCCATAATAACTTGTAAATCATGCATATGGACCGTCGTCTGCAGCCTTGAGGGTTCACATATTTACTGATGAAAACCCTTTTGTGGCTCAAATGTGGTACCAGATGCCTGCTGTGATATGATGGAAAAGCTGAATGGCAAAAATTTCCATGAAAATGTTTTTTAAGGCATCAAATGAAAACATATTCACAAATGCTTTTTGGTATTATGCAACACTTGTGTTAATCACTCTGCATGTGGTTTTCTGGCAATAATAGTGTTTTTTGTGGCTTTTATGGAACTTAAATATGACATAAAATCTTAGTTGCCCAGTTGTAGCTGTAGCTGTAGTTGGCATAGCTGAAATTGAGGAATGCCATTTCAGCTATTTACTTTACATGATGATCAGTTATATATTTTTTTATTTTTTATGGCTAGTGTTCATTCTGGCTTGACTTAAGGCTGTCATGATGTTGAAATTTGGATGAACTATAACTGTCACACAAATCAGTGGGATTAATAATATTGTCTGTACTTTTAACTGTAGTATGAGTTCAATGATGATTTATGCGCATGTACCTCATGAAAAAGATGACACACTTATCAGCATTGAACTCTAGAACATAAATGATTTGCATTTCTGTTTGTCTTGAATGAAGATGATTATCAAGCTTAGGCAAAATAATTCCACTTATTTAAAATAACTGCAGTGTGGTGATTGCGTAAGAATTGTGACAGGCCTAGCTTGGCCAGATATAAAGTGATTTGCAGTGTGGTCTTATTTTACAACTGTACCACTTCTGTGTTTTTAATGTGTTAAAATGATGCAATCAGATTCCTTGCACTACATTTAGCTTTCCCAGAAAACACTTAAGAAAACAAATGAAGTATTTTTTTTGTGTTTGTATTTGACCTGCCTTTATTTATTGCCTTACAAAATCAGAATGAGAGCATGGATCATTACAATGTTCATAAACACAGGCTTTTCTTAGTGGGACTGATTGGTTGTCACAGTAGACAAGGAGTGGATGTTAGCCATTCTGAAGCATGGTAGATGACCAGCATTCAACAATGGAATGGGTCTGTGAATGTGGGCCCCCCATAGTGCTGATTCTTCAAATCCCTCTTGAACAACCTTTTTTTCAGTTCTGGCCATTCACACTTTCATTGTGTTGCAGTGAACCATATCAGTAACTGGGCATGTGCCTTGTGTAAGTAACTGCTGCTGTTTTTTGATTTGCTGCTCTTCTCTCAAAAATATTTTCACATACTGTCAATTAATGTCCGATAAGATATAGAATGCACTGGGTGCAAGGATAGATAAATGGACAAAAGGCTTCCAACAAGTAATATGCAACAAGACTAATATGCAAAGGAAAATTGGTTAAAAGGTTTTTTTTTTTATCAAAGCCAGATAAGAGCATATATATATTCCTCTTTACCTGTAAAAGTGATAGTCTGCAGACGTATATACAGTTTAACACACTAAACTAGAACATTATTTTCAGATTTTTAAAAAGTAGGTCATCAGCATGAATATTACATCAGCTTGAAAAAAGATGCAGTAGTATGTCATGAAAATATTGCTGCAAAAAAAGAAATTTTATATAACACAGATTTCTCTTACTTTCTGACTAAATTAGGCAAAACAAATGTGTTAAGAATACATTTAACATTCCAAGGAGCACACACATATAAATGACAAATAATCCTTATTCATAATTTATCAGTAGGCAATGAGTAAAATTATAGAAAGGAATTTTAGTACTTAAAGAGAAGTTATTTTTCTGAGGAGACATAATTCCCAAGCTGTTTTCTGACTAAAGCACTGCCCTTAAGTCACTTGTCTTCAGCCTCTATTGTGTGTGTATATATAATACTTACTTGCAGTGATTCTACCCTTAAAATTGTCTAATCTAAAAATATATCATGTTCTCTTATGCAAATATACCATTGATCTCTTGTTGCTGAAGTTTTATGAGCAAGACAATGCTTTCCTAGCAATAAAACTATTCAATGCTATGATTTAATGGGCTTGGAGAGACCATTACTCATCTCTAGTAGATTTTAATCATTGAAGAACTGAGTGTGCTTGAGCATGCTTCTGGGAAACATATCAAATCAAATGAAATTTTGTGGGAAATTCTTTGACGTTTTGAGAAACTGTCAATGCTCCAGTGCTATGAAGGTTGTATCTTAATTAAAGAATCTAGACTTTTTAGCTTAAAACTGAAATACACCTTTTACAAGAAAAAAGACCAGTATTTGCACATTCTACTGGTCTTGACATGCTACAAACTCCTGCAGGTTAAAGCGTGTTGTTTTATGAGAGCTGAATTCCCATGATAACGTGAGAACTCATCCCTGATTGGCTACACAGATGTTCTGAATATATAACGGCTGCTTTAGCTCCTGCAGTGAAAACAGAAAATCTCTTCCAGTGGACACATTTCTATAGTCATTGATTAATTAGTCCTCCATAAAAAAAAAAATAAAAGTTGCCAGATGTAACTTCAGTTTTGTCAGTGTGTATAGCTATCAAACAGCTTTGTAAATCCCCATGTAAGCAGTGGAAGGTACACAGTGATCAGTCACTATTGGATCAAAGTTGCACAATACCAATAAAACATCAAATGTCCTGTCTGTTCTGAGTAATGCATCAACTTCAAGCAGCTAGCGCTTGTGCTTCTGTTTGCTGTTTTTTTTTTGGTTTTTTTTTCCCCCAATGGTAAGATGCAGCCTGTATTGACTTAGCATGAATGTGTGATTCACTGATGGTTTAATCTAGATTTTTGGCAGGCTTGGAAATTGATGCTGTGACATAGGGCCAAATTCACTTCAAAGCACTGTCTAAGCTCCATCCTCATTCAACAGCAGAATGGGTCTGGAGCTACAACCACTAACACCTTTGGCTTGTTTTATTGAGTCCGGGGGAAGTTGAAACTGTAAATGTTACGAGCGATTCAAGTACAGAGAGGCTAATGTTTTGGATTGGGGATATTGGCATTTCAAGTTCTCACATAGCCTTTTTTCCTCTTGTCTCATTTTAATAAAAATGTAATCCCTGACATTTTCAGACTATAAAATGAATATGTAGTTACATGCTCCCAAAATTATGTTTTACTGGTTGTGTTGAAATATGGTTTCAGTTTAAGTTGTGTATAATTCTTTGACCCCTTGAGTATATGAGCAAAACAGTGGATGTATTTACATCTCTACTGCTTCAAATAGAAAGTGTCAAAACAAAATCATTTGAAAAATCTTGGGTAAAAAACATAAGTCAGAAATCACATTTCGCATAATAAATATTTTTTAGGCTCTATACTCTGCAGATGCCCTAAACCAAAATAACATATCTGTCTGTGTGGAGGGCACACTGGTCGCTTGAGTGTTGATGAATGTGATGCTACAGGTCAACAAAGGACCTCTGCTGTCCTATTCAGCAGGGCATTCAGGCCAGGATCAGCAGCCCGTGGAGGGGCCTTTGATGCATATGTGCCTCTGGCTGCCTCATCTCTGCAAACAGGAAAGGCCTGAACGGCTGGCCCCTGCTCTCTGCTGACTCCTCCATTGTATGGGGCCAATTTGGTCAGGCATGCTTTGTTTGCTGTATTTTAGGATCTGACATCCTTCAGGCTCACGAGGGACCATCGTAGTCTAAACTCATTTGAATTAATTGTATTCTTTGACGCATTGCTGCCTCAGTATTATGCTTAAAACATAAAAAAGAACATTGAAAAGAACGATTACAAGTACAGTTATGTTGGAAATTGTCATGTATAAATCAGTGTGATAGGAGTTTGATGGCCAATCTTATATATGTCCTTTGTTTGGCATTGCAGACTGGTGTGGCCTTTGTGCACTGTGGCTGCCAAATTTGCACAGGCTTAATTCCCAGTGGGCGACTGATTGTAGGCTCTGTTTCTCTTTTTCTCCCCCTGATTAACTGATGCAGTGAAAAACAGACCAGCTGGGCAACGGGAAGCAAGTCTGTAAAGGGAGGAGGGATGACAGGGAGTGAGGCAGAAAGAGGTGGTGGTGCTGCCTATCGTGCCTCTGGCTCTGTCCTGCTTTCTTAGCTGGTGTCACTCTGCTGTGAGTGATAACCTGATGTGTATACATGGTCAGTAGCTGGGGTTTAGCCCTGAGGCGTAACTCAGTGCCCCACTTTTTCACTCTGCCCTTTTTCAAACTATATTCTTGTGAGCAGTCAAACGTGGACTAAATGACTGTCTCTCTATTGTGTATTTGTGTAGCATAGTCCTGCCACGTTTCAAAGGTTATGTTCCATGTGGGCCATTCCTGTGTTACTCAGCTTGAGGGCATTTTAACAATATTAAAGGATTGCCATTATAGAATCTGTGACGCACAAAAAACAGTCATGTGGTTGAGCAGTATGATTAACAGATGGTGACAGCACTTTTCTATTATTTTTGGTTTGTGACAGTCAAATGTATTCATTACATTATAGTATGACTTTTGTAATTGTATTTGTGGATTAGGTTAAAGGGGATTTGCTCTCAAAGACCATCTTTCTTGCCCCCATTTGTGTCACCTCAGTCTGTCTGCCTGTCTTTTCTTCCTAATAAAAGGTGTGTTGTAAGACGTAGCTTTGTAGTAGCTCAGGCGTTGTAGAACTTTCCACTCTTTTATGCTGTGAAGCTTTGCAAAGTTACAGTTCTCGCTGTGTCTTTTTTTTTTTTCTCTCTGGCGGTTTCTCACTGCACAAGTGTGAGGCTAGCATAAGGGCGAAAAGAATCATTTTGAAAGCCGCTATAGTACGATTGCATGTTGAGTGGATGGATTTGTGTGTCTTTTAAAAGCTCTGTGCATGTGTTTGTCAGAGGTGCAGATGAGATGGTGAGGGGGGTGTAATAGGTCAGCTTAGCTCGCTTGTGCAGTTTTATGCCACTACATGTGGTTTTGTGGTAGAGGATCAGTACAGTAGGCTGTATCATAGTAGGTCAGTGGATTGTTTGTCTGATCCATTGAGGAGTGATTAGTGCAGACACTGAGCTGAGCCTCTTCATAGAGCAAGGAGAGGATTGCCCTCCATTTGCCTCTGCCAGACTCTGTGACCTCACTGGTCCCCCAGTGAGGTCACAATCCAAATTGTCATGGGCTGATACTGCATGGCCTGTCCTGGATAGTTATGTCCTCTTCGTGGCTCTTGCTTCTTGCTTCTAGTCCACAGTGTTGTATTTATTTAGTGCCATATTAACATGAGTACTAGACTTCGTATCAGCAGCACCTCACTACAATCTGATGCACACAGACAGGCTTCTGTATGCTTTTTATGTTTGTTTTAATTATTTGTTTTCATAACTGGTGTAGACATGGTGATATTCAGGAATCCATGAACCAACAACTATCAAAGTGGTGATAAAATTATATTTGTGGGCTGATTGAGTAATCATTGTTTTTTGATATTTTCAATGAGATGGTCATGAATAAAAAAAACAAAACATACCTTAGTACCTACAGACACTAAAACAAGGGTTTAAGAAACGATACAAGTCGTGGGGTGCCAGTGAGAGGGGAGGTGACAGGTTGGGGGCCAGTATGGAGGCGTTGTTCTGCCTTTTTCTCTAATCCTTGCATTTAGTTTCTATTCCCAGCCAGTTCTTAATCTGTCACTAATAGGATTAACTAAGCTTTTGTTTTATTTTTTTTTTATATCTCGAACCTGCGTGACTTGTTCAATTTGGCTCGACAATACTAATAACACCTCAGGAGTGGGATGAGAGGAAAAGCCATGTTTGTTGATTTCTGATCTAAACACCATGTATGTTCTGTAATATAAAAACAAAAAACATGTCATGTTTAAATGTGTGTATGAACCTCTCTAGGAGGATTTGTCAGTCCCAATTTCATTTAAAGTCAGTTTTCTTAGCTATCTCAGGTTAGACTGATTCCAAATGTGTACACAGTTTACGATAATGGAGATGCTACTGATGCAAGGATGGTGGATGTATAATTATGGGTGTTGTTAATGTATATTTAACATAGAAAAGGCAGTTTCAGTGTGCAGTCTTAACATTAGTACAGCTTAGCAGAGTTGCCTATACAGAATTTTTACAAACAACCACCACTGTCCGTAGTAAACTGATATTAATAAATGCTTTTGATTTAGGGGATCCAATGATTCAGCATAACATGACAAGAAATGGTCTCACAGATAGTTTTGCTGTTAAGCACACATGTCATTCATCATGTGTTACCATGTTTTGCTATTATCTCTCAAGGAATAAAACTGAGATTGAATAGATAACCTCATTAATGTGGGATGTTTTGCTTTCTTGGCCTACTTAAATCTCCTCCAGAGTATTGCTCTTTTTTTCCCCCTCCTCTCACTGTAGCACATTGGAGACTGCCACAGACTAAACTACAAGTGTTCTCCTCCAGTCTGGCATCCTGCAGAGGGTGTAAATGGACTAATTTTTGTTGAATAAAAATTTGTATGCTTATTCTGGAGTAACCATTTGAGCCTTGAATGAGAAGACATAATTTGCAATTTTCAGTTGTGCTCGACCTAGAATAATTATCAAAACTGACTCTCTCCAGCATCTGATGCCCTGGCTTGGACCTATAGCAAAGACAACTATAGCTACTAGACACAACAAAAGATAAACAGGTTTTAGCAAACTGACGACTCAACCTCGCCCATTAATCGGTTCAATGCTCTTTAACGAATGGCCCAGTCAGTTAATGGGGCTTTCTGGCGGGGGCTTTAATCTTAATGTAGATCCCCTGTTGGGTGTCAGTGTTTACAAGGAACAGTGTTTGTGTGATCACATGGAGTTAAGGTCTTTAGTATTTTTTTTTTTTTTTACAGCTAAGTTAAAGTGCATCTGTCTGTCTCTAGAAATTCAGGCCAACAGCATTTTTAATGCCAAGTCGTACAAGACCTTGTAGAGTGTCATGTTTTTAGCCAATGTTATCCCTCAACTAATACATTTAAATGGAGTGTGTGTTTGTGCATTTGTTATGCTACTGTTTATGTGCAGTGGTTTTGCTTGTTAAGTTTCTCACATCATCATTTTGTGTTCTGTTGTGTCAGTGTGTCTAAATAGGTTTTGCAGATGTAATCAGTAAAACTGGACAGTGTTTCTTACATCGACACTACGGCTGAAATGAGATTAGGGGAGTTGCCCAAGCTTACAAAAGCAGGTGTATTCAATTACTGCTTAGCCAACTGGTGAACTTATCTCAAAATCTTTTATCTTAATTATTCTCGGTGACAGTTGTACTGTTCGAGCAGCAATTTGCATGACTGTCATATAAGCACACATAACTAGAGAGCAGCTGTGAAGCTGAGTGTAGGTGATACAGTGCATCGTCTGGCCTCTGATTCAATACAAATGGATGTTCACTTCCTGGACTGAATTATCCAAACACTAGCCCACTGATATTTGATGGGACAATCTTGTGAAGCCTCGGATATTATGTAAAGTCCTCTGCCTTTACTGCATGCCCTGACATTGAATGTTTTTGTGTGTTTTCATTGTAGGTTGAATGTGTTTTCCTCTAGCCTGGACACCATGAGTACCATCTCGCCAACTGACTTTGACAGCTTGGAGATCCAGCAGCAATATAATGACATTAACAACCGCTGGGACCTTGCAGCAGAGACTGACTGGGACAATGAAAACAGTTCAGCACGCCTCTTCGAGCGTTCACGCATCAAAGCCCTGGCAGGTATGCTACACTTACGGACCAAACCAGTGTGTCATATAGCAGGTGTCAACATGTACTTTTATGTCATGACCGAAAAACTGTTCTATATGAAAGAATATTGTATCAATTCAGTAAAATGAAATGCAAGTATGGAGAATTTGAAAAATAGATGCCATTAGAAATACACACACACACACACACACACACACACACAATCACACACACAATCACAGACTAAGATGGCACAAATCTAATTAGGCTTTGCAGACTGAGGTTGAAATGTAATTTTTTTCTGTCCCGAAAGGACAAGACAGAAATACTTTCAAAATGAGGACAAAGTAAATGAGCTCCACAATCAATTCACCAAGAGCAACAAGCAGTGATGAAGTGGAGTGTATAGACATCTGGCCATTTGACAGCTTTGGTTGTTATGTAATTCATTGTTTAATAACATAAATGACTGTAGCTAGGGTAAACTTTATTTTAAGTATTTTAGTATTAATACCCTCTGTGTTGCAGGTCTTGATCTCCCAATGCAGTGGTTAGTTATTGAAATGAATGAGCGATCTGAGGTGGAAAAGGGTCAAGGGCAAAGCTTTCTGTTGAGCTTGTTACTTAGCAGGTACTGGCTCAGGTATCTCTGTTGAAATCCACGTCTCTTGTAGATACAGTATGTAATTTTGTTTCTACATGTTATCCTCCTTACACTTGGCATATCAAACACCACTTGTCATCGTCAAAATAAGATGTAGTGTCACGTGTAACCCAGCAGAGGGGAGCAACAGGCAGATATGACACACACACACACACACACACACACACACCCTTACCCACACACACACACACACTGAAAGGCAGGGGAATCTAAAGGCCGCATTGATGAGCACTACTGTAGTCAAAATATTTCTGAAAGATAACCCTAATTTCACTTACAAATGCAACCAGTCTCGTTTCCTCATGCCAGCAGATCTCACATTTTGAGTGTTGTTAGTGCACAGACTCCTTCGGCATTGCTCTGTGTTGTAATATGCGTCTCTTTTTGTGGAAAGCATTCTACTGCTGAATTAATTTCCTGCTTGTCGCATGCATTTATGTCACCTGAAGCATTGTAGTATGTTTAGGTCAGACTATATGTGTGTATGTGTATGCATGTGCGTGCTCCCCTGGGAATACCTATGATACCATCTCTGTTTGACAAGTATGGGCTTGAAGTGCACATTCTTTGACATGCCTTAGCAGCTATTTCCCCCCAGGGCCCACCTCCTACCTACCCTTACAAGTTATCCCCAAATGTCAAGACCTTTTGCATTTCGTAAGCTGTTGCTTTCACTTCTCTCTCTGGCACACACATTTGAATTCTTCCTATAGTTTTTCTGCATAAGTATGGTCCTTGCATGTCATTTTCTCTTAAACTCTTCAGTCTGTTGGAGTAGAGCTCTAGCGTGAGAGCAGTCGGTGCCACTTGTTTCATAGCAGAGAGCATTTCCTGTGTTAAGATCATTGTAATTTGCATTAATAACCACTTATCTGCTCTCATAGTTTTTAAGGATGGCAAGGCCAGCTGCACAAATTTGCCTATTTTAAGCAACTCCCTGCCTCTCAGTTACATGTGCTTACTTGTAGAAGCTTTATTACTAGGATTAACCATGGCACATGCATCTTATTCTTAACGGTGTATCTATATCATTACCATGGGTTGCATTGCCTTTGAATCTGCAAACCAGAAAATCTACTGAGCTCGGTTACTCTGTCACATTTAACCATTGTTTCAGGAATTTGTTCTCGCTCTTTTTGTGTGCCCTGTCAATATGTCCCTGCAAACCCTCTGCATTAGTTTAACTTGTAATCTTTAATTCTTGTAATCTAGTTTGAGTGCTGCCCACATGTGTGTATCTATTGAAAATCTAAACTTAATCTTGTGTACCCATGCCATGCTATAATGTTCTAAAATGAAACTCACTATCATTCTAACACTACTCACATGCTATAATGCATTTACACAATGGGCCTCGCATTATACTACAGTGTTGTGGCAATTGACAGTCACCTTGTAACATGAGTACGTACAACAACTCAACAAAAATGGACAGCGCTCACTGTTCACAAACCCACAGAGGAGATTGGGACGTGGCTGCCATAGGGACCATGCTGTGAGATTAAGACTTCAGGGATTCTAGAGCTCTCTTACTGCATATTAACTCTGCTCACTTCAGTGGGTTTCCCTCTTGGATCAGATATTTACTACCAGTGTTTGAAGTATGCATCATCTTCCTGTTGTCTCCACTCCACTGTGTTGCAGAACCGATAAAATTGATCAGTAATAGGTCCCTTTTCTCTGATAGCGTGTACTGTGTATCTGCTACTCTTTCACATCCGTGTCCATTTATCACTTTAAACCACCGTCAGTAATTATTCATTTCAGTTTGCTCAATAATTGTCAGTCTGTTTAAAATACCAATGGGTTGAAAAGGGAGGAAACTGTTTTAAAGTACAGTATGTTAAGAAGCACATGTTTACACATACGTGCCTGGTGTTTATTTTATCACTTGCATTAATTGGGAGTTTGATGATTTATATGTCTACATTTGAATGGTAAACTGATACAAGTATGATTTATCAGTGGTGTCTGTGCTCCTTATTCGTTTCTCATAATATAGCCTCTGTTTATTCCCTCAAGAGGAAGTGTGTTGGTACTCATTAGTCCAGTCCTCCTCCATAAACACCTAGTCACATAAGGCCTCAGGCATTCAGCGCTCTAATGAGATCCATCCAGATGCTCCCTGGCCATCAAGAAGCACACAGATCAAAAAAGCAGACACAGTTTTTACTACAACCCCCTGGCAAGGCAAAAACGTCCATCCGCTATTAAGAAAGGCTTTGACCTTATTCATCATCGTTTACAGTCTTCTGCCATTTTTGTAGACCCAGCTACGCATTTACCACATCTGCAACTTTTCTTTATAGTTGCATTTTTCAAAACAAGGTAGCCTTTCATTATTCATCTTTGACAAATTCAGTAATCTAGTTTGTCTCGCTGTGTGGTCTCCACTAAAATAATCACTGGATGTTCACCAAATATCAAAAATATTTACATTTTTAAAATATTCACATATATTATTGCATTATAATGGATATAAAATGTACAAATTGGTTTTAGGTTATATGGAGGAAAACCATTATTTTTTAGATTATAATTCTAACATTATGTAAAATACTGTGTTACTTGTGTAGCGTTTGCAATCATTAGCTCAGTTTTGCATTGAAGAAGACACCACAGCAAAACATATCTAATTTCATTGTACACTCAACAACAAGAAAGGCTATTCTATTCTATTCTATTCTATTCTATTCTATTCTATTCTATTCTATTCTATTCTATTCTATCACCATTAATAATAATGAATATAGAGTACAGTGTCAGAAGCATTTTAGATGCATACTGCCTGGCAAAGATACATCATCACAAATTTCAAATCGTGTTCAGGCAGGAAAGAGCTCGTTGCACTGGTAAGATTTTTTTCAACAACTTCCTTCCTGTCTTAACGCCTTATCATAACTCCAACCCCCTGAACACAAAAACCTAGATCAGATCCTGTTACAAAGAAAGAAAAATAGTCTAAAACAACAGGATTAAACAATGCAATCTGATGGCGACTTTTGTGATGCACCTTCTTGGCAGGCCACTCCCCGGTGCTCCTTGGAATTAAGGAGGAGTCAAATAATCCACCTCAAGCTACACTGAGCAAAGAGCTCTAATGGTTTAGTCCACCTCCTCCTCCCCCATCCTCCGTTTCACAGCGGTCTTCCTTTGTGCTCCTCCCTCAAACACACCTTATGCAAATGACACAATTTTCAGAGGGCCCAGCAGGCTTTGTTTACACAGCCATCCGACCGCAGCCGGTTAGCTTGCTCTGCTCCTCTCTGCTCTGCCTCAGCAAATGCGTTTGGAGGGAAGGAATATACAGTGTTCCTTCACTAAGACCACAAGGGAGTGCAACCACAAGTTTTTACTCTGCTCTGAGGCCACAAGTGTGGTGAAATTCTACATAGGAGGAGGTGGAACTGGAGAACATTTTGTTCTACAGTTTTGTTTGAAATGATTCTTTGAAAAAAATCCCCCACCCCGTCCTCATTGGTGTGTTTTCATTGGACAAATTTGGAACTAAAGTTGGTGAAGAAAAGAACAGGCGGCAACATTTTCATTCAAGCTTGTGTTGTGCTTTGCTGGGGCACAGCTTTCAGGCAATCTAGAAGAAGCAAACAAAACAAGGGAGACTGGATATCTAAACATTTTGCCCTCTGGAGAATCTCCTCAAGGATTTGGTAACTTTTTTTATTTTGGAAAGGTTACCGTTGCTGTGCTATGCTGGATATATCTTATTCATTCTGCGTCGGAGAGGAATACGTATAAAAAAACATCATGGAGTGGGACCACAGGGACAGGGAGCCCTGTTTGTCCCCAGCAGCATTTGTTAATCAGGTGCAATACTCCAACATCCTGGAGGGAAGGTTTAAACAGCTCCAAGGTAAGAGAGGCGTAGAGGCCTGTTAGTTTGGTTGTAAGGAAAATTCCACTCCATTCAGAAACGGATTTGTGTAACCAAAGCTTTGTTTAGTTTGGCCAAGCCAATATTTTTGAATATACAGTTGTCTTCCTGACGCCACAGGTCCATCATAAAGTCTCTGGTCTCTGACTTATAAAACAACTGTTGATATTAACTGTTATCGACAAGACTGACATAGGTTGTAGCCTTACCCTTCAACTCCTGCCGTTGTTTGTTGAAACACAATAAATAAAACTGAATTGGTACACTAGAAGTGATTATCTTGAATCAGGTGTTTAAGGTTGTGAATAAGACTCAGCATTTTTCTGGCATGTGTGATTATCTGTGTCCCTTTCAGTTATGTACTCCTGAGCTTAATATGAAGAGAATTGAATAGTGTTGTAGTCTACACTGTAGGCTTCAGCTCAGCTCTAAAGCAGGCAGTCTGGCACCTGATCAGTGGCCACCTGTCCTTTCTTATCTTATTACAATGCTTGGCTCTGTCTCAGCCAGAGTCTGTGAGGTCTGAGAACTTGGGCACGTACAAATCAGAGCCCATTGGTTTGTCAGTTATGCATTAGGAGGAATAGACTAAATCATAGTGTCATGTATGTGATCTATAACACATAACCCCTGTTGTTAGTTTATGACAGAAACCATGCAAATTATTATTCATAGAAAAACTGTAACTCTCCAGACATTTGGTTTCTATATTTAAATTTCTTAAAAAAAATACTGTTAAAGAGATTTTTAAAACTCCTCTTTACTGTGCAAGTTGTGCATTGCTAAATGTTTGATAGCTAATCATGTGTACACATTAGAGGTCTTGCCTCATATATGTACCCTGAGCTTTAGAAACCTTTATGTCAGGGCTATGAGAATAGGTGTTTGAAGCTGCTGAGCACATCTGTTATACTGTGTGAAACTGGCATGTTGCTGTCAGTATTTTGCTTGCTTCCGGTCCCTCCCTGACTGCTGTCTGGAATGGGGAGCTGTCTTTGAGTTTATTTGAGGGCCAGGTTACGCATAGAACATAGTTGACATTCTTTTAGTTAAACTACAGTTATTCGGTTCCCACATTAAACAATTTTTTCATTGCCAATTACTGCACATTTATCTTGTGTAAGGATGTGCTGTATATAGTATATATATATATGTCAGTGTGCATGTTACATTTGAAATGAAATACACAGATAACTAGAACAAGATTAGTTATCTTTTACATCAAATACTGTATAAGATGTACATGATCGTCTTCGTTCTTATAGACAGTTGTAGTGTGAAAACAGTGAAAACCAAAAAGGTTTGAGCTTATCAGGCAACAAAACCTTACACTCACTAATGTAAGTTATGTAGACATGAGAATACTGTAAAACTCTTTTATCCTTGCTAATCGGCATACATGGATTGAGATAATGGACACCCTTTTATTTGTCTTCAGTATGCAGTGATATTTTCCGCTGTACATCTAGACAGGCAAATACTTCAGACACAAACACATTTTGGCACCACCCACTCGTATTTCCAGTTTGACTGCCCTTGAGGCTCATTCTTAGTGTCACTCCCTCCCTCACTGTGTTAAATCATGATGTCTACTGGAATGATCAAGCAGATATATAACCTGTGTTCAGAAAAGTGTGTTGAATGAGTGCTGATTGAATGTATTTGAAGAATGTGTCACATTCTCGTGTGTTTGCAAAATCAGCCTTTCTTGTTCTCGGCTAAAATCATCCTTAAGTTACTGTTGTGTGACATTTGAACATGCCAAAGAAGCAAGTTGTGAGAACAATTTAAAAAAAAACAGTACAATGTCACAGTGTAACACTAAAAGCAGTCACATCTAGTATTATCAGTGGTTGAACATATCTATGAAGTGAAAAGTTAACTGAGTAACTATGATGTACTGGAGTTGATTAAGCTGAAGTCAGAGGAAAAAAACTGTGCCATTGAAAGACTCTTTACTGAGAGAGAGAGAGAGCGAGTGTGCCCACCTTGACATTATACTTTAACTGATACTGACGTTCATGGCCAGTAAGAGAATATTTAACTGACTTGGCATTATCTTGTAACACACATCCCATGATGCAGCCTTATAATCGCTCTAATGTGTCATATGTAGAGCAAAAGAGAAATCTCATATGCAAGTTTATATTGCTTTTATCTTCAGGTATTAATGAACAGCAGGATATCAGCTTTGAAGATTTTGTTTGATGTCCTGGTTCAGAGATAAATGCAGTGTGCATGAGCTTACACCATAGTATCCTGGTCCAAAGGGTCACTGTTCTATCTACCTGTACCCTCTGAATCAACCATGGAATCAATCGTTGACTTTAGAAGGGTTGCCATTTAGCCAGCTTTAACATTTCAAAAGGCTTAACTAAAATAAACAGGATTTTGACAGATACAGTCATCGTTGTCCTCAAAGCCTTTTCAAAGCATTTCCAAGCACACAGAAAATGTAATATTAGTTCTAACAAAGTCTAAGGCTCAGATACATTTAATAACTATTTTACAGTGACTAATAGTGTTTCAAACTTTTACTTTGTGTCTTGGCTTTTACTGCCTTTTTTTCTTATTCAGAGGTAATGGAGTCTTAATATCTTGGTCTCTAAAAGTGATCAGCCTCCCCCCAGTTGACTCTTGCCTGTCTTGGTCATACGTGTTTTGTTCTTATACTTTATTTAAGGATTTTAGCTTATACTAGAACAGGTCAACGTTGCATATTGGGTCAAGTTCCAAGTTTGGCAGGACTGTGAATTGAATGTTGTAACTTGATAATCTTAACACTCCTAGTGAAAGCTGTGACTCTGTTGGCCTCCAGCTGTGAGTTAGAGTCACATTACGTTCGTTAGAGTTTACTGTCCGTACACACATGCACACACTCACACACAATACCTTGCAAGTTTTCTTTTTGTTTGTACAGTTTGGCTAATATTGACAATTTCCTGTTGAGAAGTATCACAAAAGTGCAGCTTTTGAAGCTCTGGGACAGTTAACTGTGATGTTGACAACTGACACAGTTTGTGTGCAGATGTTATGGCTAGGAGCTGCCTGTTTCTGTCTCCATTCTCATGGGATTAGCCTTGGGCAGTCTTCTGTGTCTTTCACATTATCAGTAGCAGCTGCATTTGGTGCAGAGGGGAATGACCTGCTCATAAGAAGTGGTGTTACTCACCCTGTCAAAATTTGCCATTGTATGAACAAACTTGCTACTGTTAGGCAAAACTTGCACACATATTCTATACTTTGACCTCAAACTGTTGAAAGTGTAAAAATAACTCATGCCACATGTGGAAAGGCAAGTGGTTTCACCACAGTCCTACTTTCAAAGTTGTAAGCAGAAGGGCAGTTCCGCTTTTGACATATCATGTACATAGTTTTCCCCCACTATGTTTTGCTCGCACTTTTGCCATCGAACATGTTGTGCATGAGCATATTTTTAATCTTACAGAGCTGTAAGTGTAATGTTGCATTCCTTGATGACATTTACACACTGTGAAAATTGAAAGTGAAAGTACTTCTGAGTCCCTGTTTCCAGAAGTTAAAGAAAAATTTTGTCTTTTCATTTTTTGGCCAGTGGCTAAAACATAAAAATACACAGTCTGGAAGTTTGCATCCTGCAGTTGCTGATTCTTATACAAAGATATCTTCAAATATCTGTTATTTCTTTTGCATTTGATTTAATATTTAGTACATGTAAAGTGGTGTTAGGGGGATGGAGGGGGACGTTAACGGGCCACAGTAAGAACCAGACCGACCTTGTTAGTGTCTGATCACAGCCGGACTCGGTTCTCCCGTCGTGTCCCGGTGGTTCTGTTGATCCGAAAGGTCTCTGATTTGGGAGCATTATGGATTCCCTGTCAGTTATGTTAAAGGAGAAAGACAAGTCGACAAAACAAGAGCGGTGTGCAGGTGTCATATAGAATTCTGACCCCATGGAAATCTGGGTCACTTTTCCATGGGGGTCGCTTTTGTATCTGACATCAGCATTGTTTCGTGAAAATTGGTTATATTTCTGGTAACATGTCATTTAAAACGACACCACCCAACCATTAAGAATTTATTGATATATTAATAAATGCATAATTGAATAATTTCTTTATATATATTTATTTGCACATTTAAAGAGCCACGTAGTAGTATAAAAACTTCAGCTGTAGAGTGACACTTAATTGTTCAGAATATGTTGCATTTTTACTTCAGTAAAGTTGTTTTTTTTAATGAAATTAGTCTCCTTCACTGCACCGAAAACGTATCGAAAATGTATCGAACTGAAGGTCCGTGCACTGAAAACATACCAAACTGAAATTTTTCTGTACCGTTACACCCCTACATTTTAAAACATCTAGATGAACTAGGGGATGATTTGGGGACTGTCACAAGGAGGAGTCATGCAATACCTATGACAAAACTCCTTCCAACATTACATTTTCTTGCATCTGGATCATTCCAGCGCACTGTTGCCATTAGTGCTGGCGTATCCCAGAGCAGTTTTTCCAGCGTTTCCATGATGACAACCAGTAGCGTCCGCAAAATCCTCATTTAAATAGGGCGGTCTCCAAGATTTTACACCTGTTGTCTTTTGCGCAGGCAATCTTAGTTGATCAATAGCATGCCCATTTTTTAGCACAAGCAAGTAAATTTGCGCCAGTTATTTTCAATCTTAGTAAATCAGACCCTTAGATTTTCCTCAGTGTTTGCTTTGATAACACCCATTAATTCTTAGACACTGGCTACAACTCACTATCAGGTCGACTATCACTAACCACCTTGTTGTCATTAATAAACATAACCATAAACCAACAATCTCTTTGATTGTGTGAGTCCCTTTTCTGAAGTATTTCATGAAGGCAAACAACACAAAAGACATTCAAGATGTCACACCATTCGTACTATGAGCTGCCTGTTATTTTTATTGATAATTTCATACTTTTTTTTTTTCTATATTTTTGTGATATTTAAGAGAGTTTAGAGGTAGAGAAAGGGCCAGACTGCTATTGACATGAACCTTCCTCTTCACCCTTTGGCACAGAATTATAATCTTATCTGAGTAGGAACATCCAAGACAGGGTCATTTAAGTAGATAGACAGATGGATTGAAGGTTTTTTCTCTTTCGTTCTGAGGACAAGGTAACCAGAGGAAATTGTTACACAAGTTCAGGGTTTATGGGAGAATAGATTTCAATAGTTTATCAGATCTGGGACACTCCAAAATCAGTTGCCATAGGAAAGGGACCCAGGAATGTGTAAGGAAGAATACATGACCGGAGCAGGACATGAGAGTAGCCTGTGCTGAGGTCACAACTATATGTAGAAACTATATGAGAGTTTCTGACATGTTTGGCAGTAAAGGAATACTCCTATGCAGCAATCCATTCTGTGATTTAGGTTGTAAATGGGCACAGAAATGAAAAGTGGACAAATTCTGCAGTATGCATTTGTTGATATTCTGTGAAGCGCCTAGTAAGCTATTTATGGATGGAGTCACTCCTTGTCCTCTGTGCTGAAATGACGCCACTGGGAGCCAAAGTGCAGTGTCATGCATCACAGTAGAGGGATGCAGGATTTATTAAGAAGACAGGGAGACTCATTGGGAAGTGGCTGTTGGTGATATAAGTGAGTGGGTGTTTGTGTTGTGATCTAACCAGGACTTGAACTCTTATATCTAACTGTAAAATCTTACTGAATTTCTTTTGAGAGTAAGATAAGTACAATGTGCCAGAGCAGGTTAGATAACATTAAGATTACTTTAAGATAGTGGTCTTTATTTCTTATCTACATACTAAATCTGAGTTATTTTTTCTTACACACCTAGCCATTATACTGTCAGAAACCAGGTGCTGTGCTGACATTTTATACAGGGCCAGTGTGTTTACAGGCAAATGAATCTTCAGAGTTGGAAAAAACAAATTATTTAATTAGTAATGATCAACAATCACTAAGAGCCAATTAAGTTGTTTAATGTTTGAGTTAAGTCCTACCCACCATTTAACTTCAGGCAGTGTACTATATTTTCATTATTTTGTGAATGTGTCCTATATGAAGGAAATAAAGGGTGAATGAAAACTAGTCAACAATCACTTTATGCCATTGATGCATGCTAGAAGCTAGATAGAAAAAATCTGATTGGCATCTTATTGGCTGACAAACAGAGCCTTGTCTTTACACTAATCACACTGTGTGCCAGCGGGACACCTTCCACTCAAGATTCTGTCTCAGTCACATTGCATAATGTCTGGTTTGTAATAAACCAAAGTCTCTATGCTAAAATATTATAGAAACAAGCTAAGAGCATTGTGTGTTCTTTGACCAGTAACATTTAATTCTGCAGCATATGCTCAGTACAGTGTTTATCTAAAATTGAACCTTTTTAATGCATAAATGTGACTTATGCATGCATATTTTTTTTAGCTTCATATGCGTACGTGAAACACAACCCAAAAGCTTGTTGTTGGTGTATGGTATCTGTCTCCATGTTATCATCAAACACTGTCCTAGCCTCTATATACCGCACAGACAGGATTAAGTCTGGCAGCATATTTTCTCAGATTACCTTAAGATCACTATCATTATCAACACTGGCCAAGTTTGTACGGCAGTTCAATACAAATGTTGCATGAACCTTCAGCTGTAAAAGAACATTGACTGGAGCAGGTTTCCACCCTTCTCCCCTCTATCCTGATAAACCTAAAGCTTAAACTACTACAGACAGTTTCAGAGTGACTAGACATGCCCATATCTGTTTTTGAAACAGTCGGCTATGCTTCTAACCACTAGTTTGATCTGCCATTAGTAAACAAAGGGAGACAACACAGAATAATAACCACTTGTGTTTTAACTTGCACACAAACAGGCTCAAGAAGACAGGGAGCCCTTCAACGATAATGAAATATGTGTTGATAGTTATTCTGTATTTATTTAACAAGGTTAATCATGTGAAAAATAGTCTGACAAATATTTATTACCGGAAACTATGTAAATGTTACAACATAGTATGGATTTTTTTATTTGTCTATAAAACATAAGACTACACTAGAAGCCAATAATTACTAGGCTTGCCTTCTGAGGCTCATATTTTCCCACTCTTCTATCTTGTATGCATTGTGTAATTGTGTAACAATGTTGGCAAGCTCCTCAGGTATTTTGCTGTGAGACACTGGCACATAAAGAAGACATGGTCCCTCTCTCCCTTATCTTTTCACACCTTAAACCAATGGAGTATGCACTGTTAAAAATAAGCACTGCCGAGCTTTCCGTTGCGATGGCTGAGCATTCTTACAAAAGCGATGGCCCATTAAGACCAGGACACAAACATTACAGCTGGCTGTGTCTGTTGTGCACCAACAACACAATTTGCAAATGTCACATTGTTAAAGAATACAGCTGCACCAGTTTTACCTTTTATCTTCCTCAGCCACTACTGATGACAGGTATGTGTTTGCTTGCTATAATGAGTAAACATGTCGGAGGCTGATGTCTGTGTTTATCTGCCTCATGTTCCTGTTCGGTAGCCTTGTCATTAGTAGCACATCGCCAGCATGGTAGCAGTATTGTGTTTTTTCAGGCTACTGCCCATTACCCCTCTGTCTTGTATTCAAGTGCTGGGTGCTGTCAAGACATGATCAAACCTCTGGAGGAATGTAACCTCCTCCACTGTACTCCACCTGCCACAGTATTGTGCTGTACCTCTGCTGCCTCATTTAACAGCTTCAAATTGTCCTTTTAGTTGTCCTTTAATACATTTACCAATACAAACATTCTGATTTCCATGTATTTAGTGTGTGTCGTTGATGTGGGAGACAGAATTAATGTTAAAGTGTAAATGACAAAGTTTTCAAATTTGAGGCTTAAGTGTTAGGGTTAGCTAACCCTAACCCTCCCAAACAGTGCCTCTGTATGCAGAGGACATCTCAGGTTGTATTTATTACAGCTAGTCAAGTCTAAAGCAAAGATCGCTGTTTTCTATGAAGGAGGAGTGAGAATAAAGATTTTGATAGAGGGAAAGCACCTTTAGGTCACAACGCAAGTCTTGTGGTATCACTCCACCCCAGAAAGTTTGCATGAAATTTCAAAATCTGTTCCTATTTTAACTGACAGTTGTTGCTGTGTTCATTGCACAACCGTCGTTGGTCGCCTCATTTTGCTCATCCTACAGTTTTTTCTATTGTGCAGAAAACTGGTGCAACAAAAGTACCTATTGTATTAAAAACAGTACTTGTTAGAGGGCTACTGTGAGTGGTACCAATACGGTTACAGTAGCAACTAAAAAATTACAGTGGAATAACAATGTGGAGAGAATGCACAGGGGAATTACATTACTCTGCTTTTGTGTTTGGTTAAGACGATCATTTGTCTTCATCATTTTCCATTTCATGCAACTACGGAAAGGAGTGTATTTTGTTTAATTCATTAATACACTGCTACACCTCTGATCTATTTTCTATCGGCTCCAAGAGTGTTTCTATACAGTCCTGTGTTTAGTGCAGTGCATTAAATCCCACGTTACATAGAATAGTGTTTTGAAAAGGCATGGAGACCTGTGTCCTAGAAATGAGGTCACCTTGTTAGGTGGCAGAGCAGGATTAGCTTCTTACTCTCCTGGTCCATATGTCTGAGCTGCTGTTACAGCTTAATTTATTGTGATTCTTTTTTTAGTCCGGTAGTAATAAAGTAACAGTAAAGCTGCTCACTAAAAGTCAGAGCTCTCGTGCTCTTTTGCATTGTCACTTGTCTTCTCCAAACCCACCCAGTTAGAGTAATTAGCAGTGCAAACATTAGCAGTGCCATCAGTAAACTGAAGAGTGAAAACATCTCACTAAGCTGTCAATAGAGTGATCCTCAAGACTTAATGGCATAGCTTATCTGTGAAATGAACTGCTCAGTACAACGGCTTAAGTCCTTATGATTTAATGTCGCCTGTCTGGTCTTGGAAGTGATAAGATTTGTACAATACACATTTGGATGTTGCAAATTGGATTCCCTAGATATATTTATTTCCCCGCAGTAATGAGTATGAACCAGTGGCGTCCCTTGTAGCTGAGACGGTTGTGATCTTTACATACTGTGACTTTAACCCCCTCTCCTTCTGTCGTGTACTTTACAGATGAGCGTGAAGCAGTACAAAAGAAGACCTTCACCAAATGGGTAAACTCTCACTTAGGCAGAGTCACCTGTCGCATTGGTGACTTGTACACAGATCTACGCGATGGCCGCATGCTGATCCGCTTGTTGGAGGTGCTCTCAGGAGAACAACTGGTCAGTATCACACAGAAACTCCCTCCCTCCCTCCTCTGTCTTATCCCTGACCCATGCATGACCCTACACCACAAGTCAGGAGGAAGGAGAAATCATGTGCTTCGTTTCTTCACTTGTACTTCATTTATCCCCCCGGTATCCTTCCCTGCAACCTTTGCTCCACATGCTTGTTTTGATCACTTTTGTTGAAAAATGTCAACTCAATACCTTCTCTCCTACTCCACACAGCCAAAACCCACTAAGGGCCGCATGCGTATCCACTGCCTGGAGAATGTTGATAAAGCCCTGCAGTTTCTCAAGGAGCAAAAAGTTCACCTCGAGAACATGGGCTCACATGATATTGTGGATGGGAATCACCGTCTCACTTTGGGTCTCATCTGGACCATCATTCTTCGCTTCCAGGTAACGTATACAGCAGCAGTTTTGTGTTCAGTAGCTTATTCCAGCTGCCACATGCTTGCCCTCTTTTTTTTTTTTTTTTCTTTTGGCTTTGGGTCCTCAGGTCTCTGCATGTAGTCGTCCTCGGGTGATTCTAATAGAGGTTAATATCGCTGGGATATGATTTATAAGGCGCTGCCACTGCTGGGATATTTCTTGCCAATAAGATTTATTGCACATGAACTGTCATGAACTTGAACAGTTTTATTAACCCTTCATTTATGCTGTCGTTAATGGTTAAAGGAAGATAATTAATAAAGATTTAACAAAAGCTACTCATATAAGATTGCGTAACAAAAAGACTGGCACTGTTTAAACCAAGTGAATGTTTTGCTGACAGATCCAGGACATCAGTGTGGAGACAGAGGACAACAAGGAGAAAAAATCAGCTAAAGATGCCCTGCTGCTTTGGTGCCAAATGAAAACTGCTGGGTAAGAAAAGAAATGCAGAAGACAGACATGTGAGAGCTTAATTACATAGGATACTTGCTTTTAATGTATAAAAAGATACATTTGTCCTTGCATACTATTCATGGAATTTCTGAAGTGATTACTGATGAGTCCTGCTTTGCACAGTTAATGATTAATGTCTCCTTCTGCAGATACCCTAATGTCAACATCCACAACTTCACAACCAGTTGGAGAGATGGCCTGGCGTTCAATGCCATTGTGCACAAACACAGGTCACTGACTGTTTCCTGTACTTGATAGCATTTTACTACACGGTCATGTGAGATAAAATGTTTCCCAGGAAATTGTCGAAGTAAAGATTTTAGATGCAGTTCTATAAATCTAAAAGATGTCTGTCATGACTAGTCTGATGAGAAGCACCTGTCACTACCACACTGCTCTAGGGTGTTTTAATCCCCTTTTCTATTTAGGTCTCCTTCTGCTTCTCATATCCTTTGAACAGTTCGCAGTATGTCTAAAAGGATGAAAATAAAATAGGGAGTAAGATGACCTAGATCACAGAAATAATAACCCACTTATTTTCTCTTTAGAGCCATGCTTGGTTCACTCACTTGCACACCCTGCTGGTAATAATATCATTCAAAATCTTGTGTTGGTACAAAATCTATCATCTGGTAGGCAAGGCCTGAACTCCAGAATCAACCAGAAATTAGATTATTGATAAATGCAATGAATCAAGATGCCACTTGATAAATGGCATTGCTTCCATGGGGTTACTGAGCAATAAGATAACCATGTGAACCATGACGTGGCTATTTACATGTTCTGATCCCTGTTCAAATCAGAGAGTGGAAAGAGGATTTTTGAATATACAGTGAATATAGTGTGTATGTTTTCTTATTTTAGTTGTAAGGGCTGCAACAAAGCTCTAGTACTTCTATAGTACTCAACATTTAATCATTTAAAACATTTTGTAGTGTTCAGACAGATTGCCATTGAGAATCAGATATGTTTCCCACAAACATATTATCTGATGTGTGTATATTATGCGTGTATGACTTCTGATGTGTGCATATTATCTCATGTCTGTAATATGTCTAAGTCCTCTACCTGAGCTAGCTCAAAGTCGACACATGATTCAGGAAGGAATGAGTAATAATTGGCAGGAGAGTCTCCGCTAATCCGCAGCTCCAAAGCCTGTTTGCATACAGATAACACCAGTTAATAGTTAATAGTTTTATCCACCGTAGACTTTGTAGGGAGAAAATGTGTTTTAGCGAGCCCAGGATGCTCTTTTTGCTAGTACGAATATTATTGCTATTTCACCTTGTCCTTTCTTGCATTTTATTGCTATTAAGAGTCTTAAATTTTTGGCTTGTGCAGACCTGACCTGATTGAGTTTGACAACTTGAAAAGATCCAATGCCCACTACAATCTCCAGAATGCGTTCAATGTTGCTGAGAAGGAGCTAGGACTCACAAAGTTGCTGGATCCTGAAGGTGGGTGCACTGTGGGGCACTCTTGAACATCAGACTGAGGGCCTAACGTTGTGCACTAAGCTAATGCCACTGGCCTGAAACAGATTGATGGGTGACTGTGGAGGATTACTGGAATTAATTATAGCCTAGACACTGTAGCATCGCATGTCAGCATGGATATGCTTGGTGACATTACACCAAGCATATCCATAGGTTGTATTAGCTTATCACTTATATTGACTTTTCATTAATGGAGTATGTTGTTTGTATATGGTGAAGTTTATGGTAGTTTAGAGTAAATGAAGCAGGTACAAATAGATTATGCTCCAGAGATTCTGTGTGTTATTTTAAGTGTTAAAAAGTGTAAAATCCAGTAGTCTGAATTTTAGCCTTTAAAATGCCTAAAATGGGATTTTAACAGGTCTTAAAAATTGATTGGATTTAGTGGTTGACCAAAGCCTTGTGAAAATAATGAATCTGAATCCTCCTGCACCTTGTGCAATCAAACTTTATGTTTTGGAACTTTGGGTACAGAGGCATGAGTCACACCAAAAGACAGAATAAAACCACCAGCAAACACCAATTGTCAGCCAGCATTGTTCTGTATTCACACTGGGAGAAAGGCCAAAGACAAACCCCAGAGTGATGGGAAACAGGTCATAAATTGCCATCATAATGGTCTTTAAGAAGTCTTGAAAACTCTTAATTTTACTTTGTTGAAAGCTGCAGCAGTGCTCTCTTTTTTCAGATGTTAATGTTGATCAACCCGATGAGAAGTCCATCATTACCTATGTGGCAACTTACTACCACTACTTCTCTAAGATGAAAGCCCTGGCAGTGGAGGGCAAACGTATCGGCAAGGTTTGTGTTTTTGTTTCTGTTTGTGTATATGTCTGTGGAGGTATATGTACATTGTCAAAGTTGCAGTAAAGTGATACCCTTGTTGGTTACAGGTTCTGGACTATGCAATCGAAGCTGACCAGCTCATAGAGAAGTATGAGACACTGGCCTCAGAGCTGCTTCAGTGGATCGAGCAGACCATAGTGACACTGAATGATCGGCAGCTAGCTAACTCACTGAGCGCTGTGCAGAACCAACTCCAGGCCTTCAACTCCTACAGAACTGTGGAGAAACCACCTAAGTGAGTAACACAAATTTGCACACTTTATCTTTTTTTTGAAAGGCCATAAACTAGTGAAGAGCAGAAATATTTTTTTTACCTCATAAATTATAAATTATTTTACAAGCAATTCATGTCTGTCCTCACAGATTCACAGAGAAGGGAAATCTGGAGGTTCTGCTCTTTACCATCCAAAGCAAGATGAGAGCAAACAACCAAAAAGTCTACATGCCACGAGAGGGCAAACTCATCTCTGACATCAATAAGGTATTGAATATTATAGAAAGAGTGAGAAAAGGAGCTTTCAAGGAATTTCTCAAAACTGACATTATCTTCCTCACCCTCTGGTTTTGTAGTTGCCACTTGTTGAACAGTAACAACTTTTTGTGTTTTGATTGGGTTATTAGGCATGGGAACGGCTTGAAAAGGCAGAACATGAACGTGAGTTAGCCCTGAGAAATGAGTTGATTCGCCAAGAAAAGCTGGAGATGCTTGCTGCTCGTTTTGACCGCAAAGCTGCTATGCGGGAGACTTGGCTGAGTGAGAACCAGAGACTGGTGTCTCAGGTAGATGGAATTTTACTGAAATTTCATCTAATCTAAAGCAAATAAATGAGACAATTTATTTGTAATTTAAGATAAATGATTTCATTATGATGAACTTTTTTACTATCCTCAGGACAATTTTGGAACTGATCTGGGAGCTGTGGAGGCTGCCACCCGTAAACATGAGGCTATTGAGACAGATATTGGTGCATATTGGGAGCGGGTGGCTGCTGTGGAGGCTGTTGCAAAAGAGTTAGATGCAGAAGCATATCATGATGTGAGACGTATACTGGCACGAAGGGATAATGTCCTTCGACTCTGGGAATACCTGAAAGAGCTTCTGGCTGCACGTAGGGAACGACTGAATGCCCATCGTGACCTGCAGAGACTGTTTCAAGAGATGCGCTACATCATGGACTGGATGGGTGACATGAAGGTAGCTTCTTATTTTTTATCTGAAGTTATCAAGTTTTATTTGCAAATGCAAAGACCAACATTTTAATGGACTGTGTTCTTTTTCTGTTCTAGGGTCGACTTCAGTCTCACGACAGTGGTAAACATTTGCATGATGTGTTGGACCTACTGCAGAAACACACTCTGGTGGAGGCTGACATATCAGCTCAGGCAGAGAGGATCAAGGGAGTCCAGGGAGCAGCAACACGCTTCACTTCCTATGAACAAGGTGAGGCTCTAAATGTGCTTTACACTTCATTTCTGCAGAATGTGTTGCTTTATTCAGATGAATTGCGCACTGTATGACTTGAGCTTTGTGTGTGTCTGTCTATTCTAAATGCTAGCTTACAAACCATGTGAACCTGCACTGGTTAGTGAGAAGGTTGACACACTGGGTGAAGCCTACAATGAACTTGGTCAGCTTGCTGTGAAACGCAGAGAGCGTCTAGAGGATTCACGCCGCCTCTGGCAGTTCCTGTGGGATCTTGGAGAGGAGGCGGCTTGGATCAGAGAGCAAGAGCAGATCCTCTCCAGTGGAGACTGTGGTCGTGACCTCTCTTCTGCCCTGCACCTGCTCAGTAAACACGAAGCTTTCAGGGATGAAATGGCAGCCCGTTATGGACCTCTAAGTCACAGCATTGCTGCTGGTGAAGCTTTAATCAGTGAAGGTCACTTTGGAGCCCCAGAGGTCACAGAGAGGATCCACGACATCCGTGCACAGTGGACACATCTGGAGGAGGTGGAACTCATCAGTCTTTATATTTCTTAGACAGTAATTCTTGGAGTAATTTTCTCTAAATATTACTTTTTTTGTGTCTAATTTTATTCTCCTTCATTTCTAGACAACTAAGCTCAGAGAGCAGAGCCTTAAGGAAGCTGTGGCCCTGCATCAGTTTCAAACAGATGCTAATGACATGGAAGCATGGATCATGGAGACACTTCGACAAGTGTCCAGTCAGGAGGTGGGCCATGATGAGTTTTCCACACAAACTCTCGCTCGTAAGCAGAGGGAGATAGAGGAAGAGATCCAGAGTCACCACCCTCTCATCGACTCCCTGCAGGAGCAGGCCCAAGCCCTGCCACAGGCCTACCTAAGCTCCCCTCAGGTATGCTTCATTTTCATAGTACTTAAATAGTTGTATGCTCTTTGTAGAGCTAAGTGATTGTTTATTGCTCTCTCTAGGTGGACGGTCGCCTACCTGCTATTGAGCAGCGCTATGAAGAACTTGAGTCTCTGTCAGCAGCTCGCCGTCAGGCTCTAGAGGGTGCCTTGGCACTCTACCGCATGTTCAGTGAGGCTGGTGCCTGCCAGCTCTGGGTGGAAGAAAAGGAGCAATGGTTGTATGGCATGGAGATCCCCACCAAACTGGAAGACCTGGAGGTGGTGCAGCAGAGGTTAGTCTGAGCTCACAGGAAGAATTCTAATGTAAACAATTAACTTATGAGAAACATGCGGATAGCTGAATTCTTATCTGTCCAAAGATAGCAAAGCAGAATGTTAAAAGTTGTGAAATAATAATAATAATAATAATAATAATAATAATAATATGAGTAATTTAAATATTAATTTTAAAAAATTGAAGCAAATATAAAATATTACTGTTTTTCTTAGGTTATTTTCTGTAGAAATCAGTTCTATGTTTTTAGGATGACTAATGTTCCATACTTTGTGGCTGCAGATTTGAGACACTGGAGCCTGAGATGAACAACCTGGGTACCCGTGTCACTGATGTGAACCTGGTAGCTGAGCAGCTGCTCAGCTCTGACAACTGCAGCAAAGACCAAATCCACCAAACACGAGACCAGCTGAACAACAGGTCAGAGCTGCGTCCAGTACTCTAGAATATTCAGTCATAGAATATTTTATTAACATTGAGCATTGGTTAGTATTTTACATTTTTTGCATTTGGTATATCCTGCAGATGGACAGAGTTCCAGCAACTGTCTGGCCAAAAGAAACAAGCCTTAGAATCAGCCCTTAACATCCAAAACTACCATCTAGAATGTAATGAGATCCAGACATGGATGAAGGAAAAGACCAAGGTGATTGAATCCACCCAAAGCTTGGGCAATGATTTGGCTGGAGTCATGGCACTGCAACGTAAACTCACTGGCATGGAGAGGGACCTGGAGGCTATTCAGGTATGGGGAGGTCACATTTATGGATGGGGAGGGGAACAACACATACTTTGGTGTCTATTATCTTAAAATAAGCCAAATTAATTATCTTGCTTTAAGCATTATGCCAAGTTTCCTTGTTATCATTCTGTGTTTAAATCATTTGCAGGGAAAATTGGATGACCTGAGAAATGAGGCAGAAAAGCTCGCCAACGAACATCCAGATCAGGCTGGAGAGATTCAAGGACGCCTGGCAGAGATTCAGGAGGTGTGGGAGGAATTAAATTCCACCATGAAACGACGTGAAGAGTCACTGGGCGAAGCAAGCAAGCTTCAGGGCTTCCTTAGAGATCTTGATGACTTCCAGTCCTGGTTATCCCGCACCCAGACTGCTGTGGCCTCAGAGGACATTCCTACTTCTCTACCAGAGGCTGAGAGTTTGCTAGCTCAACATGAGAGTATCAAAAATGAGGTGGATAACTACAAGGATGACTATGAGAAGATGCGAGCGGTTGGCGAGGAGGTGACTCAGGGTCAGACAGATGCCCAGCACATGTTCTTGGCCCAAAGGCTCCAGGCACTGGATACTGGCTGGCATGAGTTGCGTTGCATGTGGGAGAACCGGCACAGTCTCCTGGCCCAAGCCTTTGACTTCCAGACTTTCCTGAGAGATGCAAAGCAGGCAGAAGCTTTCCTCAACAGTCAGGTTAGAAAAAAATGCCAGAGCTATGTGCCTCACTGAAACACAAATCATTGTCTACAGTCACGCAAAGGCGGCAAAGCCAAATAACTGAGTGAGAAATATATGGCCATCCATAATTAAGTCTTTCAGCAGGGTACAGTTAAAGTAGTGGGTTGGAAATATAATGTTAGTTTTCTCAGTGCTTCATCTGCCTCTCCTTGCAATATCATGATTTTTACAGCATTAAGATTCCACTTCAGCAAATCTATGTGTATATGTTTTGCTTTTTATTTGCAAAAAAATTAAATGTTTCATTTTCACGTTCAACACAGTTTAAAATATCTCTTGAATAAGTACAGTTTTTAAATAATTTTGTCCTCAGCACAGTATTCTAACATTCTTTTCTTGTCTGTGTAGGAGTATGTGCTGTCCCATACAGAAATGCCCACCAGTCTTCAGGGGGCAGAGGAGGCCATTAAGAAGCATGATGATTTCCTCACTACTACAGAAGCCAGTGAGGAGAAGATAACTGGTGTAGTGGAGGCCGGACGGCGCCTCATTAATGACTGCAATGCTAACTCTGATAAGATCCAGGAAAAAGTTGACTCCATCCAGGAGAGGTTAGAACAGATATGAAACAAGGAACTAAATCCTGTTAATATTTTTTTTGTTTTAAATTGCTTATTGTTTATTTTGCTTAATTACTTATTTATATTTAAATTCATATTTTTAGGCATCTTAAGAATAAGCAGGCTGCAAATGAGTTGCTGGCAAAGCTAAAAGACAACCGTGAACTTCAGCATTTCCTTCAAGATGGACAGGAGGTAAAAAAAAAATATAAAAAATCATATTTTGTAAAGTCAAATGATGTTTTATTTCATTATATTATTAGTGAGTGCAATTATTTCATGACTATACTCCTTTTCCTGTAGCTGACGTTGTGGATCAATGAAAAAATGCTGACAGCTCAGGACATGTCATACGACGAGGCCAGAAATCTTCACAGCAAGTGGCAGAAACACCAGGCATTTATGGCAGAGCTGGCCTCAAACAAAGACTGGTTGGACAAAATTGATAAGGTGTGACTTCTTTATAATTCATACACGTGGGGAAAAATCTGTAAAGTCTAGTAAATTTGACTGATAAATAATGCCTGGTCATTTTTAATCAATTTTATTTTTGTCAACACTGAGGTAGCCAAATTATCTAAATGAATGTGAAGTTTATATTGCTGTGTGTTTAACAGGAAGGACAGGCACTAGTTGCAGAGAAGCCTGAGTTGAAACCAGTTGTCCAGCAGACTCTGGAGGATCTTCAGCGTCAGTGGGAGGAGCTGGAAGGCACCACCCAAACAAAGGCCCAGTGCTTGTTTGATGCTAACAGGGCCGAGCTCTTTACACAGAGCTGCTCGGCTCTGGATGTCTGGCTGAAAAACCTCGAGGGTCAGTTACAGAGTGATGACTACGGCAAGGATTTGACCAGTGTTAACATCCTGCTCAAAAAACACCAGGTACATCCTATTGTTTAATCTCACTTGTACACTGTACTAGCAACCACAATCTATGTGTTCATCTCTCATCAGTCCAAACGGCAATTTATATTTGATCTTAAAGATGAAAGAAATGAAAAGTTACATACATCTCAGGTTAATGTTTATAGATCCTGAACTTACACAACCTGTTCTACTGCTTTATTTAGTGCAGACTGCCTCATGACTTTTGTCCTATATATTTTTATTTCTTCTATAGATGCTGGAGCACCAAATGGAGGTCCGCGAGAAGGAGGTCCAGTCCCTGCAGACTCAGGCTCTGGCACTCTCCCAGGAAGATGCTGGACTTGCCGAAGTAGATGGTCAGCAAAGGCGTGTTACTGACAATTTTTCCAGCCTTCAGGAGCCCCTCAGGGTCAGGAGGCAGCAATTGTTGGCCTCCAAAGAAGCCCATCAGTTCAACAGAGATTTAGAGGATGAAATAGTGAGTTGGATTGCCTTGTTAACTGCATAAATAACATACAAGGACAGGAAAGTGTATATGCTGCTTTGGATAAATTTGATCTCTAATATTAATTTTTCAAATTGATGTATTTTTTTCTCTCAGCTGTGGGTAAAAGAGCGAATGCCCCTGGCAACTTCTACAGACCACGGAAAGGATTTGCCTACTGTACAGCTACTAATCAAGAAGAACCAGGTACAACGAACGTATTGAAATATACCTCATATTATTTAATGTTCAACTGTACACTCATACGCAAAATTTAATACAACTTTAATATAATGAAGTGTATTCATGTCTTATATATAAGCCCATTTGCTGAATAAAGACCTGAGACACACGTGAGAGGCAGTAATTGCCAAACCAATGCTAAAAACGCCTTCTGTTTCTACATTAGACATTGCAGAAGGAGATCCAGGGTCATCAGCCTCGCATTGATGATATCCATAGACGAGGCCAAACTCAAAGCCAGGTAGATGGGGAGAGGCAGTCTGTCCTCGAGGAGCGCCTTGTTGAGCTGAAGGACCTCTGGGACCAGCTGATTGCTGAAACAGACAAGCGTCATGGCCGTCTAATAGAGGCTAATCGTGCCCAGCAGTTCTATGCTGATGCTGCGGAAGCAGAAGCTTGGATGGGAGAGCAAGAGCTACATATGATGTCTGAAGAAAAGGCCAAGGTGTGCTGAGAAAAAATTAAGACAGAATTACTCTTCTTTCACAGTCTTGTACCTTGTGAAAACTTAATAATTTTTTGTCTCCAAGGATGAGCAAAGTGCACTAGTGATGGTCAAGAAGCATCAGATCCTGGAACAAGCTCTTGAAGACTATGCCCAGACTATTCACCAGCTTGCCAACAGCAGCCGCCTCATGGTAACCAGTGAACATCCAGAGAGGTGAGAGGCCCCAGTGGGTGTGTTGTGAAACCTGCACTATTCGAGCTTTATTTATTATTTGTTGTATGATGTAAATGATGACTTTGATCTTGTTTAATTTTACCAGTGAGAGAATCAACTTACGGCAAGCACAAGTGGACAAGCTCTATGCAGGGTTGAAAGATCTTGCTGAGGAGCGTCGTGGGCGGTTACAAGAGAGACTGCGGCTGACCCAGCTCAAGCGGGAGGTGGATGACCTGGAGCAGTGGATTGCTGAGAGGGAGGTGGTCGCTGGCTCACATGAACTAGGACAGGACTATGAACATGTTACAGTGAGTTTTTTTCTTCATTTACAAGTATTGGAAGACAATGAGCTAAGTTAGGCTACATTAATCATGTTGCTCACTTTTGCTCTGATTTCTCTCCGCAGATGCTGAGGGACAAGTTCCGTGAGTTTGCTCGTGACACCAGTACTATTGGCCAAGAGCGTGTTGATGGTGTAAATGCGTTGGCAGATGACCTGATTGAGTCAGGTCACCCTGAAAATGCCAGTGTGGCTGAGTGGAAGGACGGCTTAAACGATGCATGGGCTGACCTGCTGGAGCTTATCGACACACGCACACAGATGTTGGCAGCATCATACGAGTTGCACCGCTTCCATCAGGATGCCATGGAAGTGTTAGGACGTGTTAAAGAAAAGAGAGAGGCCTTGCCCTCTGACCTGGGTCGTGATCTGAACACTGTACAGCATCTACACAGACAGCACAATACTTTTGAGCATGATATCCAAGCTTTGAATGGACAGGTGGGCTAGCATTTAATCATTTAGTACAAGTCTTGTGTGAGACACCAGTGAGGCCTTTTGAATTAAAAACTTAATGTTCCCTCTTCTTCACTGATCTTCCAGGTGAACCAGGTGCAAGATGATGCTGCACGGCTACAGAAGGCCTACGCTGGAGAAAAAGCTGATGACATTCACAGGAGTGAACATGCAGTAACGTCTGCCTGGGAGGGCCTTCTTGAGGCTGGTAAGGCTCGCAGGCTCCTCCTGCTGGACACTGTGGAGAAGTTCCGCTTCTTCAACATGGTACGAGACCTCATGCTCTGGATGGACGGTGTCAACCTGCAGATTGATGCCCATGATAGCCCTAGGTGAGTGGCATTTTGCTCAGCTCTTTAAAATCTTTGCATTAATGCTGATGCAGTCAAAGTATTTTTTTTTACGTCTTACCTTTTCTCATTTCTGCTTTTTCAGGGATGTGTCTTCTGCAGGACTGGTTATTGCCAATCATCAGGACATCAAGTCAGAGATTGAGACAAGAGCAGATAGCTTCACTGCCTGTATTGAGATGGGAAACACTCTCATCAACAATAATCACTATGCAGCCGATGAGGTATTTTTGTCTATCTGCAAGTGTTCTAATACATATTTTCAAAAAAATCTGCACTCACCTTTCTGGATATTTCATAGCTTATTACTTTATGCTAGTGTTTTAATGTGACATTTTCTCGATTCACAGATAAGGGAGAAATTGGCTCAACTTCAGGAAAAGAGAGACAAGATCAACAAAAAGTGGCAAGACAAGATGGACCATTTACAAATTGGTATGCATGCTGTGCCTCTTAAACTCTGTGTATGGAGTGCAACACAGTGGTAGCATAACAGTATGGGCTGTTTTTGTTGGTGCAGAGTAGAGGATGCAGAACAAATACACACCACAAAAACAACTTTAACTGCTTGTTGTCATTCTGTGGATTATGTTGATCTCCTGTTTTTGATCCTGTCTGTTTCTCTCGTCTTGGATTTCAGTGCTGGAGGTGTTGCAATTTGGACGCGATGCCTACGTGGCAGAGTCATGGCTGGCAGGGCAGGAACCTCTGGTGCGAGCGGCAGAACTTGGCTCAAATGTGGATGAGGTGGAGAGCTTAATTAAGCGCCATGAAGCGTTTGAGAAGCTTGCTGCAGCGTGGGAGGAGCGCTTTGTGCTGTTAGAGAAACTCACCACTGTAAGTAGAGGAATAACTTTCATCATTTTGTCAAGTATAGCTGCATCTGCTGAATGTTTACCACTCTTATGTTGAAGTGATTTTCCTTCAGTGACAAGGGGTCAAGTTTAGATAACATTACTGACACTGACTACCATTTTTCAGCTTGAGGAGAAAGAGATTCAGAGAAGGCTAGAGGAAGAGGAGAGGGCAAGACGACCACCTACACCGCCCCCAGCAGAGGAAGTGGGACAATCTGAAACAGAAAGTCAGATACATGATTCTGCAGCCAGGTAAACCACACAAAAGTTACACTTTGGTGAAGCACAACCATGTCCATGTGCACAATAAAGTACAAAATGGATTTCTTTCTGATGTGCTTCTATCAATCTCAAATGCAGGACCAGTCTGGACCAGACCACACTCAATCAGTCAGTGTCAGTGAACGGAGTACACAGTGACAATGACACATCTCAGGTGAGATGGTGCAGCAGAGACATTTAGAATTTATATTTAGATGTAAAATCACGTTATGTCATAATACATGTTGTCTCTCCATGTCATTACATATCTTAAGTCATGGATTTATAAGATGAATTTTGATTTTAGTGTCTCGCTTATCTTTGTTTAACCTGGAGGTACTGTATGTCATGTGTGGAACAGGGTGTACCATTATATAAGTGTGTGTCTCTGTCTCAGCTCCACTCACTAATGTCGTCATATTTGATTTTGTTACAATGTGAAAGTGATTTGGTGTTATCCACTTGACAGAAAAATGTAATGTCTTAACCTTATCTTAATTATTTTTGAGTCACAGATGACTACGATGAGTTCCCCTCAATCATAATTAGGGTATTTTTGGTAACATACAGTCAAAGTATCACGTCATATTTTTGTAATAGTTAGAGAATGTCATGTAGAGACATTTTTTTTTCCCAAGAAAGATCAATAATATCCCTGAGCTGCAGAGCTAAAACCTTCCCATTTCTAATGCTGATTAAGATTGTGGTTGTGATGTTCAAAGGTTATTTGCTGGTTGTGCTACTTGCATCTTTTATTGGTCAAAGAATGTGTGAGGAAGGGGTTGGCATCTGAACATGATAAAACATTTCACAGCGCTGGACTCCAGTAAAACCCTGGATTCTAAAAGATGTGGAGGGTTCATATTTATCAGTGGAGACACAAGCTGCTTCTGCATAAAACACAAGTTAAAGGGGTTCCTATATTAATTGAACTTCATCAGCTTTATATTTGAACCCACACAGTTGATCAGTTGATGTTTCTGACTGAGACAAAGACTCCTTAACAATTTCCTATTGCGTTTTTACCAGCAATCATTATCGCTATCGTTGTCAGTGGGAAAGAAATCAGAGCCTAAACGTGTGTGTAAGCCAAAGCAGCCGGAGCGTGTGAGTACCAAGCCATGGTCAGCTTTGTAGCTTCCCCAAACCCCTTCACAGCCTCCGCTCAGATCCTGGTCAACTGCAGCGCTTTATTTCTTTTATGGAGAAGCCATCACTCTGTGTCACAGACGCAACCATTGCTTTATCTCTTCATGCAGTTTCATTAATAAGTCCCATCGCTGTCGAAAGGCAATGACACACATTCATGGACAGATTGTCTTCATGGATGTCATGTCTGCTCTTGTATATGTGCTCATATGAACCAGGAGACGAGTGACTATAAATGTGAAGCATTGTTGTGATGGTGGTAACTGTAATTTTGAGATAATTTGTGTGTAGCTTGTCGAAGCTGTTCCCTGTATGTACCCCTTCTGTGTCATTTGCAGAAATAGTATTTTGAAGAGAGGAAGACAAACAGACTTGTCCTTAGCTGGTTATTGTGATGTGACTGTTCAGATAATGTTCCACAGAGTTAATGTGCACTTTGATTATATAGATATGTTTTGTTTGTGTTTTTAGTCTGTGGTTGTAACTTACTGTGATCACTGAAAGCTGTTTTTCCAGTTGTCTGCATACAGTAGTAGTTTAAATGATTTTTTAAAAATATTTTTGTGTAAGCTACATGGTATATGTGGAGAAGTGAGTTATCTGCATTCATTCAGGTTCCTTCCATACATCTATGGCATGACTGTTTCTCATCTGTATTGTTTGTTTGTCTTATCTGTACATGGGACATTCTGTCCACATTCCAGTTACATTCAGATAATCATAGTGTCTTCAAAGTGAGCGTCATCATGGCTTTTCATGTATGGCTGTGAATGGCTGCTTTGCTTCTCAGTGCTTACTTCCAGCCGTGTTTTTCTACATCCCCATCACCATTCATCTTGATCTTTGAACCACAGGGCTCTGAGTCTGAGTCGGTGAATGGACCAGGTAGAGACAGTGGGTTGGCGTCATCTCGCCTTGAACCCTCTGCCACGTTACCGAGCAGGGGTGGAGCAGAGTCTGAGCCAGAAACCATGGAGGGCATGCTATGTCGAAAACAGGAGATGGAGTCCCACAGCAAAAAAGCAGCTACCAGGTCAGTCGGAGTGTTACAGGTGACGCATAAGGATAATAAAACACTTTGTGAAGAAATAAATAAATGAGAAAAATACACTTTGCAACCCTCTGCTTGATCAAAGGAAACGGGTAGATGTGGTTGTGCAAGTTGACAAGAGTGGAAAGCAGTTCAGGAGGAAAGGAGATGAGCTTAGACTATCTGTCCAGTACTGTAGATAAACAAATGTAAACGGCAGGGTAACTCATACCACAGCACCCCTTCAGTATTAAACACTATACTGCTGCCTCCATAGTCTGGACCACACAAACTGGTCCAAAACCCCATTAAATTACTACAAACACAGAAAAGAGCCCTAAAACAAAATATGCGAGTCTATTTTAAAGTCCAAAAACTTAAATAACTTAAAACGAGGGACACTGATAATATGTAAAAACATATCTATTAAAATTCCCTTATCTGGAAGTTTTTGAATAGATTAAACTAAAATATGCTCTATGTTATTGTCATATCTGGTGAAACTGCTTTACAGTCTGTCTTTCTTAGAAAGTTACACTGGGATATGGACGCATGTTGTGCCAGAGGACACTGTTGAAAAAATAAAAAAAAAAATCTTGATGTGAGCAGGGTCATAATTGAGATAAAAAATTATATTGTTTTGATTTGAATACTGTTTCGTTATTGCTTTAGGTCCTGGCAGAACGTGTACTGTGTCCTAAGGAAAGGAAGTCTTGGTTTCTACAAAGATAGCAAGAGCGCTAGCAATGGCATTCCATACCATGGGGAGGTACCCATAAGCCTCGGAGAGGCGGTGTGTGAGGTAGCACATGACTACAAGAAGAGGAAACATGTATTCAAGCTCAGGTGAGTGAAAAAACCATCACAGAGAAAGGATTTATGTTTGTCGAGCACTGTTGGTGGTTTAATTATAATCAATGAAAAATAAAATACCATGGCAACGTATGGTAAATTATTGGTAATTAGTTGTTAGAGCTTATCCCAAATCTATGACTGACCTTTTCAACACTTTCTACAGGCTAGGAGATGGAAAAGAATACCTATTCCAAGCAAAGGATGAGGTGAGATACAGATGAACAACATTAGATTATTAATATAAACATCATTTAATTAACATAAAACATATTTAATGCACTGTGATTGTTTGTCTTCTAATGCCTTGTGTCTTTTGCTCTATAGGCGGAGATGAGCTCCTGGATCCGCTCCATCCACATTTCCATTCCAACAGGGTCAGGTGACTCTCCGGGGGCCCCTCGGGCCCTCAGTCGTGCCATGACGATGCCTCCCATCTCCCCCTGCTCAGGTGATGCTGGAGGTGTTACCATGCGCAACAAAGAGGGCAAAGAGAAGGATCGCGAAAAGAGGTTCAGCTTCTTTGGCAAAAAAAAGTAGAACATTTGAAAAATCAATGATGGAAACTACATTTGTCAAAATTTCAACAAACTGAAACAGGCAGAAAGGAAAGTACAAACACGTCACACAAACACACTGCTCTCAGTGCAGGCCCCGAGGAATTTGTCAACAGCTGCAGTTTGTGGCTTCCAGAGAACTTTGTTTCTTTTCTTTCTCTCTGATTCTTTCCCTTCCTGGTTTTATCTGTTACTTTTTTCGTTTGCGCAATCCATAATTCCCATTTAGCTGCACCCAACAATGACCGGCCTCATTCTGATTAATTTAAGTGATTTCAACCAACCAGCAGAGCTTATTAGTCTGACTCCTCAGTTTCCTTCCACCAACTGGTTCTTGTTTGCATTATCTCTTCAGTGAGTGTGGCGAGCTGAGCCATTTTGATGCTGTGTCACTGATAAAATGTTGGATGGCTTTCCACTGTGGTGCACACTCACTTTAATTTTCCACTTTCTTGTACTATCTTTTTTGGGGAAGAATCACATCAGTCTCTTATTCTGTTCTCGGTATTGATGTTATTAACCTGACCAATATTACTGCTGTTATTACTATTATTTATCTTTTGCTATGGCTGGTTTGAAAAATAAACTAATTAATTTGATGATAGATAATCTTGATCTTGATTCATGTTGTGGAGAGAAACAGATCTGGTTCAACTAGTGGAATGTTGGGCTTGCCCTCATGTTTTTTTTTTTGTTTTTTTTTTTCTAATTGAATGATATGAGGTGTTTTGAGAAATAAAGCTCATTTAATTTTAGCAGTGTGCAGTAAGTGATCACAAATTTAATTGGAAAATTGATATATACATATAAATATATATATATATATTTAATAAGTGGTTTTATTTTTTATTTGATCTTGAATTTTGCCTGTATTTGATTCTTTCTTTTGAGTGATCTTTTCTGCTTCATTTTTGACTTTCTTTTTTTTTCTGTACAAAGCAGAGAAGATTAGTTTTCTAGTGTGTGTGAGTGTGTGTGTGTGTGTGTGTGTGTGTGTGCGTTGTGGTGCTGTGGATTTTGCACGTTTATGTTATTTCTGAGAAAACGTGGCCAGACAGATGCTGCTTTTTCGCAAATGCAGACAAAACCAGACACAAACACAAAATAATATTATTGGAATGAGTTTATAAAACTATATTTACTTTGCTTTGGATTTCTTATAACTAGGTTGATATTACCGACGATGTTCCTCAAGGTGATTTCTGTTTCAGTCTTCAGATCTCTTTATTTCTGTTCTCTCTATCCACTGGTGTGAACGCATTGGGGCGGTTTGTAGATAATAAGCTGAAGCACATATTCTGTGGCAGACGGCGGCGGCGCGAGCAGGACAGATGGACAGCTGATAGGTCTCATTACAGGTGAAGTGACAGGTGTGGAAGTGTGATTGGGTAGGCAGTGCAAAGCTGCCCATCAGAGAGAAGAGTACTGAGCCTTACTTGAACCCACTACAGACAACGGAAACATTTTCTAAAACCCAGCCTCCATTCGAAAGGCCCTACAGGAAGCTTTCTTAGTACAAACACGAGAATGTTACAAATGTGCCCTGTGGCAATGATCTAATGTATGTCAGTGGATGCAGGTATATTATGCAAAACTATGTATTTAACAGAAAGTTCTGCCCACTCATGGGAACACTCTGAACTTCTCTTAAACAAGTTTTGCGCTGTTGCGTATGTGGCATGATTTTATGTAGGTTTATAATCGTATGTGTCATCATTGCCATCAGTTCTCCACTGTGTCGGTGTACTCTGAAAACAAGAAAAATCACTTCATATTCAGGGTTGGAGAGCAACTAATTATATGTAAACTTACATTTGCAATAATCGAAAACAAGGAAATGGCAACCCAGGATTGTAAATTTAATGAAGGATTTAAAACTAAATTTCGATATTTATTAGTGTCCATAATATTTTGAAATAGATGTGGCAGTATGTTGTGAAGCTGTTGGTAACAGTTTTATATGTCAAGTATTTAGACAATTGGGTCTGTTGATATATACAATCATAGTCACTAAATACATGTTAGTAAGTAAGCACAGGTGATCAGCCTTTTCTTACTGCCAAAATGACACCTGAAATACCTGGATAACAATCTCGAATTGGAGTTTTTGGGGGTTTTTTTTCATTACATTACCAGTCATGGCTGGTAAATTGATGGTTAATTAAAGTTGTGTAGATTACGGAGCCCACTTGATGTAGGGTTCACACGAATGCCTCACCGAACTGCAAATTGCTGGAAGTGAACTTGGTATGTAGTTTTAATGGTTTAATTAAAGTATAAAACAGGTTGGCCTTTATTTTTTAAGAGTCGCTAATGAATGTGCACCCAGTGGGCTGAACCCAAAGACCCTCCTAATCAGAGAAAAAAAAATATCAGAATGTGACACTTCAATTGGAATTACCTGACAGCTCTGAGTTCAGCCTTTTATCCAAACTTAGCTGCCTTGTCTCTGCCAGTAAGACGTTATACCCTGATGTTTGAGGAGCTCCTGGTTTCAGTTCGGTTTAAGTCTCCTCAAACTAAACTACAATCTGGAAACTAGGTTAATAAGGTCGTTGCATACATAAGTGAGCCAATGCAGTAAACGTACATTGTGCACAATTTTCGAATGGAGGTGTCCTTCGTCTCTGGTAACGGGGTGTTGTAGGGACGGCCGCTTCCTTCCTTCCTTCCTTCTTCCTTCTGATCTAGAAATCAGACGCAGCACGGAGTCGACGTAGGGGAGTTCAAGTTCAAAGTTCACACAGTGTATTTTCTTACTTGCTCATTTGAATGTGAATGACTCAAATTAGTTTGGCCAAATTGGTCATGTGAAGCAAAAATATTTCTCATACTTGATACACACAAGCTCTCTCTTTCATACACACCTGCACATAAACTGTACTGTATATTTAATGCAGAATGACCCTGGCAACCCAGTCTTGTGGAAATGTCCTGAGCTGGCTGTAATTTGGTGTTGCATCTGGCATCTTTTTTTCAAATCACAATGTGCTGCTGGTGAGCTTTGGCCAGAAAATGAAAAGTCTGTATTATTGATGTCAAAAGGGTTTTTGGAAAAGGAGAGTGCTTATAACAATGGAGTACTTAATGAAGAAGAAAAACTTTTACTTGTTAAGTATTAGATATGAGTAAAAAAAAAAAAAAAAAAGACTGGTGACAATTTGAGCTTCCGTTTTTTTAGAAGAAGGCAGGTAATTAGCTGTCTGGTGGGAGCTTGTATTTTTTCATCCAGTGGTCTGTCTTGCAGCATTTGATAAGCCTGTCCACCTACCTTCATTTCTCATTACTTTTGACAAATGTCTGTTTCTTCCTCTGTAATTCAGAGTTGTTAATACCACTACTATTATTAATTGCTATTATTATCATTATTGCTACTGTTGTTACTATTACTACTACTGTTACTAATGCAACTTACTGCAAAAAGTGTAACTGCTGTCCATTTTCAGGTACGTGTCTGTAATACCAGACCCTTCCACACGATGTCAGTGTGCTGTGGAGCATTTTCATTACAAATCGAAAAATGTTTGTTGACTTGTGTATCTACATCTAATACTAGGAATAATAAAACATGGTTTAATCAGAATTATGGTGCTGTGTTTTGTTTTTCTGATATCAGCTTGTGTTGTAATGAATGATCTAGATGTAACACAAAATGCTGGTTTTTAACAGATTTCTACAAATTTACAGACTCTATATCAATAATGGAGATATTCTTGCAGCATGTATTTGTCTAATACCTTGTTAAAATGCTTGTTACCCATCTGTATATCTGACGTTGCAACTACATTTATAAAATTACTAAAAAACAAAAATCTCAGAGAAATAAATTGAAAATAAAAGCTAAATGCCTTTTATCTAAACTTGCTCACAGTAACCAATGATATGTACTATTTTAAAATAAGGGTTTAGTAGTTTCAGGAAAGCTACAATGCCGCAGAATGAATGAAACAATGATAAGCTCAACTGATGACAGGTTTATGTTGAATCGGTGGATGCTGGGAAAATGTCAATCTAATGTCATGTGCAGAGATAAAATGACAAGACTTTAAAAATAAAAAAAAGGATATTAGGAAAAAAGTGACGTGGAAATGAGTCTCCTATGTTATGACAAAATGTTAAGCTCGACCTGTAAAATGATGCTGCCATTGGCTTTTTATGTACTCCAGCAGGGATGCACTTCCACAAGAATAATCTTAAATTTTTCAGATCTAATGAAAGGACATAAAATTAGAAATAGTGGTTACATTATCTAGTTGTGATACATATAAGATGAACTGCTTAAAAGTAGCCTTTATCCTCATATTTCAGGGGCTGCAGATGCAATTTCATGAGATAAAAAAAATTCTATTATATTGGATTATTCATTTATCCTCTTATCATTTGCCTAATTTGAAATAAGATTGCTTTAGATAGGTCTAGTTTTAGGTGTCTGAGAACAAGAGACGTTAAGGTCTTTATTGTCCGGTGGGATATCTAGGCCATGATATACTTGGTAATAAATAATTATTTAAATTCACTGTTAAATTTTATGTTCTTCTGCACAAAATAAAACAAATAAAATAAAAAATAAATGGCTTCTCCGCCATCACCTAAAAATTAACTCTATACAAATGCAATTTTCGGGTTCTTCTATATGTTTCTTGCTTTGCTAAAATCTTTCTGCATAATGGTGTCAGGTGTTCACAGTAAATTATATATAGAAGTTATGTTGGTTTTTTTTTTGCAATGAAGCTTTAAACTGCAGGGATGTAATGCTACACAGTAAGTCAGGTTACAACGGACGAACATTGAAAGGTGAGTATTTTACGTTGCGGCAATTCCACCTTTTAACCAACAGAGGGCGCAGTTATCTCTTTCTCCCAGTATTTGCCTCCAAGTCCTGACGGAGGGCGTGTGTTACCCAGAGTCACTTTCCCCGTGTAATAAAACCAAGATGGCAGCTGTTGTTGAGAATGTTGTCAAACTGTAAGTGTTGTACTTTTTTTAAATATACCTTACAACACGTTAGGTGACACACACCGGGGTTATATCACACCGACTGGCTCCTCATATGGCTACTAGTGGTGTCGCTGGAAACCTCCGGGACATTTGTAGTGATTTAGTAACGTTAGCCTGCCCTGTCGGACCGTCGTGTCTGTTCACATCCTGGAATGGAAGTGGAATAGTTAGCAGACTCCCAGATGACGTTTCTGAGACGTGAATTAAGAAAATGTGTGACAGAATAAGCGATGGTTTAATCATTAGTGTATTTACAGAAACGATATTTTAACTTACGGTGTCTTTCTAGTCACACGGCTAACTATCGTGCTAACGTCAAGTACCGTAGCGGCTAGGTGGCTTTGACGCTAACAGGCTAAAGAGTGTAATTGTGGCCAACGTTAGCGCAGACTGGTGTGGCGAGTGGCCAACTAATTTAGAATGAATGAAAGCTAGCTTTTTATCCGAAGACCTCGGGTTTACAGATACTTCAGCTCCCATACGTCTGATATACACACAGTAACTTTTGAGTCTGTTGTAAAAGTTATTGTTTGTAGTTTCAACGATTCGCCCTCGGTTGTAGTCAAACGTGCTTGATTTCCGTCTTTACTATGCTAACAGGTGCGCAGGTCGTAGATGTCGGAATCAAAGAAATCAGCTGCTACTAACCATGTTAACACTTTAAAACTTAAAACTAACAATAAAACATGTTTTCATCTTAACTTTTTTTTCTAAACGTCTGCCGTATTTGTTTCATGTAAGTGGTTTATATGAGCTTAAGAAAAGTAAAACCATAATGTATTTTTTTAAAATATAAAACTTAACATATACACAGACAATATTATGATCAGATCCTCAGCTTCACAACCAGCTTTAACCCTTAAAAACCTAGAACTATTTTGATTGCAACTTCCAATTGTGGAATTTTCTCTATATTTAATCTTCCCCGAGTGATTTATCAGTATTTATTAGAACATTAAACTCTGCATCTTCTATTTTTCATTTAAAGTCAGTTATTTTCCTATATTTAATTCACTGATCATGTAGATATTCATAAAAGCTTTGAGTAAATTCAAAGGTTATTATATCAAAACAGAGATAACTAAAGAAAAAGTGACTTTCTCTAAAATATATAATTAACTGAACATATAAACAAGTGTCTCCATTCACTCATTTGTCAAACTCCATGGGTTTCACTGGTGAATCAATGTTGCAGAAGATGACAGTGTTTTCATGTTCACTATGGAGCTTCTGAACGTCCAAATGGGCCATCATATCTGATGACCATCAAAAGATGAGAAATTGTATTTTACCTGAATTATTTACATGTATTGATATGATCAGTGGTTCAACTGTTATTAAACATTTTAGATCAGTAGATGATTTTGGTCACCGGTGGATGTCTTTGAGGGATAAAGTATATAGAATACTCTGCTCCTCCAGGATAGTTTCTAGGGTTGTGCTTGAACTGAAAACCTCAAACTTAAGTGGTTTTATTTGCTTGTACTTTTACACTTTCTTGTCAAGGATACTGTAAAAACACTAAGATCTTTGTCTTAACCCTGTTTAACATGTAGACTTTTTTTATATAGGAATGCAATCAGAGGTAAATTAGTGCATTCAGGGTGGAAAGACAGTCCAGTACTGATCTTTGGTGTTGATTTTGAACAGAAGATCATTTGCTGTGGCACTCTGCCCGATGATTTAATTTGAAGAATTATTTCATTATTGACTAGTAGAGAGCTGCTTTTCTAACATCCATAACACAAAGGAGAAACAAAAGATTTTACCTGCTCTTATGTGTTCATTGAACCCACATAAACCATTATCACCTTCCTTGGAGTGTGTGTATTTTTATCTTCTGCAAGGTGAGATTTCCTGGACTTTTTTTGCATCCTACGTTTGCTGTTTCTTTATCAGGCTGGGAGAGCAGTACTACAGAGATGCCATGGAACAATGTCATAACTATAACGCCCGGCTCTGTGCTGAGAGAAGTGTGCGTATGCCATTCCTCGACTCTCAGACCGGTGTGGCTCAGAGCAACTGCTACATCTGGATGGAAAAGAGACACAGAGGACCAGGTGAGGCTCGGCATGTAGTGGTTTGCTAAACAGAATCCTGGGCTTGTTCAGTTGACTTGTCTTAAATATTTACTGACCTTCACTGAGATGTTGTGCATGTGCATTGTGTCAGTGAACGATTTGCATCGAATTATGTTGACGTCTTTCTCTATTTAACAATTTTTTTTGAGAATTACATTCAAGCTACAAATAGTCTTGCATCATCAGAAGCAAACAGACAAAAATAGCTTTGTTTCTTTGACCTTTTTAAGACAGAGTTCTCAGCGTAGAGGCAAATGCCATCTTAGGAAGGTAAAGCTGAGAAAGACATGTTTTGTCCCCCATCAGCCTGTCAGCTCAGACCTTGCAATATGTTCAGGGTTTTGTCTTTGGCTCTGTTGTGATGTTCCTCCAGGCATGGCTCCAGGGCAACTCTACACTTACCCATCCCGGAGGTGGAGGAAGAGACGGAGAACTCATCCTCCAGAGGACCCCAGACTCCTCTTCCCTCCTGTTAAGTCAGGTATGGCAGCCTTTACCCAGGCCGTTTTCCTTTTAGCTGTTACAGGATAGGCTAGAGTGTTGTTTTTTTGTGGTTGATTCATTTTCTGATTCATTCACAGAGGTTGATTTAGGACTAAAGAAGGATTCTCTGTTGTCGTCGGACGGCAGCAGTCTGGAGGCCCTGCTAAAGGGTGACTCTTTGGACAAACGTACAACCACAGAGGTCCGAGGGTCTGAAGAAGACTCAAACCTGAGTGACTACACCGGAAGCTTGAATCCTGCCACACGGATCAGAAAGGTTCTCATATTGTTTTTCCTACACTTGTGGTATACATATCAAAACAGATGATAAATTGTCTAATTCTCTCCTCTCTTTTGTTAAATCAGAGAATCTTAGAGCCAGATGACTTCCTGGATGACTTGGACGACGAGGACTATGAGGAAGACACACCTAAACGAAGAGGCAAAGGAAAGGGGAAGGTGAATTATGTCCAAGAACTAAAGTTACAGAGGAAACTCATAGTGGTTACAGTTAGAATGATCAGTTGCATATATGGATCAAAAAGCTTTGCAAGTGCTCATACCAGTAATCAAGCTGTTTGATTACTGTTATGGCAGTTATTACCATTCTATAAACCTGCCCCGTAAAAATGACTGAGAATGTCTGATTGTGTAATGTCTTTGTGAGGGGAAAAGGCTCCAGGAGCTGGAATTTGAGAGGCACTGAGCAGTAAAACTAAACTGAATTTTGTGAGTTAATTGTGATGATACAGATTTGTGCTGGTGCTAATGTTTATGCAAATTTATTTAAAAAAAAAATTAAAATTTAATGAGTCCAAATGGCTCAATCCAACACCACAGTGCCATCAGACTCCTTTAATATAAACAGAAAATTACCTTGCAGAATTGCTTTTATTAGTCAGTGTCCAAAGCAGTGTGCTATATCATCACACTCGTACAAAAAAACCAAACTAATAAATTGAGGCAGTGGTTAGGTCTTTTGGGGGTGGTGCTGGCATATTTCCCAGCTTTCAACAGGCAAAGGTGGGGTACAACCTGGATGTGTCATCGGTTCATCACAGGGAACACACTTAAAACGTCATACATTTTTGTAGGTGGACCTTTTTTTAGGAAGCATAACGGTGCAAAAAACACAAACTAATCCTTTCAGACATATGGGTCTGCCTCTCCACACCCCCAGACCCTCTGATATGTTTTTTCATCACCTTTGAAGATCATAGAGTGGGTAGAGTTAAGCTCAGAGTGGGATGAAGGTACGCTGTGTAGTTTCCAAAAGCTGGGTTGAGTGATGTCGCGAGAGAAAGAACATTGTGTTCAAGATATTGCACATGTCATTTCATTTGAAGTAAAACTAAGAACAGATGAGTGGGGGAAAAACCTACTTTAATTCCATGACAGTGATATTGGGATTTCATCACAGTTGCAGTAAAATGCATGTAGTAACATAACAAAATATCTACAAAAACTACCAGCAGTTGAAGGTCGAACCAACTCATTATCATCAAAACTTAAGTCAGACTCCTCTTAATCATTTGCTTCTGGTGATGGTTTGAACCTGGATGTGATCATTACAAGGTTTCCTCTGTATCTGATCTAGTCCCAGCTGTGTGTGCTCCAAGTTGGTCTGTTCAGGTCTAATAAATCCTCTGCCTTTAGGGCCGAGGCGTGAGCAGCAACAGGAAGAAGCTGGACGCAGCTGCACTAGAGGATCGAGACAAGCCGTACGCCTGTGACAGTGAGTCCTAAAGGGGGGAGAGTAAACACGTAAACTCAGGTCATTGCAGATGTTAGTAGAGCTCCATTGTCTATTAGATTAAAAAATAATGGAGGGAGCGCTTTCCCTAAGTTTTTCCCTGCTGTCCTTCTCTTTATCGCCAGCTTTGTCATAAATCTAGTAAATATATATCTATATTAAAGTCAGCAATATTCATTTGTTCTTATATTCATTCCTTTCTTTAACTAAGCTTTTCATGGGTAGCAGGAGGGTGTTTCTTCCAGTTCTCTGTTGTTGTCAAACGACTGTACTGCTTGATGTGTGTTTCCTCCTTGTGAAGCATTTTCACTTTCAGCTGCAGTTCTCTGTAGGTTAGAGCTGACTGACTGAGTCTCCGTCAGTCTATGAGCCCATTTCTCTGAGCCTCTGTCTGTGCTCTCTTCCCTTTCTCTTCTCTCTTTCAGACACTATCAAACAAAAGCATATTTCAAAACCTTCTGAAAGAGGTATATTTCTCTGATTTCCTTTTTACTCAAGCCTGCTTGTCATTTGTTTTCACTGTCTGTTTTTTCTTTTTTTGTCTGTGTTACATTGTAAGTTTGCTCTTTGTGTAGATCGTAGGGTAAAAGTTTTGTTCTAGACAATTTACTTAAATATAATTAATTAGACATATGAGTCTAGGACATGTTAGATATGTAAAGAGTGATCTGTATTTAACAGAATATCTGCACTGTCTCAGTCTACAAAAGATGAGCTGTAGCTCATGAAAGTATTTTTTCCCCTCAGTCTGGCCCTCAAATCCCAGTAGAATTAGATAAGTAAAGCTGAATCCTGCTGTTGTTTTCTCCTTGTGCTCCATCTCTTGTCTTGTTACTTTAATGTGTGCGACTTGAATGCATTACTGTTTTTTTCCTTGCCTTTTTACTTTTTTCTTCTACTCCACCTCTGCACCCTGTCAAGGCTAATTCCACTTTCATGTTTGTGAGTCAGCTGCCGCCTCTGTCATGGTTTCCAACTCAATTTGATGCCTGTTTGAACTGTGGGGATCCCACGAGTATAGTTATGTATGGAAAAGTGTCTGTCTGCATGAGGCACATGCATATCTGTGGTTTTATCAGATTCAGTGGCTAAGATGGATGACTGTCCTAAAGCCCTATCACTCCTTTAGCTGGCAGTTGAGAGAAAACTGTACACTGACCTTTTGAAGAAGTGAAAATGAATGACTCAGAGTAAGTGTGGAAGTGAAAGAAGAAGTGTTTTGTCTTTGGGTGATGTGTCTTATCTTATGACAACCCTCACACACCCCCTGTGACAACGGCTGCACAGTGGCATCTTTGTCCTCCCTGAGTCAGTAAATCAGCATTAAATAATTCAGGCTGCTGTTGCTTCACTCAACAGTATATTAATGATCATTAATGTTGACGTGGTGCTGCAAATAGTTTTAATGGTAATGTACAGAAGTCACACCATTTTCCACGTTAGTCTTAGATGTTTGACTTACATGTACTTACATGCTTAAAACAAATGAGATGATGCAAACTTTGAGTGTAAGTGTAGCCCAGTCGTACCACAAATAGTCCTGACACTTAAATTGTGTTTTTAAGATCGCGCCTCTACAGCCGCCTAAGAGGTGAGGAGATGCTATTTGTGCCAAGATGCATGACATTTCAGTTCCACCCCAGTGAATAAGACAATGCATGTCTAAAAACATTACATAGTTTCAAACATCATGATTGATCTTTTCTCCTTATTTCACATGTATAATCTCTTTACATTAAAAAGCAGGTCATTATAGAAACCTCTTGGGTTCTCATGTTATTTTTTAATCACTGTAAGAACTTAGTATTTTCCAGACGAATCTTAAAATGTGCAATTTAAACTTAACTTTTTATGGGCTTTGAAACAGCTTTGTAAGTAATTATTAGGACACCTGTGATTTTCTACAGAAATTCTATATAATTCACATGAACTTCTGAAAAAGTGCATGTGAATGTATTTGGTGTATTAGTTGTTCCTGCTATTCTTCTCATGGAGATGTTTGTAATTAATATGTTAATTGTTATTGAGAAAATTTGTTCTCATTAATATAAGTACAGTTTTTTTTTTAAAGTGCACCACACATATTTCTAACCAATGTTAACTCAGGGGTCTAATAATAATTTTTCAAAGCTGTGTAATGATAATGATAATTAATTATTATAATTATTAATAATGAATGAATGAATTAATGATAATGGGAATGAACCACCTGTTCCACACATAAAATATCTACAGGTTGGAAATTAAAATATGATCTACAAATGAAAGTAAATATAGATAGATAATTGTTTTCCCAGACTCAAAAGATTAAAAAAAACCTGATATGTGGACAGCAGAAACAGAAAGAGGAAAAGTTAGAAGTAATGCTAAGAACTTCCATCAGTTCCCCTCATCTCACCCACTGACTTTATGCAGCGTGAACCTGACTGAGGTGATCCTTTGTTTTCATACATGTTGTCTTTTGTGGTTTTGGTGGCAGTCTGTGGGAAGCGCTACAAGAACCGTCCTGGCCTGAGCTACCACTACGCCCACTCCCACCTGGCCGAAGAAGAAGGTGAGGAGAAGGAGGAGATAGAGATGGAGCCCACTCTGCCACCGCCCGAGGAGCCCAAGAGTAAGTGACGAATATGTAGCGGTCGCTTCCTGCACACAGATATGAGTCGAATACCGCGGTCACTGAAGGGGAAGTCATTTACAGTTGGTATAATAAAAGTAATGGCCTTTTCTTGCTTTTCAGCTCCAAAAAAGGGTCCAGACGGTCTCGCTTTGCCCAATAATTACTGCGATTTCTGTCTGGGCGACTCCAAAACCAATCATAAAACGGGCCAGTCAGAGGAGCTGGTGTCCTGCTCTGACTGTGGGCGTTCAGGTACGGTCAGGACGACTGACTGCTCACCTAAAAACATTAGTAGAGGGTGACTGCAGCAAAAACACAGTATATTTTTTTTCTCTCTCTCCCCTCAGGCCACCCGTCCTGCCTGCAGTTCACTCCTGTAATGATGGCCGCTGTGAAGACGTACCGCTGGCAGTGCATAGAGTGCAAGTGCTGCAACATGTGCGGCACCTCCGAGAATGACGTGAGTTTTCCACCAGTTTGATACAGTTATACTTCTTAACAAAAGGGATAAAGGAGATGAATGCGGTGGCTTAAATACACTGTATTAAGTGTTCCTCTTGTGCCATGCCCTAGGATCAGCTTCTCTTCTGTGATGACTGTGATCGAGGCTATCACATGTACTGTCTCAACCCACCCATGTCTGAACCTCCAGAGGGTAAGACGACACTAAACAAACTGTTATTTATAGATGTCGATCTCACAGAGCTCAGGTGTTTGTTATTCTCGAGACTTCTTGAGGTCTATCAGGGAGTTTGGAGTCCAATAATCTGAATTTTAGGACTTAAAATGTCTTGCATATGATTTTTTTGACCTTTATGAACTATATTAAATAAACATTAGTTTATGAAGTTGCATTAACTTCACTCTCATTTTGAAACATGTCTTATTTATGTCTTATAACATTTTTTTATCGCATTATAACAAAAATGCAAAACTAAGCAATATATAGCGCCATCATCCACCATGGATTCATCAGTATATCAGCCAAACACTGGTACTAGGTGACATTTGCTGATACCGATGTCATGTAGAATTCTACACCGGCCAGTATTTCCATTTGGACCTAAGATGTGGATGGCAGTAGGTGATATGTATCTGTTGTTAAAGGCTTTTTAGAATAAAGTTAAATAATAAATTAGTTTAAACCAGGTAAATTACCACATTTTTATATACATAATGAAGAGTATTATGACACAAATGTAATATAATCAAGATAAACAGAAAAGAACTGTTGGGCAAATTGTTGTTGTAAATATCAGCATTGGTATCGACCGAGTTTTGCAATCAGTGAATCCTGAACAACCACTGATGCAAATGGTGCAGCACAATCAGCATTTACCGGAGCACACCCTGCTAGTGTGTCTTGAAGTGGTGTGTTGGTCAGTGTGGCGTCTCCCTATAATAAAATAGCTACTTCTAGAAATAATGAGATAAAATTGCAAATGTTAATTTCATCTAATGGTAGGAATAGGAAAACGCCTCCACATCCTGTTGTGTTTTTGGCCTTTAATTGCATTCATAATGATCGTAGAACATTTTGAAACCTGCAGAAACTTGGACTGTTTTAGCTTTTTTAAGCTTTGAACTTTCAAAACAGTTCAAGTAGGTCTAAGCAAGTGAAAGTTGTTCGCCGGGTCTCAAATATTTAGTTAAAACAATTAGCACGTTGCCATGTCTTCTTTACGCTCAGGCCCGTGCAAATGCAAACTCAACTAAAATCAATCCTAAAAGCCTAAACATCTCTGACGCTGATTATTTTTTCTGGTGTTTTTGGCATTTAGGGAGCTGGAGCTGTCATCTATGTCTAGACCTTTTGAAAGACAAAGCATCCATATACCAGAACCAGAACGCCCCACCGTCATGATGGCTGCCCCCCTCCTGCACATCCCATCACTCAACCGTCCCTCCGCTGTGTGGTTGCCCTTCAAGAACGGTAAACTCCTCTGACAAACTGATCTCAGAGGAGTTTTTCTGAAGACATGATAAATTGTGAAAAGGGAAGTATTTACCAAACTGGCCTCAGTTAGCTTCAGATATGACTGTTACACAGTTCTAAGCTCAGATTTAGCCCCATAGGTTTTTATTTTGCCACATTTGAACAGTTCGAAACTAAATGAACCAGAGCAGATTTAGCCAAATGATCACTTCCTGGTGAGTTGTTTTTTTTTTTACACAAACCTACACAAAGTTACATAGATCTCGTCTCTATCCTGCAATGTATCGAGTTTAAGAGACTAGAGCAGAAATAATTTGTTTGAAACAAGTAGCATGCCAATGCTTGCTCGTTATAAAGAAATACATTTTTTAATATTTATATATTTCTATGGTATATAATAGTATGGATTATGTAAAAGTTGGTAAAAGAATGGTCCTGTAATGTCTTTTTATTAGTGGCTATCTCATTGTGGGAATAAGAAATCCGTAGCCCCATGTTCAGTCAGAGCACTGCTGGTGTTGGAGGAGTGATGACTTATTACAGGCAGAAGAATCTGTTGAGACTGTAAATGTTTGGTTTTTTTATCCCATCCACTGCCAGAAGCCACACACTGGCACTTTATTATGAATATTACACATTAGTACATTTTGTCATACTTGTCAAAAAGGCTCCGGATGCTTCAGGGTCGACAGGTTGGACAGTAAGTCTCTGCAGGTGTTCACTGAGCTCCTCACAGCTCACCATGACACACAGGGGTGTGTCCATATATGTCATTTGGGCGACTTTTTGACAAACTCTGTCAGTTTCACTCTGGTCCTGACGACTGCGGTGACATAAAGCAGACCTGATGCTGGTACAGAACTGAAAAACACCTGGCCCTGTTTGAGAGAAGTAATGATGATGATGATTGTTACTGTTTCATCAGTCCTGTTTGCATTATTAGACAGGTAAAGGGATAAAAAGCCTTCATTGCTGTGTTCTAGCAGTTTGCTAATGATGCACCATTAACAACATCTGTAGATGTTGTGACACCACTAGGTTATGTTAATGTAGTTGAGGACTATGCGACCATTCCGATGGTCCTATGTTGACAATGTAAAAGCAATATCAGAGCTCCTGCAGGATGCTGCAGTGACAGGGACTCATGGCAGGGTAAGTTTACAATGTGCGATACTGTACATTTTCTTTCTGAGAAAATGCTATAAAACATAGGGGACTGCGGCAACAATTATGGACAGCTCCATATTATAGAGAAGAGTTTATAATGTTTATATGTATAGTCCCAGGGGGAGACAGCTCTTTTTGTCACTGCTTTCATAGTTTAATTATGCAATTTTTTTTTTCCGTGGCAAGGCTAAATGAAAGTCTGTCTGAACTGCAAAAGCAGTGATTTTACCTCAAACAGAAACAGTATTTAAAGGGTTGAAACATGCTGGAGATAGATGGGACAAAGTCAGAGTGAGAAGTAGTTACGACAGCTGCAGTGTCCGCTTTAATAACTGCACATACTACAGTTAAAAAACTGCATGTAATTGTCTGCACTCTCATTTGCTACGTAGTCGTCTCAGCATTAGGTTTGGCGAAGGTGTTGGGAAGTGGTGTAATATAAATTAACCATACTATCATGTTTCAATAGCCAACTAACAATAACTAAAGCATTACACAAGTATAACCTGGTTTATTTTCTCATCACGTTTTGATCTTACTGGTATTTAGAGACAGTGGCTAATAGAATATTTTGCTGGTTGTTTTTATATTCATCAATGATGTTTGTGTACCTGATGTGTGGAGCATTTTGGGACTTAAGGTGAAGTTGTTTTCTAGTTAATCCTGTGATCAGGTCTAAAGTGAGCCGCTCTCCTCCAAAGACGGAAACAAGAAGCAAAGCCTATAATTTGACCAAGAGGATATGTCTGTGGTGGACACAATGACCACCTTTTACACTGTCCTGTCCAATGATGATTTGGTTTATGTCGGACACAAATGGTCATTTTCTTGTCTTTGGGAGAGAGTTGTTCATTACATTTAATAAAGTCTGAACTGAGATTGTAGGATTGTATAGTAGGTGAATTCTCTTAGGGTGGACTTTTGTTTGGATTGTGATGGAGCGTTTTCTTGTATGAAACTTGTTTTCCCAGGAAAATAAATAGTAGGCACTATAATCTGCCTGTGGATGGTTTCCTTTTGTTACTCAGGGGTTTGACTTGACCACATTCGGTGTAATAAGCGACCAAAATGTTAGGCTTTTAATAGGAAGAAGGTATAAATTTTAGTCAAACATAACACAGGCTGATGTATAAGGAAAAGAGTAATGAAAAATCAAGGCAGACATGTTACGTATGTGGTAGAGAGGTAAGGCACGGAAGGAAAAAACTGATGGGTGCTTTTTCTGTCTTTCACCACCAGATGGCAGTCACAGACTCAGTTCAATAATTCCACCTCCATTCATTCACTATCACCACTGCCTACAGACAATGACATGAAAGAGGTGAAGTGTTATTGCACAGTTTTATTGCACTCAAGATACAACAGTCCTATGATCCAATACGACCTCTAAAGCAAGAAATTTCAACTCTTAAATAACTTCGACCACCAACATCACAACAGAAAAGAAACATTCTTCGTAATGCGTTAGGTTAAATGAGGGTAAAATGTTTGGTTTGGCGTCTCTGTGACCATAACTGAATAATTCTAACTGAATTCCTAGGTGGGCAAACAGCGTAGACCTCAAACACCTGTCTTGAGTAACACCTCGGCTTCATCTTCCCCACAAAAAAGCCCAAAGTATAAAAATGAACACATAATCTGCAAGGACATTTTCTTCCTCAAGAACACAAAGCAGACACTCAAGAATGGGATGTGTGTACAGTCAATAACACAAGAGGGTGTTTTATAAGAACTGACTTCCCAAAATAATTCATGAAACCCTGACTGCACTTTACCCTACCTGATGTTTTTTTTTCTTTTTTTCTTTCCAAACAGGTGATGTTTATAGAAAGTACAGCCCCAAAACAAATGTGTTTTCTTTGTACACGTCAGATGAACTAGTAGGATCTGATTTTACTGTAAATAAAGGGATTTAGTGGGAAAAAAAACAATTACTGTCAGTGGAAACAGTTGGAATTTCCTCTAGTCTTTGATAAACAACTTTTTTTTATTGTACAGTAAATAAATGTTCTGCTCTATTTTTAAGCGCTAGAAGTTGCAGTAGTTGGTGGTTGAGTCCATTTGGAAACGACTCACAGCTATTACAGAGCAAAGGAGGAAAAACAACAAAACACTTCGGATTATTATTTGCATCTACACTCAAATCATACTTTAGCTTTTATATTAATTCATATTCATGTCACACTATTACAATATGTAAACAGGAGTTCCGTTTTTGTGTGTTTTCCTGTGTAATGTAATGGAGAGTGTCACTAAATCAATACTGAAGCTAACGAAAATCTCGGTGCTCAAAAGATTTTAAGACATCTGCGACTGAATTGATAAACAGTGTTTGTTTGACATTACAGCCTTCGTATTCCACCAATCAGACAAAATGTGCATTCATTCTGTTACAATAATTCACAGGTAAGCCTAGGATACATGATCTATCGTTAAAAAATATCAAAAACACCACAAAACTAGTCTCTGTCAGACATTCATAGTATTGTAAAACTATGTAAATTATTTACCATTTACAAACAGTAAAAAGTATTGTCAAGTAGACGATAATTATACAGCCATTTGGAAAAAAAAACAGACTAATCTCTTTGCTGGAACATTTAGTAACAGGATGATAACTGCACTAACAGTGGCACCGAATCCTACTGTGTCATAGCCGTGATCGTCCAGATTTCCTTATTCTGATAGAGTGACGGAAGAGCAGCAGGTAATATGCAGCATTTATTTACCATAACACACACTCACACACACACAAACACACACAGTTCATGTATGCGTGTGCATTTATTGTGGACATTATGGCAGATTTGTCTGCGTCTGTCCTGACCGAGGCTTGTGCTAGACTGTGAAAATGTTCCACCAAAGTGCAAGAATCCCCTAAAATGTACAGGAAACATTACAAACATTATCGTACCTAAACGTGACGTATTACAACTAAGTCATCAAAGTCTGTGACACTCATAGAAGCACATTATATATGATTTCATAGTAATAAGACTCTAAAAATACTGTAACACTAGGTTATTCTCTTTACGTACATTAAGATGTACCAATACTTGCTTATAAGTAGTGAGGCAAAAATAGTCAAAATATTGTCACGATGTTGTGCATTTGAATAGTTCTACTCTAAAACCCGGACACAGACGTGGCGGCGTCCTCCATCACAGGACGTCAGTACCTCTCGGTCTGTCTTCAGTGCTGCTACATTTCAATGCATGTAAATATCTTCACACAAATGTAGTTAGCTAGGGTGTACATTCAGAACATACAAGGGCGTTAAATCCTAAGGCCAACAGACTAGTAGTTTCATCTGATACTTTTTTAATAAATAGGTCCAAGCATGACATGGCAGATTAAAGTACTATTTATTAAGTGTTTATCAGTGCTTCTAACTAAAGCATTTTCACAGAGATTTGCAGCAAATCAGGATCAAAACTTACACGGATCCTTTTTTAAAAAAAAAATTTTGTGTGTGTGTTTGCTTCTTATTACAACTCGAGACATTTTGTTCCGTACTCTTACACATCAGGGTTTTGACTGTGGCTTTACTCTACTCGTCCTGCTCAACTAAATTACGTGCCGTTGTTAAGAGCGAAGTGTCGGCGATTGCTCGGCAACGTGAGAGTGAACCTGCAGGGGGAGTTAGAGCCGTATCCTCGACTGGTAGAGACTCAAATAAGTAGTGATTGTGTTATGGACTTGATTGGCTACAGCAGTGTTAAAAAAAAAAAAAAAATTATACAAATAAATAAATAATGACATCGGAAAAGTTAAGAGAGGAACATGGATGAAAAGGCGTCTGTAATTTCTGTTTTTAGATGATTTAGTTTATATACATACACTGAGCCATTCAATATAGATGTACAGGGATTAGCACAGGGTTTGATTATTTAAAGCTCATCATGTTACAGTTTATTGCTTCAATTAAACTTGTAATTTATTGAAAAAGTACCTTCCGCTAAATCATCAGTGAGTCGTTACACAAAAGCGTAGAAGTTCCGCAGTAGAACTACCAGTCTGTGCTTCCATCTGCCATGCCATCCATGTGTCCGCTACGATCCAACGTCACATTTTCTACCAAAAGAAGCACCGCTTTCAAACACTACGCGAAAATAATAATTGTTAGGGTATTGATAGAAGCCTTCAGTGTTTGCATGTGTACAGTGTCGCCCTAGCGTTATTGTACAGCGGTGTAGAGTCTCACCAGGAACACGACGACGTTATGTNNNGTCTCCCCCCCCCCCCCCCCCCTTTTTTTTTTTTGGCTTCAGGAGCGAGGACGTGTGATGGAAAGGTAGGTACTTGGCATGGTGTCTGATTGGGAGTGACCTTTGACCTTAAGGCCTCACATCTGTCCAAAGAAGATGGAGCAGAGTAGGAAGATGGCATAGAGAAATAAGAGACCCAGGCCCAGACGGCGATCCAGCCTCCAGTGGTTCAGATGGACACTCATCACCTGAGAACAGACACCAAGCACGTCAAATATTTAACCACTCATCACTTAAGCACAAAAACTAGAAGTTCTGTCCAATAAAAATAAATAAATAAAAGACGTTGTAGATGATGCTGTGGTCAACATAATGTGTTAAAGCTAAATTTATGACACTGTACAGAAGTACTACTGATCTACCATAATTACTCTGATCTACCAGCAGAATACTTTCAGAATAAAAGTGATGAATTTTTACCAAAAGTGCGTCACTAATGAAGAAAAAATAAGTCAAACGTTCTAATTGGTTGTAGTTTTAGTTTTCAACATCAATATTGACATTCATATCACTGTGTGCACATACATACACTCACTTTTCAGTTTCGCTCTAAACCACAGGTGTCAAACATGCGGCCCAGGGGCCAAATCTGGCCCGCTGAACGGTCCAATTCGGCCCGTGGGATGAATTTGTGAAATGCAAAAATTATACTAAAGATATTAACAAACAGTGGTGTCAAAATCATTTTAATTCAGGTTCCACATACAGACCAATTAGATCTCAAGTGGGTCAGACGAGTAGAATATTATCATAACATCCTTTAAATAATGACAACCGCAAATTTTCTCTTTGTTTTGGTGTAAAAAAAGTAAAATTACGTGAAAGTTTATGTTAATAAACTATCCTTTTACAAAAAATGTGAATAACCTGAAATGTCTTAAGAGAAGAAAATGAAATTTTACCAATATTCTGCCTGTTACTAAATGTTTTGTGTGTTTGTAGATCCACTGTGATCTGTAAGTTGTAATGCACATCTGTAAATGATAAACTGAGGCAGAATACTTTTTAAATTGCACTTATTTTTCTTAAGACATTTCAAGTTGTTCCTGTTATTCAGATTTTTAAGGAAACTTTGTAGATGTAAACATGATCATACTTTAATTTTACTTTTTCCACTGAAATTATTTTACTGGTCTGGCCCATTTGAGATCATATTGGGTAAATGTGGCCCCTGAACTAAAATGAGTTTGACGGCCCTGCTCTAAAATCTATTAAATAAATGTACGTAAACCTATGTATATATGCAATAATGTGTCATAATACAACTTGGGAACGTTACCCACCCAAGGCTCCAGTCATTTACTTTCTAATTCATCTTATTAAAGTTTGATGCAACACATTTTAGTGCATTTCCACACAAAAAAAGTAGCTTTTCAGAGATAAGTTCATGTGAAATTCATCAAATTCACTAATTAACATCAGAGTTCCAATGATTATTCCCAAAATCGCATATTTACAATATTTCATTTCATTCTTAAGAAATAGCTACAAATAAAGCTAAATATTAAGTAAACAGTGATAAAAGTTACATCAACAAAACACAGTTAGTGTATTTCCTGAAGTAGTGGCCCAGACTTGGCCTATATTTATCATTTTGTTTTAATTACTAGAAAAAGTCATATTTATAGTGGATCCTTGTTTTGATCCGTGCCATTTATGATGAAATTACTGCATCATGCTTCTAATATAAACTCAACACTGCCTTAAAAATCCAATAAAAAATCTGATATTTGATATAATGTAAGTACATAAGTCAACCATGTATACACCATAAGCCAAGATATTCTAATGCGATACAGTTGTGTATTATAGCATTCACTTTTCTTTAGGTGCATTTTTTTTTTTAGAGTTTAGAAAAGGGACACAAGGCTATTAATTCTAAACAACAATTTGGGTTTGGTAAAGGAGTTAAAATATTTTTCTTCCACTAAATCTAGTTTGGAAAAATAAAGCGTGACATACAGAATTTATGATAGGTTAAAGAAATTCAATAAATCAGTTTGAAATACAACATTTTTGATAAGTATCCACTGAATTCTAAAAATACACTGTCTAAATAAGTTTCTGATAATGCTTTTTAGATGTTGTATATAAGTATGTATACTTAAGAAGCATGCAAGGAGAAAATACACAGCTTCTAATGGCATTAAAATTCACTCGATAACAGTTGTGAAATGAAAAACTCCATGTCGGAGTAAAAGGCTGAGTTCGTCAGAGGTACAGCTGAAATTAAATCCACTTCAGCAGACTCATTTCTCCAAGTACAGACGCCCAACTGAGATCACAACAGGCTTTAAAACATTTGACATGCTGTGTTTACTCACCGTCAGTAACACGGATGCCAACAGCAAGACGACAGAATAAACCAGTCCTTTATTATTTATGGGGACCTGTGGTGGGAAAAAAAAAAAAGATCAACTTTTTCCAATCACATAATTTAAGTGAAACATTGAAAAATACACAAACAGAACAATAGGCTTTAATTTGACAGAAACTGAGCGTACTGATGAGCCGTGGTCCACCACGAGGGTCCGCAAAGCCCAGGGAAAACCCAGACCCAGCAGGATGTCAAAGATATTGCTGCCTATGGAGTTGGACACTGCCATGTCCCCCATGCCTGGAAGGACACGGGACAGAGACACGCTGAGATGAAGCACCGGCACCGCAGAGAGGACACCAGAGGGAGTTAGGAAACCATTAGTTTACCTTGTCGAGCTACTATCAGACTGGCCATGCAGTCTGGAACACTGGTCCCTGCAGCCAGGAACGTAATGCCCATAATGTAGTCTGGGATGTCGAGTGTGGAGCTGATGATGGTGACCTGAAAGGAACAAGAGGTCACAGCTTCATGAGTGGAGTGGAACAAATGCCCACATTTGTTTCTTAACACAATACATACAGTGGACACGCCATGTATTTGTGATATATTGCATTAAGCATCACTCTGAAGTCATTGAACTCTGATATGTGTTGTTCCATTCTGTTCTTCTGCACGTGCTCTGTTCTGTCAAGGTTAAAACTGGATGTTTCAGCAAGAAAATGAAACACATCCAGGACATGACATGTTGGAACGGGCAAGAATTTAGTTTTGGTATTTTCTTTATCAACAATAAAGAAAAAAAATATCACTTGCATTTGTTTGTGTCTGTCTGATGCAGCCACACCGTTTGAAACAAAAAAAGATTTTTCTGCAAATACTTAAAGAAAATATTTGAGATTACGTAAAATTTTAAGGTTGTCTATAAAACGTCTTTCCACTACTGTATGTCAAAGAACAACTGCTGAAAACCTACCAGGAGTCTGTGGACTGTGTGGTACCCACCCATACACAAACTGCTAAACTGACCATAGTGGTTTTCCTACTTCAGGGTTCATGCAGGTGCTTGAAATCCTTGAAAATGCTTGAATTTCAATGTTGTGTTTTCAAGGCCTGGAAAGTGCTTGAATTTTAGTTCAAGTGCTTGCAGTTATAACTCTGTGGTGTATTTATTTATTTATTTTTAATATTAACTCTGCCAGGTTAGATGCCAAGCCAAAGCTACTTACAGAGAGGCGATACATTTGGAAAAATAAAACTTAATGTCAAAAAACAAAATTAACGGGTGCTCTCAGGTCAACTCCAGCGACATTTTTATCTTAATCTTTGTCTCGGTGCAAGTGTGCCTGAGGAACGCCAAGTGGCTCTCCTTTTTTTGGATAAAACTTTGTGTTGTCCTTTAATTTATAATCTTTTTGCAATTATGAAACATCATTTTAGATGTTTATAGCATAATATAATGTACATCATTGTGATAAAAAAGTAAAAAAAAAAATCATGAGTATTTGTATTCCTGTAGATATGCATTTAATCGATAAGGTGCTGTGCTGGAAAAAATTGAAAATGACCCTTAAAAGTGCTTAAATTTGACCTTGAAAAATGTGCATGAACCCTGCTACTTGTGTGTTTAACTTGCTTTCGTGAGGTTACCATGAGGTTTTCTGCCTAAACCAGAACTGGAGCGTCCACTTGCCACATTGTCCCGCCCCTTCCCTCTGGACCCTGTGGGACTTCATTTGTCCTTTCTTACCATCCACACCATGAGGTAGGAGAAGACGGCGATCCACAGAGTGGAGGCCACGAAGGTGACCATGAACCAGCGGTGCCAGCGTGGCAGAACACAGTTAGGCACAGTGCAGTAGAGCAGGACGCCCAGAGGCCACGTGATCAGCCACTTCACCCGCGCACAGCAACCACCTGTGAGGAGCAGGAAGTGACGCCGGTCAGGAGAGAACACGGTCTCAGTCATCTACAGCAGTGAGTTCAAACTGTTTTGTCAGATATGTTGGTGCGGTCTTTTACTGACTACACTACACTCAGCTCCTATGGACCGACACTAATAAATATACAAGCACTGATCATCCCAGTACTTCATGTCATCCAATTAAATCAACTACTATCAACCTACTGCATTGGTTTATCATTAGCTGACCATTAATAAAACACATTTTAGTATATTTCTTTTTAAAGTCTCTAAACACTGAAGTCTTACATTAAACAACATATAAATATGACATGAAATCATATAATAATAGAAAAACCTTTATTTCTCTGTTCGCTGGTGAATTGGTTTTAATGTTCTATACATTATATGGGGTGTAAAGGTTTTCAGCTGACTCAGGAAAACGTTAATAACAACTCTTCTATTGGATTATCTTCACAAGACAGAGTCAAACAAATTCCACATATTCTCCTGGTGATAAAAAGGAAAATAACACAAGGGAAGAATTGGAAGGAGGAATGGCAAGAGGAAAAAAATGGCAAAAAGAGAAAAAATTTAAAACTAAGAAAGCTGCTTAGTAAAATATCTGTTAAATTACAGGCATATAGTGTAGCGGCTAAAACTGGTCTTCCAAAGGGTTCAATCCGTCCCAAGTGTAAAAATGACACAGAGGACAGTGACAGTCAAGGGTGTCACCGAGTCTTGACAAAGTTAAATGCTATATTTTTCAGATCCAGATGAATGTTAATAATCATGTCTTTGTACGTCCTCTGTGATCTGTAAGTTGTCATGTAAACGTGTAAATAAGAAGCTCAGACGTGATATTGTTAAAATTGCACCTATTTTTCTCAAGGACCTTAAGGTTATTCATGGTTGTTTACAATATTTATATTTTTTGTGAAATGATAGTTTATAGTTGTAAATATTCTCATACTGTAATTTTACTTCCTTGGCACTAAAACGAAGAGAGATCGTCATCATATATAAGTTATTATGTATGACGCATCTATTTAAGAAAGCCTATAAGTGCTGATACTTTTTTTTTTTATATCTGTCCTTGTTTTTTCTGTAGCACTCGGAGATTCTTTGAATGAAAAGTGCATTACAAATAAAATCTATCATTATTATTATTATTATTATTATTCTTTTTTTTTTTTTTATTTATTATTATTATTATTATTATTATTAGTATTATTATTATTATTATTATGCTATTATTTTATTGGTCCCACCTGCTGGAGACCATATTTGGCCCCTGAACGGAAACAAATTAGACATCCATGATATAGTGTGTAGTTACATTTATGTAAATATTACTCATTAGGGATAAAATCATTACATTTGATGACAGTTGAGTCACATCAAATTTGGAAAAAAAAAAAACAAAAAAACAAGACAGACTAGTAATGTCTAAATTCTGTATCTCAACAGAAGTAATGCATTCATTCACCTTTACGTTTTTGTTTTGCGCAGAGTCTCACCTGGTATTCGCACAGGATTGAAAACCCCGTCTTCGTCCTCCTCGTCCTCCTCCTCCGGCTGGCAGACCTCCGCTCCGGGCTTTTCCCCTGACTCTGCGTCTCCCATCCCAGGTCTGCCTCCTCCGTTCTCCAGACTACAGGAGCCGGTCATTTTCAGGCTGTTGCTGGTGGACCCTCCTCTCGACCCGGCTCCGGCCTCACCGTCCCTCTGGTGCTTGGAGCTCCGTATCAGTCTCTGCCTCTGATGGGGGAACACACAGAGGTTCTGTTGGAGAGCCTGAGGACGGACCGTATTAAACATGTGTGATGATGATGAGTGTGATGCGTTTAAGGACCTCGCTGATGAGCATCCGTCCGGCCATTGAGAGCCTGGTCCGAGGGGAGAAGTGGGGGGTGATCATTATGCGCAGACCGGCCTCCGAGAAGGACAGTTTGTGGGGGTTCAGGATGAGAAGTTCATCCACCATGACGACTGGAGGAGGCTCCTGACTGTGGGTCTGACCTGTGAAAAGACTGCTGACATTTCAACCTGCAGTACCTATGTAACTGTGAAGACAGATACCACACCATCAGTCTTGGGTGAAATGTCAAAACCTCAAATGCTCCAGAGTCAAAGCAGTTCCGACCTTTACTGAGGAGGACGATGGAGGTGTTGCACCCGGAGGCGTCCTCTCCCATTTTGTCGTCTCTGCGGTCCTCTGACCCAGAACAGCACGGCACGGTGCTCCTGAACTGACGCATCACAAACGCCAGAATCTGCGAATTAAACCTGCACGAACAGACGTTGCTTTTTACATCCACAACACACACCTCATATCACAGGTTTCACAACACTGATCTGCCTCAGAGATGAAATGTGCTAAATGTTACATACTTTAATAAGATGAATTGGAAAACACATGACCAAAGTGCTGTTTAACTGATGTTTTCACTGTATGATAAAGTGTTATTACACATATATATTGGTATATGTGCATTTATACAATAGATTTATGAATCTTCCACTGGAAAGAACCTGTAAAGTGAATGTATTGTCATGTGCAGATGATGTTTTAAGTAGATCTGGAAGCTCTGAAACAAACATTCCCTTTGACTTAAACCCATTCTCTTATTAAATTTCACAATTTCACATTTTGGCCGATGACTGTATCTTGGAAACTACAGCCAACGGGCATTTTTGACTTAATTTTTCTTTATTAGTGACTCAAACATGGTAAAGTCTCACTTCTTTTATTCTGGGGGCATTTTACTTGTAGGCCAGTGGTATGTTTTGTTATTTTGTAAAACGTGGTGTTTGTCATTTTTGCTGTAGTCCTGTAGTCAGGTTATGCCATGATACGTGGTGTAATCTGAGCAAAACAAAACATTTGACAACATCAGTAAAAATTAAAGTGAAGCAAATCTTTTGCTGTAAAGTATCAAAATAAAAGTCAATACAATGTTTTTGAGAATCAGTGCATTATCACTATACATAATGGTGTATTTTTCTTACATTAGTAGGACAAATGTGCAGGTACTGTATGATTTCTGAAAAATGCTTTTGTAAACTTACTTCATGATTATAATGTAGATTCCATATAAGGTCATGAGGAGAATAGATTCCCACCTACAGCAAGAAATGAGCTCTGATTAGTGTCTAATTCTGACACAAATCCAACCACAACTGCTCCATCTCCATCAGGAAAATGACCTGAAGTCACTAAACATCTGTCATGAGAAATGCTGAACGCCTCCTTTGTCTTCTCTACCTGTCATTACTTACACCGACATCTGTTTCATTAGGCTGAAGTGACGACTGAAGAGACTCTACATGATGATTTCACTGCTGCACATCTGCAGCCTCATATCGCAGATATTCTGAGCACGCACTGATTTGGCAATGTCAGCTTAAACACAAATCTGCCAGGCGTATTCAGAGAATCAGCAGTGAGGTGAAATAAGGTAGGACAGCCTTGGCTCCGTACACTGCGATTCAATAAACAGCCTGCTATATATTACTGATGAATGCACTGTTACAGCCATTAGACATTAGGGCCGCGAATAAATCTGCACTTTCATTAAAACCACTGACAGACACAGCAGTGGAGAATCTTTTGTACCAGACTTCAGGCCCAAAGAAAACACTCAAGACTAAACAGGCATTGAGAGCATATAATGAGCCTGTTTGGAAGGAAAAAAACAAAACAAAGAAGTCAGTCTTACAAGGCATGGCTCCCCAAACATTTTAACTCAAGACACAAAAGATAAACTTAGACCCTTAGAGGAAAAATGCATCATGAATCACAATAAATTTTTATAAACAACTGGTAAAGAGCATAACATAATTTTCTATAAATGTGTCCTTTCAGTTAGTTCATCATTTGTAAGTACATCACAGCAGTAATCACATTTGATGAGTGTAACGCTGCATCTCTGTCCATCTATATTCTACATTACAGATGCATTTAATTCAGAAAATACCATCATAAGTACTGGTGCATGTTGAATTCAGGTGTGTCTTTGTCAGCAGGGGGCTGGGGTACAAAATGACAATGAAAAATATCATAATAGGATTATTGTGATAAATATTGTAATAAATATTTTCGATTTCATATTTTTAGGGTTAATTTTCTTTTTTTTAATTTTCTTTTCATTGTCATTAAGTCCTTATAAACTGCCTCTAAATCACACATAGGTGTAAATGTGCTCGAATGGTTGTTCATCTGTATACGTCATTCCTGCTATGAACTGATGGCCTTCAGCCGTTAGTAGCCGGGATAGTGTCCAGCATCAGCACGACCCTCTTGAGGACTAACTAGTTTGGAAAATAAATGAATGAATGTCATTCTCTGACCATAAATACTCATTTTAAACCACAAGTAACCATCTGGATTCTCCAACTCTCAATCTGGAAGAAAATCCTGCTGTTAAAGCTACACAACATGTTGATTTGACATTTATTGTGATGATTATTAACAACTGACATGACAATATTTCAAATCAACAGGAATGGAAATCCTACAAGCTCTAGTTGTGATGGGTCCCAACTTTTTTGTCCATATAGCGTATCACAAATTGTTCGAGTTCCTGAGATACCACCAAAATACTGATATTTCTGGCCGTATCTCCAGAACCGGAAATTGAAACGACTTGTGGTTGGTACCGCTGGAAAGCCTGTGGTCACTTTAGGGGGGGTAGAACTTGGTTTGATCTCGATACGACGTTCCGTTCAAAAGTTATTCACAAAAAACCACATGAGCCGTTGGGCTCATCCCCCTATTTTGCTGTAACCCTAACCCTACCCCAAACCCTAACCCTAACCCCAATCCCAACCCTAACCTTAACACTACCCCAACCCTAACCCTACCCCTAACCTTAACCTGAACGCTAACCCTAACCCAAACCCCAACCCTACCCCTAACCTTAACCCCCAACCCTAACCCAAACC
>JAPQRQ010000007.1:15836341-15854940 GCA_037367365.1 Apogon talboti | reverse complement strand
GGGGGAAGAGAACACCACACTGAGATAGAAGGAGAATAAAGGGAGACTGAACAGTGGACTGGTTTACTAAAGACACAAATGTCCTTTGCCAACTTTTATGCCATGGTTTCACAACAAAAAACCACAAACTGAAAGGCCTGAGTTAAAGATGATTTCACATCTGCAACTCTCCAAATCAGGGATTTAAGACAGATGTGGCATCAGCTTGATAAAGTCAGTTTTGTAATCAGAGATCGAGCAGAATCCAGTCTGAGTGACTTTAAGGGAGAGCAGGGCTCAGACTCTGACATGTTCAGCTCTAACATCATTTGTGTTTCATGCTGGCAGTAAAAGACACCGAAACTCCTCCAAGTTAATATGTTTTAACATCTAATTTAGCTAAAATGCAACCTCTTTAACTTCTACACAACGTGAAGGACTTTTAAAGAGATTATATACAAAAGTGGATTGTGAATTTGTAACTACTCTTGGTGTTTAATACCAACTGAAGGTGCTCCTCCAAGTTTTAATAATAGCAGCTGGAGAGATTAGACTGGAGGAAGTTTATATACATTCTTGTTCTTCAGCCATCTCACATTTATTCCACACAAACCACCACTGTGGCATCAGTTAAAACAGAAAAGACAGCAGGAAACAGGGCAAGACAAGATGAAGCTTTCATGTACTTGGTCACTCACTCATCCGTGTTTCAAACAAGAAAAGGGTCATTTAATAAAACACTTCATAAAAAACATCACTTTATTAATGACGACAAAGATCTCTGATGACTTCCATGGTCAGATTACAAGTGAAGTTAGAAGCTACTGAAATAAAACACATTTAACTGATCAAGACACTCAGTTCACTTGTGTGTTTAAGAATCCGAGAGTGAGAGCACCTTAAGATAAACACAAAATAACCATGAGATGAGAAAAACACAAATTATTTTATTTTTTGGACAGTTTGTCCTGTCCTACAGCTGATAAAAGATATCCTACTGCTTTTAGCCTTGACACACCATGTCTGCACTATAAAAAACTTTATCAGCCTTTAGTTCTGTACACTGTAACATTTATGACACTTATAAAACACTGCACCCAGTGTTAAACTGCAGCACAGCTTAAATCGGGTACTGGTTGATTCTGGTGTGAAACAGGCCAAATAACGCAATGTATTAATGTCATGTAACAGATACAGTCATACTGTATGTCAAGATGCAAAATGCAGAACTCCTACTTTATGTGGTGCATTTGATAAAGAAGGCAGCTTTATCAGTTTAACAGGGTGTATTTACAGAGTACTGGATGTTACAAAACACAAATCCTTTTTTACTACTGTATTATATCAAAGTTCAGATCAATAAACCCCATGCACTGGATTATATTTTCAGGTATATCTGCAATGCCAAACCAATTCTCCACTCAGTGACACCATGAGTCAATCTGCTGCAGGAGACCTCAGTGTAACTGAATGACAGACAGTGGGCGGCACCGAGTAATGTTATTGATCAGAAAAACTGCAGGATGTCCTGGAGTCAAGCTATGTTATCGACTGCTGCACAGAGTAAAGTCGTATCATGCCCCAACCAAATGAGCTTTTCTATATCGAGCACACACGGACCTTGGCAACGAGCCTGCATTTTTCATGAGGAATCAAAAAATAAATATTTGATCCAGGTGTTTAATGTAAATTCAATTATGCATTTGTTCTTTGATTCGTGTCCCTTTGAGGCACGATGAATACAGCGCTGATGAAACGACAGCAGGGCTTCAAACCGCACCAACAACCTCGCCTATCAATAAAAAACACTGAACATCATGTACGCTGTTGTGACTCAGGTGAAAAAAAACTGGCAGGATTACAGCTTTATCTCTGAGTCTGATCATACAACGTGCCCACAATCACTGCCATCACCTCTGGAAGTGAAGAAGTCAACAACAAACGATCTCCCTCTCATTAATCATGAGTTTAAGAAAACATTTGACCATTTTTATCTCTTTGTTGAGTTATTTTTCTACAAAGAGTATGTGTGTAAAGGAAAATAAAAGGCAGTAAGACTGAACAGATTTCTGTTTCAGATTTTCCAAAATTTCAGAGGGGTTACAAATAAGAGTCAAATTAACCATTATTTGCTTTGTGTGGGCTCCATAATGTGACACTGTGCTGATAAAGATCCAAAACAATCTGAATACAATTTCTTTTAGACTACTGCCAGCTTCTCGTTCTCCACTCTGTCCCAGAAAGCCAGAAACTATGGCTGTGGAAAAATACTATTCTCGGCGGAGTGTCGCTTGCCAAAATAAACAACATAACAAGCCTTGACGACACACACAGTATGAGCCATTTACTTCATTTACATCATTTGGATTCATTTGCTGCCCCCTCTCCTCGCCGTCTATTTTTAGGTTTTCGCTTTGCACTTTTAATGCTTGAAAGACAGAATTGTCTCGGTTTCAAAATTTAGCATTCAGTTGCTTAGCAACAATGGTCTCACAGGCTTGTCAGCTGAAGGCGGATCACACCGTCTCCATCTTGTTAAGCAGTGGAAGGATAAAAAGAGAGAAAGGGAGCCTGGGGCTGGACGTTACTGTGCAATCCCTAAGATAATATCCCCGAGGTCCAGGGCAGGCTTTTTAATCACACTACAGATTATGCAATCACTGTCAGATGGCCTGCTGAGGAAGAGGGCGGCAACCTGAGCCTGGAGCCGCACTCGCTGGTTTGTCTTAATGTACCTGTCCAGCCTTTTGTTTGCTGCATGTCTCCAGTGTATAACCACTGAGGAGCATCTAACCACAGTAGCTTGTGTCTTTGTGAGAGATAATGAGGGAGATCTGTTTGCAGCCAGGGGCTCAATAAAGGTTAAGTGTGTTATCAGGTAGCACAACACAAAAGTCTATCACAGCAAATGGAGCAGAGGTACACAGATACACTGAGTCTCATTATTTTATCTCTCAAGTGTACAAAAAAAAACATGTATAAACACCTTTAATGTAATATCACAGGAGAAAATGTGTGATGGACACTTGGACGTGGGGGTCGGTACAGTGTGAATTTATTCAGCCACATAATTTGTCCTTGATATGTCCAAGCACATCTCAAATAGAAGCTCTTCAAACATACGGCCAACCAGCTTTTTGTAGGGTCACGGAGCGGTGGAATTAATTTGGCAGATAAGACTATCAGCAGTTAGAATGGTGAGTTAAGCTTAAAAATAGCTTAGTAGTTTGAGCTGGTGATACATTATTGTATTAAAATCTGTCATACTACAGCTGACTGTGTGTGTGTTTTGTTTCTTGTGTTTCGGATGAGTGCGTGTTGACTGAAGTTAGGACTGAGCCTCCAAAACAAGCACAATATCATGATAACACAATTCAGTAAAACACATTTAAATCATACAGTTACAGTCTATATAGTCATGCTGATGTTGCTGCTTGGAAATCTTTTGAACCAATTAATGCTAATACCCCAATCTAACACTGTGACAAATAACTTAAATAGAAAAGAACTTTGTTATTCTAATTTTCACGGCTTCCTCATGACATCTGAAACTAAACAAATGATGTGTTTTCCCTGGGTTTGGGAAGGGTTAGATGTTGTATGGGGTTTTACTACTATTTTGCACAATTTTAACTATGTATTTGGAATGATATTATTTTTTTTCTCCATAGTGGAAGAAAAATCATTGACTGTATAGGCCTTAGATCTGTCATATTTATCAGAAACTAACAAAACAATGTATAAAATGATAAAAGTAGTTAAATTTACGCCACTGGTTTTGTACCTTAAGTAGAAGAGGAGCCATTTATGACACTGAAAACTGCAAGATATTGATAAAAAATTATTTTTACCATTAAAAATTAAGCAGTCATTTGTGTTAATTCTTGACTCAGGTGCCATTAAATCACAGTAGAGGAAAAGGGCACAATGTGATAATGGCATTAAATAAATTATGGAAAACGATGTGGAAAATATAATGTGGAAGTATGAGATTTGTGTTTCATCCAGATAATATTTTAACTACTGTCCAAAATTATGCAAATCAGCTGAAATGATTTCCATCAGGGGGTTGCAATACATCCTCACAATGCAAGTGCATGTTGTGGTATTTCGGATTATGGATTCAACAGTCACAGGCCTTGTGCATGGCTTATTATTAACACATCTTCATTTGCATGTAGTTTAGAATAAGGCTGAAATACTGCACTTGGGCGTGAACAATGGAGGTGCAAAGAATGGCACAGCCTGTATACAATACAACATTGTGACTGACACTAACGTTAGCGCAGTCATACACTAAATGCAAATGATATGAAGATTAAGAATTGTTCTCTGCCAATAAGGCCATCTTTTTTCTTTGTGCAGCCCCTGTTATTTCATCCACTCTACTCCATTCTCCCCGCACAACAATAAAGAGATTTCTTCTCCAATCTGAATTTTTAATAATAAGACTGTCAACTGTGATGAATGCAGCTCATGTCTGGCAGCCAGCTAATCAGCTCGGGAACCAGAGAAACACAGGACTGTTTATGGCTGTCAACTGGCTGCATGAGGAGCAGTTTCACTCTGCCCAAACTATTTAGGCTCCAAACGGATTCAGGAAGCAAAGCAAACACAGTCGACCATCGAAAATCTAATCTAACTTTTATTCAGGCAGCCTCGTCTTTGGAGCTTCATCTGTCTTCCCGGATTTTTCCGTGCCCAGGCTCAACACTGACTACACACTCCTGACAACTGACAGCACTTAGTCCACATGACCTTTCAGTCCACCTGCAGGGGAGAAGCACAAATCTGTGGTGCTGGCTGCCTTCTGTGTTCACCTGAATGTACACAAACCAGCACGACCAGACACACTGTAGAAAAAAAAAAAAAAAAAAAAGCATCTCTACGGTATTTCAGTTTGTTTCTAATGACCTCCTGAGGTTAATTAAGACTCCAAATACTACTGGATCAGGACTTATACCAGACAGACAGTGTGGAGGAACGGCAGGTATTTACCCAGACACAGAGGAGTGACTCACCTGCTCGAGGCTCATCTAGACTCTGGTTGTCTGACTTCTCCTGCATCAGCCTGCGTGTCCATCGCGCCGTTCCTCCGCTCACGCCTGACCAGAACCCAGAGGACTCGCTCCCTGTTACAAAAACATCTTCAGTTATTATAGCGCACAGACAGACAGACAGACAGACAGACAGACAGACAGACAGACAGACATGCTTGAGTTGTTATCTGCGCCAATAAAAACAATTAGGTGGATTTTTGAAGGTGCAGGAAAAAGCCAATTCATGAACTGATATCAACCTGCAACGCTGTCCGAAATAACATGAAGTCAACGTCTAAGTCAAAGGAATATATATGTAAAGAAAAAAATGAAGAAATCCGAACCATTGAGAAGGAATTAACTGACAAATCTGGAAGTGAACATCAAACTAACTGAAAAATCTTTTTATTTTTAGAGCCACAATATTCACTTCATTCAGTCAGTATTTCCGGTTGAGTAGCCTAATCAAATGTTGGCCGTTCTCACAGACAAGTTTGTAAAACATCCTATCAGTACTGATTCATGGTCCATGACTTTATCTCCATTCATTTTCAGTTATCCTGGCTTATATAACAGTTATCAGCCAACAAAAAAGATAAGAAACTGTGAAAAATGTCCAAAAAACAATACAAAACAAAGACTCATCCTTTCAAAAAAAATTGGAAACCTTTTGATAAATTGATTTATTTATCAGTAACTAGTTTCATTTGTTGCTGGATCTGTTTGTGATGAAAAGAATAAGTGATTTTGTACATTAATGAAATGTGAATCTAGTCAAAGTTTTACGTGAAAAAACAACTCCTAAACATTTGTCCCCGGTGAATAATTCAAGTATTGTTAATGCCTCCTCTTTCATGTGGCAGGAGTTATTTCTGAGAGTAATCACAGGCTGTAGGTTCATGTTTCTGGCTGTGGGAGATAACGGCGTGTTCAGTAATTCAGCTGCAGTCAGCTGTCCTGAGCCATCAGTACTGAGATCTCTACGGTGTGTATTTCAGTTGTGTATTTTATTCCTCGATGGCTAATCTCTGTATGGGTTTCCAGTTTTTACGGCTTTACGGGGGCGACAGGCGAGGGAACTCCCCACTGATACATCTGTCTCATCATCTCTGCTACAGGAAACCGACACAGATACCCTCCACTACCTCCCGCTGAGATCTTTCCACCAAGACCCGAGAAGATAGTGAAGCGGTTAGTCTATTTCTGCGTGCTCCACATTGTCCTCTTCCTTTGCCTTTTAGTGGCTTCATTTCAGTGTCCATGGCATTTCATGATTGGAGTGTCCCTTTGTAGCTCACAGCTCAATGAGCCCATTTCATCAGGGCAGCGGTCGAGGCCGAGGCGACGCGTACAGGCTTTCATGTCGTGGCATCAAGAGGAGATCCACTCGTATGAAATTCAAATGTGTTGTTGCCGCAGATGGCACTGCATCATTTTCACACTTATAATCCTCCATCGCCTGAAGCTTAGGTCGTCTCATTACAAGAAGAGGGAGAAGAAATGTCTTCTGCACTGAGATCTTATCTACCTATGTGGGACTTACTACAGTAGAGAACAAATAAATATAGGTGTGTGTGGAGACGGGGCTTGAATGAAGACAATTAGATTTAGTTTTAATGATTTGCAAATTGCAAAAGGAAGATTAGTGCCTCCTGTACTGTCACACACTCATCACTAGCGGTTCTGTAGACCCAAGAAGTAATGCAGGCTGTCACCGTTTCCATGGAGACGCCTGCACGTGTGAACTTTAACATCAAAAACTGGCTTGAGTCCTGACCACAGCTTCTGAAGACAGTGATGTGCAACCAACAAAAGGTGGATACGCTTTATGGCATTTAAAATACAGTAGATTTTTTTAAACAAATAATGTTACTATAGCATGTATAATTCAATAGAAAAAGAAAACTATATTTAGAGTCACGGAGTCTTGTTTTTTGTTCATTTTTGGCAAACAAGTACAAAAAGTTGAATCAATAAAAACAGAATGAACACAAACATAAACAACATATTCTCGGTAAATATATAAATATCCCTGTCCATTAAAACACATGTCAGAAAGGGAACAGAATAGTCCTACCCTATTTCCACAACCAGAAGTAACTCAAATAGCAATTAAAAATGCCACTTGATTAGATATACAGTAAAAGCTCCATTGTTTCTCTGGCAATTAAAATTTGACATGATGGTTGATGAATTCAGGATTGAACAACGTTAAGTTTTATGTCTGTATTAAAGCGTTGACTTCATATATTGATTTGTGATCATTTCTTTAAAAATTGTAGCAACTACATGCACCTTTTTTTACATAGTTTTTTCTTTATTTATTTAACTTAATCAATTTTAACTCTGTTTTATTGGATTAATTTAACCCTGCCTTCCATTGTCTGTCATTTTAAATGTCTTTAACCTCCTAAGACCCGGGAGCCCCACTGGTTTTTGAGTTTTGGCTTTTTTTAATTAAATAATTGTTATACTGGAAACATCATGATGCAACAGTTTTTTCAGATGCATTCTTAGAAATTTTTATGGAATGTCATTTGCGGTGGACAGTTGTTTCTTTTTTTTGTATAAAGCTGTGAATTTCTTGTCCTCATACGTGGACAGTGGGTCCTAGGAGATTAATAGTCATGTGGGTGGACATCGAAGACACATGGGATAAGGAACCTGGAATCAACGGATGCATTTTCGATGGCTCCAAAAACAACACTGAAAAATAAATAAATTTAAAAAAAACTTATATCACAGTGAGCGTCACAGTCCTGACTGAAACAGAAAAAATGTGAACTGTCCATAGCACTGGAAAAAAAAAAAAAAAGAAATCTATGTTCGACCTTTACCAGACTTTCTCAGGGGAAGTGCTAAGTGAACCAGATCCCACTCATACTCATGTTTAAACAATAACCACACTCATAAATACTCTGTCTACTGTACTTTAAATAGTATTCTGCCCATCTGTGCACACTACAGTAAACCCTGTTCGAAGATACAAAAACAGATTAATGAAGAACATTAACAAGCAAAGGTCACACTGTTTCTCTGCAGTTTTACTATGATCCTATTACAAATCGCTTAGAATTTCGGTGACTTTAAGGTTTTACATTAACTTTACGACTGCAGTGACTGTTGCAAACTGAAACATAACCATAAAGAAAAGCTGCAGCCGGCCAGTGAGAGATGAAATGTGGTGTTTGTGTGGAAATATCCTAATCCTGCTGCCAGTCGACTAAACATAAACAACCTGGCTGAATGCACAGCGGTAAGTATAAATACCATAATATTCAGTGTAAATAACACAAGTCATAATTTATCTCTCTACACATCTGTCAGACATTCATTCATAACATCTTTAAAAACACAGACTGTGAAAAAGGTCACGTAAGGCACAAGTCAGCAAAGCGGTCAAAGTCCTCTGAATGTACGGTATCTTTTACAGACTAAATTATGTAACCGCCACAAATCATTAAATCACATCCAATTTTTTTTTTTTTTTAACTTTACACTTAGAGGAAAACATTCATCGAAAGTCCAAAGTGACAAACAACAATCTGTCCCATGTAGAAACAAGACACTTGATCCTGTCAATCGCACATCGACTGGACAGACCGGCTTCCTCTGGTCTTAACCCCAAACACCTTCACCGCCTCCACCAGACCAGACTCTGGTCTGTGGCGGCGACTGTCCGACTGTGAAATCCTCAATAGTGGCAATGCAGGTGAGCACGGCTGCAGCTGAAACCCGAGTCTGTAGATAATCATTTATAAAATATTTGAGCACAACACTTTGAGCTCATCTGAGGTGTAAATAACCGACGTGAAGACGGAGGTATTATGTTGCAGTAAACATCTGATCTGACCATGCATTCAAACTAATGTTATATCAAACTGTTGCACTTAGTGGACGAGGACCTCACAAACACTACTATAAAGACACATACTGTACGTTTGTACATTACATTGTGATAGAATAGTGTTCATCAGCACTATCAGCTCTAGTGGGATCAGATCTGTGAACATGAGCACATGTCAGATTGAAAAAGCTTTTTCACAGTGTACAATGGATTTGGGAAAGTCCTGTAACATCTCACCACGTGGACGTGTGATTCATGTGCAAAATAACAGTGACTACTGTATCTGAGGACAAATCTTTTAACGGTGGGTGGATGAACTGTCTAACATCATCTATCCTGGTGTATGTAACTTCACATTGTGTCTCAGTATAAACTCTACATGGACAGAATGTGGACTGAACACATTGCTGTGATGCAAAGTGATAATGGAAAATATCGTGATGTAATGTTTTGTTGCAATAAAGGTTTTAATGTCATCTTCCGTGTTAATTTTGTTTACATTGCTTGTTTTGCTTTCATTTTACAAAACCTTGATTTTTTTTAGCATTTGGATTGAATATTAAATATTATTAAATGTTGTGTCTGTTGATTTCTGAAATATTTGTCATGATCTGGCCATAAATAATCATTTTAAACCACAAGTAACACTCAGGAAGGCAAACCGGACTTAAAAGAAATATTGATTTGACATTTATCATGATAGCTACTGACAACAAAAGACAACACTTTTTTTCAGATATGTAAAATCAACATAAGTTCTATAAAGTCTAAGTGTGATGTGTCCATGTCATGACATCGTAACTGTAATGTAAATTCTATGAGAACAATTATTTAGTAAAACCATATTCTAATGGGTTAGAGTACAATCTTTTTTTTTTTTTTTACTTTTTCTTCTTTACGTTAGTTCCATTTACCAAACCCTGTGTAACACTCACTCTTCTCCACATGCAAATTTTATGCCTCTGTCTATGAGTAAGTACTGTATATAAATGCATATAAAGCATCATATAAACAACATGAAACAATGTCACCACTGTCTTTTTCCACAGTCCTGAGTTGCTTATATAGGTGTATGACATTTCTGAATCATTTAAAATGTTGCATTTTGCCTCTGAACTCCAACACACAAGTCAGTTGTTTATTCCGCAGAATGAACTCAACAACTTTCCCCTGGGGGTTTCTCTTACTTCCCTGTTGTTTCCAACAATGTCTGTTGCTCTGGCGATCTTCACTGTGGCGCTTTTGCTTTCACCACTTCCTCATATGTGTTTTCCTGAATTTTATGATTCGTTGCGTTACATTGCAACTTGTTTTTTCCCCCAATACTTACAGTGTGTTTTTGGCCTGATCAATACTGTTAGTCTGCAGCAGGTCGGCGCGTCCATACATGGATATTAAAGCAGTGGTATTTAAGATGCTAGTGTAAGATTTTCCGATTATTGTTAATGTCTCCTGCCTGTCACGTTACAAACAACAGACTGGATTTTTGCCCTGTGCTTTTAGTTTTGTGGCCTTGGTCTCTGTTCAAAAAACCTCTTCTGGATGATGGCACACTCATAATTTAAAGGTGAAGTATAAATATTAATGACATGGCTCTTTCAGGAGGACGCTCTTCCACAAGGGACGGCATACAACACCAGAGTGAAACTAAGTGTAAATAAAACACTCCTGATGGAATATATCTAATATCAAATTGTGCACATAGATGCATAGACACGGTTAAGGAGGGAAAAAAATGAAGCACCTGATGAGTGAGCGTGACACCGTGACCCCATCAGCAAAGATGCAGAGCAGGATAATGAGCTCTGCCTCACAACGCTGCTAGGAGACACAGTAAAGCATCCAACCCAGACTTCACTTACGTCCTCGTGAATCTAAGACGAATATAATCCAGTCATGAATTGATATTATGTAACTGGAAATATCTGCAAATATTATAGAGGTGGCCGGTATTAAGGAGAAGCAACAACATCACAGAAGATGCACAACCCTGTTACTGTTTCCCCATAAAGCTGGAATAACTGTGTCTTCATATACATTCCTCTTTTTACACTACAGTAAATACTTTTGACCTGGTGCAATGATTACATATTGAGTTCCAGTTACACTTTTATCAAGAATAAATTACATTATCACAATTATTTCATGAGAAGAGGTAAAAACATTTTAATCCAAGTCTATGCGCAATAGTATAGGATCACCATATTACAATTATTTAAGCAAATTGCAATTATCATCATCTCCATTGTCCTGAAATCAATATGAAATGTTATATTTCATCATTATTTCCACATCTGTAATTTCTTTGTATGCTTTGGCAATAGGCTAATTTACTTATGTCTAATCAGTCCTCTACAAATTTTGTTTACAACACTTAAAAAGCAAACAAAAAGCCCATTTTTGTTTCTATGTTCCAGTGTTCAGTGGTAGTACTACATATACTACCCTGTGTGTGTAAATAAATGAACTGTTGTTAGGCTTGTATTGTAGTACTGACAAAAATGAAAGAGAAAAAGACGATTGCATAAATCTCAATTATTTCTATCAAAATGAATCATCAGCTGAAAGGTCGTTGTGGTGACGGCCCTCGAGATGTGAACGTCACTTCGCCAGGAATCCAATGAAATGCGATGATTTATGTGAAGGTGAAGTACAGCTTGTTTCCATTTATAGATAACAGCACTCACTGTGTAATGTCTCCTACGCTTTGACAGACTGAACTGATAAGACAGATGTCCACATGACAATCAGGCAATCAGCACAAGTCGATTAAAGGTGTTGTCCATGAGAAGGACCATGATGACACTGTGTCACTAAATGAAATGAGAGTAATCAATGTATGTATTATTTATCTATATTCAATATGATTTTATTTACACTAAACACATCCTCAGCTTAAGAAGCAGGCTGGGAAAGGTAGAAGTTGTGAAAAAAAGGGGAGTATATCGATGAAGAAAATACCTCCACCAAAATGATTCCATTAGGATGCTATAAAGTGTACTTTAACTGAGACCATTATATACAAAAAAATACAGTTATATCCAAAATCCAAAGGGTCACACAATGGTAGATGATTTACAGTCATGTTAGAAAAACTGATTTGTCTTAAATCTCTGTTGGTTATTCGAAATGTCACGTTTGTGCACAAGCATCTGCATATTTTTTTCATGACGCATTACACTCAGATCATAGGATTTAAGAATGCACCTTGAATACAACTTAAATACATTTCATGCACAATGCCTGCATGCTTCTGGTGTGATGGTGAAGACTGATTAGTATCTTCTACAGAAAACCCTGCTAATAATCAGATTTCGGATCAGTTTAGAAGATAAAGCTCATAGATTTATGCATTTGTTGACGGTAATTTTGAAAAAAAAAAATCTATAAAAATCATTTAACATGGACTGAGGTGTTCACTGTATAGGAGTTGCATGCCATAGTCACTGGATCATCTAAAGCAGGGGTATTCAACTCCGGTCCTCGAGGGCCGTATCCTGCATGTTTTAGATGTTTCCCTCCTCCAGCACACCTGGTTCAATTAATGATCAGCTCATCATCAGGCTCTGCAGAAGGCTGATAACGGTGTAATGGCTTCCAGGTGTGTGTAGGATGAGGGAACTTTCTAAAACATACAGAATACCGTTGAATACCCCTGATCTACAGGTATATTATTTTATGAGATTTTCCAAAAAACACACATATATATATATATATATATACATATATATACAAATATACATATTTGATTAAATGTCAGCATTTTATTACCTAAATAGGAATGTGTCCAATGTTTCCTAAACACATGACAAACGTCTGTTAAATATACATAAATGGTATAATTACCAGTAATGATCTTTTTTGTGTTTTTTTTTTCTCAATATGACTGATGATTCTGTATATGTCTGAGAATACCCCCGGTCTGTGGGTCTGGGGTCTCACCTGGAGCCTGGATGACCTGCACGAGCCAAATGACGGCGACCAGCCCGAGTCCACAGCAGCAGAACCGCTGGAAGGGCCGCCGGTGCCTCGGAGCTGCTCTCATTCCTCAGCCGGCCGCATTTCCACCAAAAAACATCTGTTGCTCGCTTTTCTGACACTTGTTTCCTACTTTTCTCCGCAAACGGCTCCGTGCAGACCCAAAGCCAAAGCACCTCCAGCAGCCAGCGACTTCTCTGCCAAGTTGTGTCCAAAAATCCCCGCAGAGACCAGCCCGGTTCGGACCCCCCCACCCCACCCTCCTCACTTCAGCTTCAGTCCCAGCTCTGCTCCCGGTCCTACATAGCGGGTGAAGGTGTAAACCTGGTTACTGCGTTCATGTATACAGTCTGAAAGGTCGACAGCCGATCCCACAGTGTGGTGCAGCAACAGGAGGCGACATGCTCTGCTCTGCGCTCAGTGCGCCTCCGCTCCACCACCTCCCTCCCTCCCTCCGCTCCGGCTGCAGTGTGGAGCCTCCACCACCAGGCGGCGACAAACACAACATCCCGCATCACAATTCAATTAAAAAAACTTTACTTGTTCCCAGGGGGTAATTTAAACCTTTCATTAACTGTTAATTAACTAGTGTTTTTTTTTTTTACACAAAATATATCGGATTGGATTTTTTCACTATTTTATATCTTTAGCAGGATACACTGCTATTCACTGTAGTTCCATACATTAACATAAACACATCAATAAAGCTCTTTCCACTTCTGCAGGAAAACATATCATTTCAGTGTAAAATATAACTGTCCACTGTGATTAATAGCATAAATCAGTGATTATATTTTGGGAAACTTTAGTCACTGAGACAAATTACAAAAACCATAAGGATTAAACTGTGAACAAACTGTTCCCTTAACTATAGCTTATTAGAACATTTCTTCAAAGCCACATTTTTTTGATTCATTAAACAATAGGATAAGATTAAACTTATCCCACAGTGGGGATATTCAAGTGTCGCAGCAGCAGTTACAGTAAAGTGAGTGGAACATTTATTAAAGTTGGAGTCATTAATATAAATATTGTAGCTTTAATTTAAGACTGAATGATTTGTCTGCTGCAGTGATGTCATGCATGGAAGAGTTAAATGTAAATCTAAGAAAAAGAAGTAATTATAATATAATAAGGACCTGAACAACCTGAAATTTCTCAAGAACAGTATAATGCATGGTAAATGGTAAATGGACTGCTTCTTATATAGCGCTTTTCCACACTGTAATGGTGCCTCTCATTCACCCATTCACACACCAGTGGGTGGCTGCTGCCATGCAAGGCGCTGCCAGGCTCCACTGAGAGCAATTTAGGGTTCAGTGTCTTGCTCAAGGACACTTTGACATGTGACAGTCGGAGCCAGGATTCGAACCGCCAACCCTTCGGTCATTGGACGACCCGCTCTACCAACTGAGCCACAGCCATAATGCATCATCTTATCATTTACACGTGTGTTACATCTTACAGAAATTTCTGGTTATTCATTGGTTATCTGCATTTTTTTGAAAGAATAGTTTGTTGATGTATGAATTTAGACATTTCTGGTGAGTCCTCAGGCGCAAAAGCAACAAAATTTTCCTTTTTGTTGCTTATTTTCAGTGAGAAAACACATACCTGATAAAATGAACTAGATGTCTCATGGATTTTTTTCAATGTAACACACTTATACCAGTTGGTGGAAATGGTTCTGTTAAGTTTAAAAGGAACAGTAAAAGGTTAACGTGTTGAATTACTAATCATAAAAATGACTTATGCAATCCCACAAAAGTAAGGATGAGCTAAAATGCACATAAAACCTTTATTAAAGTGAGTTTCATCGCTGGGTTTGTCGAAGATGGGCTGATTCCACTGTATTGCCAAGTTATTGTTTGTGCTATTCTTGTATGAACTGTAAAGGTGCTTAATATTAAACATCATTATATTGTGCAGCTGTTGCTTTTCTTGCGGCCACCCCCTGCAGGCTGCACCCAGCAGGAGGAGATTTTGAAGCTTCCCTACTCCTGTGAGCCTCCATGAGCAGGGAATGTCCATCCTGACAACTTAATATGGAGTGTTATTATTATTGTTAACATAAACAAGAGGACAGTCTGCCAGCAGAGTTAGATGGCTGGTGTCCAAAACTTCAAAGCTGTTATATTATCTGATAGTAATAGTAATATCTATCCAAAAACTTTCTTATGCAATTTTCAGATTTATATCAGAAGATAAAAATAATAACCAAGGCCTTCAGTAAATAAAGGGGGAAGATGTATTTTTCATAAATATTATTGTACATTGTCACTGTTTTGGTCATTTCTTTCTCACATGTCACCCCTAGCTCTTGAATTAATCCAAAATCAAAATGTTAAAAGTAAGTGGACTACCCCGCTGTCTGTTTAGGGAAACAAAGACTACTTGTCACATGGAGACCTTCCAGAAACACGGAGAAGATTAAGAAACACTGCTGCAGCACCGTCTGCTAATAATCCACCCTGCCACTTTCCCAGAAAGTACAAGAAAGTACACAAACCCTTTTGCGTAAAAGAGCAAATAGTCTGGTTAATGTCTTGTATTAAAAATTGAGACACTTAAAAAACGGTCCAGAGAATGAGGGCAGCCTCACCGAGCAGCAACCAGATGAAGAAACCCAGAGTTTTTAACACGAACATTGATCTTCAGAGGGGAAAGGAGATAGTTTATCATTTACATGTGCTGTCTAAAATGGGAGGTTCTCTACTAATTAACTATTTTACAAAACTGTTGCGGTTTTTTGGCTGCAACTGAGTGAAACAAAACATTGTAAGGGAATCAGACGTTGAGGTTTTAACACTTCAACTTTTAGTTTGTAAAAGTTGTATCTGAAATCCATGAATTGGTTTCCTTAAAATGGAAATATTTGATATTTAAAGATTTATAAAAACGTATATGTTTGCCTCTGAGCATTAGATGAGACTCTTTGATGAGACATCTATTGTCTGTGTAGATGTTTCATAGGTCAAAGTCTGTAAAATATAAGAGTGATGGATCTTTCATTTGGCAGAGACTTTACACCACAGACACTTCATCCTCATTTACCTGTTGTGTATGGGGCGACAGTGGCCTACCGATTTAATACACAATATACAGCTCTATAAACCAGCACCGTAAACACACTGCTGCACAAACACACACACACACACACACATACAGCAGTGGCACACGGCCTCTGTATTTACAGAACAGATGAGTCAAACTGCTGTTAAGCCCTTGAGCTATGTGTGACACATAGCCCCTAGTGAAGACTCCGTCCTGTGCTCCAACCCCAAATAAAGACATGGGCCAGCGCATTGTTGTCGTCAGCTCTCCTCCTGGTGTCAGGGAAGCAAAGATAAAGTGTTTCTCTGCGGACGGTGTTTAGAAAGGCCTTCCAGGGAGCAGAGTCCTGGGAAATGTTTGTATGATGTTGTCGTGCTGTATTATGATCATGGAACAAGCTTTGGAAAATGCACTTATCTTACCTCATTCTGTATCAAATCAGGGAAAGGGAAGTATGCTTCCAATCAGGATTTCAGATGGTTTTAAAAATCTTATCTCTCTCTCTCTCTCTCTCTCAATTTCCTCATCTATATACGTGGCTGCATTCTGGTTTTACTTGAAAACATTTGAACTGAATCTCATTGAAGTGATTTTATATTTTTATTAACCCTCAAAGACTGAAAAAGCTGGTGGTGGCAAAAAGTATCTACTGATCTAAAATGTTTAAATAACTTTTGAGCTACTAATCCTAAATAATTCAGATTAAAATGCAGTTTGTCAGCTTTTCACTGGTATCAGATTTGATTCATTTGGACTTTCAGAGGCTCTGTAATAAACATGGAAACACCGTCACCCTCTGGAACACTGGATTCACCACTAAAACCCATGGAGTTGGATAAATGACAGCGACTGTAGATGACCTACACCTTGTCTTTTCTGTTCTACTAAAAAAAAAACAAAAAAACAAACAAAAAAAAACAACCTTTGAATTAACTCTGAGCTTTTATGTACACGATCAGTAAATCCTATATGCAAAATACTTGATTATCAGTGCAGAGGATAAAATAATAAACACCAGTTAGATGTTGAGAAAATTCCATTTAAAGTTACCACAAAAATACTTGTAACCCTTTAGGGGTTAAAGAAGCCTCCAGCATTTTTGAGAGTTAAGATGTTTTCTGAAAGTTTATGACAAAACTCAAAAAAGATCATTAAAGGTGCATACAGGCTAATTTTCACTACTTTCAGGAACGGAAAAGTTGAAGTTAAGTTATTAAAAGTTTCTTGCGGATGTTAAATTACAGATAATATGTCTCAGATGAAGGTGGAGCTGTGACTTTAGAGATAATATCCTCCTGATGAGGTTTCAGAGTCTGGGCAGAGCTTCACACATCATGCTTATTCAGCTGATTTTGGTGACAAACAGGAAGTAGAGCCTGTCTGTTGTCATTTCTGATCTGCTGCTTTCTTCCACAGAAATGCACGTCTGTCCAGTCCACCTGCAGGTTTTCACAGTTTATAACCCTCCCCTCATGATCTTTAAGCTCTACAAACAAATCTCCCTCTGAGGTCTAGATTACACTAAAGCCTTCAAGGGCAAAAATTTCAACAGTTAGATCATTTCTTTCTCAAATCAATGATATTTAGTCGTGTCAAATCGCTTCAGAGGCGAAACACGTTTAGTCACTGTGACAAGTTGCAAATGTGCTTCTAATGATGAATTGTTTTTGTGTCTGCATGTGTGTCAGATGGAGCGCAACAATCAGATTTAGATGCTGTATGATTGTATGAAGATGAGTTGTTTTTAATCCTCCTCCTCCTCCTCCTCATGGGCCTGAGCTGCAGATTTTCATTCCGATACACACCTGGTGCACTGCTACAAATAACCAGCTGACATGACAGAAAACCAGACAGGGTATCTGAAAACATCCCTGCATCCGATCGCCCACAGTGTTAATAATTGAAATATATTGATTAGGTGAGAACTGTGATGTTTATTGGAGTTAGATGTGCTGATTTGTGTGGATCGTAAGTATGTTTGTGTATTTTATAGCCACATGTTAGGGCAATGGGATCCAGCAATTAAGCATAATTTATATGTAACAACAGAAGACTGCAATTTTTGCAAAAAACAAAGAAAAAAGTGGAAGGGAAATATTCACATCTGGTCTTGCAGAGGATTACACCTAAAAATCCAGCTTTTACCTTTAGTAGCAGTGTACTTTAACCAGCCCATAGTAGAGTAGTGTTAAAACCTGAATATCCTTTTACCCTGATATCAGAGAAGAGAGGGGAAAATGAATGACATGTAACACGTATCACTTAAACCAGGAATCAAACTGGGGGTGTTTGGATGAATATTCAGCTCACTTAAACCCTACTACAACTACAGGTACAAGACTTCATCTGGGAGGAGAACAAACAGATACACAAACTCATTTATTCCCTCTGTCATAAGGCTGCTGAATGAGTTGGGGTTGTAGGGTGCCTGTTTACTTACTGTTACTCACTTTTTTTCCCCCTTTTCCTAGAGATGTTGTATGCTGCTGCACATGTACTGTATATACTAGTGATTGCATTCAGCTGCTGTGTGTATGTGGATGTTGAGGATGTCTGAAATGTCAATGTTTGTGGTTTTTTTTGTGTACTGTTCTAGCACCACATTGGAGACCTTTAACAAAATTGCCCTCTATCTATCTATCTATCTATCTATCTATCTATCTATCTATCTATCTATCTATCTATCTATCTATCTATCTATC
>JAPQRQ010000007.1:15804987-15823317 GCA_037367365.1 Apogon talboti | reverse complement strand
CTGGAAAGTCTGCTTGTGTAAAAACTCATCTGTACGTGTTTGCAGTTTAATACATGATTAGTTAATTGGGCTCTGTGTCCTTATGTATGGTGTGTTTTGTGTGTATATTGGATATTGTATTTATTTCTGTTTATTTCTATGTACAGGACTTTAATAAAGACTTCTGTTTTTTTAATGTGCTTTATAAATAAAATTAGATCGGGTATGAAGCTGAGTAAGAAGCAAAAAAATCATATTTCGATTATTTTGACAGACATTTCGCCCAACTATAATGAAGAACTGTAATTTGTTCTACTATAATTTCACTGACAAAATACAGAAATGATAATGTTTGTGGGGGTCTGTAACAAACAATCATGTTCCCTTAAATCTGTATTTTTGTATGATCTCTGTAGTCCATCAATGCTTTACTTATAATAATATGTTGTGATACACTTTACTTTTGTAAGAAAAAAATTAAACTCTAACTCTTAAATTGATGATGTTTCAATTAACTGTTCAGCCTTTTTTGTATATTTAATGGTTTATTAATGTACCTCAGTTCAGTTTAAGAGAATACTATCGTTTTAATGCACTTGTAGGCTTCTCACGAATGGACAAAATGTAAAACAATCAGAGGTCTCAAATGCCGCCCCCACAAAAATCAGAAGAATTTGATGAGAGGATGAGCAAGTGTGCTCATGTGGTGGTTAAATGATGAGTCTCACATAGTCTCAGCGGAGGCAGAGCAGATGGTGTAAGAGGGGTTCCTTGATTTGGGGCTGCCTAAAACTCCACCCCTCCCACCACCCATCTGTCCCCCTTTTATCCCGGCCCTGGCAGGGGGTGGCAGCAGAGCAGGGGTGATATTAGATTAGTGGAATAGGGGGCACATAGATGAAAGAACAGGGACAAAGGGGATGCAGAGAGAGGATAATGAAGAGAGGGGTTTAAGGCAGAAAGATTTGGAAAGAGGAATTTGGGGCTTAAATCAGGCGGAGATGATTTGCAAACATTTGTAATTGTTCCATTTTGGCATCACTGGAGGAGCCGTGTCAGCTGTTGTCGGGCTTGGGAGCTTTGCTGGTAGCCCATGATCAGGGTCACATTAACTCTGCGTGCCCTTTGTTTGCCTCATTTATTTTTTAATTTACATGGCATCAGGCTGAAATCATCCTTCATGAAGACCATGGTGATGGAGACATCATTTTTGACTCTAATAAATTTAATCAGGAGTAGTGGGTTGTGCTTACTCTTAGTGATGGAGTTGTGAAGACTCAGGGCTCGTGAATTTCTTTCAGCTCGGTCTACACACGACAACCGGGAAGATGAGAGAGAAGCATCGCTGGCTGAGGCTTTGTCATCGCCAAAGTCAGCGCCCATGAACTAAAGGGAGATGAGAGATAAAGAGAAAACGACACCGTCAGAGAGGGAGATCGGATAATTTGGGAGAAACCACTCACTCATGTTCTTCGGTCTCGGTTCGTCACCTGCTCGTCCTCCAAGGGAACCTTCGGTTTGACAGCGAGGATGAGATCAGGTGTGGCGTCTCGCAGCTCGCCGATGTTCTCATAGATATGATGCTCCATCTTCAGCCCCACGTTGTCGTACATGTGCCTGCGGTTAAAAAAGCACAAAACAAATCTGCTGTTGATGCTTTGTGACATTTTTATCCAATCCAGAGGTCAAAACGAAGGCACTTGGAGCAGTAATCTCCAGGACTGCTTAGATTTTGGCCTGATTGATGTCTGCTAAAATTATCCACACACAATTTTTCATCTGATGTGGTTCAGTCAATATTTTCAGTTCTGCTTTTGTGTTGTCTGAGGCAAAAATAGCCAGGGTGCTTCGATAATATGCTGAGTAGATGCATTATTTGTCATATCTTTTTGCTTACGTTATGTGTTTTGCTCTTTTCTTCTAGAGATTTGATAGATGGCAGACGCTGTGACTGATACAGTAATATATTAGAGTTAATGGAGCCATTAATGGATATAAATGTGCATTCTTGTTTTCATTTAGATGACATGTTGTCTACTCTTATAGTCCTTGAAAAGAAAATGTTTAAATCAATGATCCTCATAACTTACCTTATGCTAAATGAACCTACTCTGTTATCTAACACTGAGCTGAAAAGGAACATCTGCACATTTACATCTAAATAGGTCTCAACTGTGAAGCATATTCTAAAAAATAAGGCATTTAGCTAATATACCTTGCCTCTCCATTGCTGCAAGCAGAATGACACACTGCTTGTGTCCTTTTTTCTTGTCTGTTGTTTTGCAGGAAAAGTGACGCAGTGGCTCTGAGATTAAATTGTGATGTGTCAGCTGTACTTTGAGGATATTTTCAGCTGTTCATGATGGATGATTTAATAACCAAAGCCCTTTAAACTCGTGGTCTCGCTCTGTTTTTTGATGTCTAGATGTATCTTAGATAGATTAGACTGTTTTTACGTGGTTCCCAAGCTCAGGGTAATGTTTGCGGGATAAAATCTCAGGGGTCAGAGATAATTAACAACCTGGTAAAGCAGGAAAATCTGAAACTCCTGCTGTCTTGAACTCTTTTCTGTGCTACAATAACAGTGGTACGATCACTCACTCTTCACATGTGTCCTTGTATGACGGCTGTCTCTCCAGAGAGTAGCTGCGGGTGAGATGCGAGGCCGAACCCTCCTGGCTCTGATTGGACGGTTGGTCTTGCAGGGATGTGGCCCGTAATAGAGGTAAACTGGGCGGCGTCAGGAGCAAACCTTGACTCCTCTCACTTTGGCCTTTATCGCATGGCTGCTCTTCAGCCTCCTCAGCCTCCACTTGCACCTTGGTGATGTCCACCTCAGTGACTCCACCTTCCTCCTTCACCTCTTCCTCCTCCTCCTCCTCTTCTTCCCTCTCGTCCAGGACCCAGGCCTCTCCGGACTGATCCTCGCCGGGTTTACACTCTGCGTCCTTGATTGCTTTCTGGTAGAGCTCAGAGAAACTTCTGCAGAATCATAAAACGACAAAAACTCCATTATCCTGTCATAAATAAACATGATTTGTTTTTTCAGTGCTATATTTGTCTTCTGTTATAACCTTTCATTTTGTTATATCCTGGGTATCCTTTGAAATCACAGAAAATCCACTACCTATCAAGAATTATGACATCTTTCTAATAAAAAATTGTGCTTTGTTGCCAAGCATTTCAGGAATCAATAAATAGAAATAACACTAGGGGATTTATCTGAAAATGCCTTTGCTACCTGGAACCTGCAAAGGTTTTTAGTACCTCTCTGATTTATCGTAATTATTGTGGTCAAACCAGTGTCCAGCTGTTCCTGCCCCATACGTTGATTAGAAATTGTGCTGGTAATGGTGCTCTCTGCCTGTGAGCGTGTGATTAAAGGTCATTACAAACATTGATTGGTTGAAAGCCAGCTGGTGTGGCCAAGACTGCAGGCCGTCATAAACGACAGAGCGAGCTATGACCCCTGAATGTCCAAACCCCCAACGTCGTCTTTGCTGTCAACTTCTCACTTATTTTCCACAGCATGTATTAAATTGATGAGCAGAGGTATAAACTTGAACCACAAATGCTGGCTTAAGGGAATAACAAAAGTACTTGGAATTTGACATGAAATTTAGTACTCCTGACTCATGGATTTATGCATCTTGGCTTAAAACCTTTTATTTCCTCCAAGAGAAAAACAAAAAATAACATTTGTATAGGAATTATAAATATACGGCAAAACAACTTTGAAAGCTGCAACATGTAAGATTTGTCTTGCAGTTTGTTTTGTTGTGGGAGCTGTTTATTGATGTACGCTCTATTTCTAACAACTGTCTTGGTTGCCTCCGTGCAGGATAACACCCTGGGCACTGATTCTTATGTAAACTTGCTCTAAAGAAATCATTATTCTCACTCCTGAGTGTCCCAATGCCTCTGTTCTGCTCCTCTACAGCAGCAGGACTCACTACCATTAGCTTAAAAATGGAGTCTGCAAACATGAACAAACCACTGGCTCCTAATATGTGCAAATTGTACATATTGAACCTCTAATATTCTTGCATTCATGAGCACCAATATACTGTGATGCAGGCATATCAGCCAGTCAATTCCCTTTCATGAAAACGCACATCACTGGATGGATGAATGGATACCCTGCATTCTCATATTTGGCTTTACAGACTATTTTGTGGTCAACAAAAAGACTGCGGCATGCAAAAATTCAGTGCTTCAATGGTTAAAGCTAAGTGCTATTATTGATATATTAAATAGCTAACTTCTAAAAAGCCAGTGTGGTTTTGACAGAGTAAACGTGTAAAAAAAAAAAAAAGCATGATGTGTCTAAATAAAATTTGCAGTTTATTCAATTGTACTTAAAACACTCTCCACTAAATATGAGAGTGCACAAAGAGTTTTCTATACATAATGTTTAGGATGTGGGCTTGTGACTCTCTCTCTCCAGTCTGTTCTCCCCTTTTGACCCATTCATGCCCTGTTCCTTCTTCTTATCTTCAGATTAACCCACCTGCGAGGTTTGCCGTTCTCGTCCGGTGGGATGACAGTGATGTGGATCTTGTGTGCAGTGCGGAGCAGCCGGGTCCTCTCCTCTGGGCTGAGGTGAACAAGGGAGTGGCCACATAGCCGCACCACACGAGCCCACAGCTGCAGACCCCCACTCTCAGCATAACAGAACCGCTGCAGCTCTGTTACAAAGCCCTCCTCATTCATCAGGAAGCCCGGTTGACCCACTCCATCTCGAAGTGGTGTGACCTCTAGTGCCTCGCAGCCTCGGGTGACCAGCTGCAGATGAAGAGAAGATACGCATAAAGTAACGTAAAACATCTAAAGCATGACCTTAAATCTGCAATAAGCAGGAAGTAGAATCCCCTACCTCTAGCCTCTGCACCACCTCTCGTATATCCTCTGCTTGAGTCTCCATCACACTGATCGACACTGACTCGCCACGTTCATAGAAGATATCCAAGCAAGGCCCGCCCTCTTTAGTCTCTGTCACTGCCTTCCAGCCAATGACGTCACGACAGGAGCAGTTAAACACCACCCTGCGTGTGCACCTTTCAATCAGCACCACTGACTCAGCTGACACCCCGAGCAAACAGGGGAGTTTGTGCTCTCCTGCCTCCCCTTCATCTCCACCATTGACCATCACAGCCCACACCAACGCACCAGCGCTGTGCAGCTCAGCTCCTTTGGCGCCCTTCAACTTGTCTTTACGTTTCCCCCCCAGGGAAAGCAGGGGGAACTTGGTGGAGGAGTCGATGGGTGTGGTGGTCACATAATTTTCAGCCAGGTCCTTCAGGTATTCCTGTCGTGTCCTAGTGGCCATGGAGCGAAACTTCTCTGACTTCTCTGCAGCGTTTTCAGCATTAACTGCCTTAGCCAGGAGGAAATCTCTGAAGGCAGGCGAGCGAGGGAATCGGGCACCCTTAGGGAACAGTGGGCCAAATAATGGGATGTCTTTAGAGCGTGTCACAGCCACCCTGAGAGGGAAGTAGAAAAAGAAGAATGATAGATTGAGAAAGAAAGTACAGCTGAGACATTGTATCTATCTATGTCTCATTTTCAGAGCAAGAAAGTGTTTTGCAGTGCTTCCCAGAATTAGACATTTATACTGCACAGCATTTTGCTGCAGTGGTGCGCAGATGACTTTATATTTCTCTATGAGCTCTGTCACAGTTATCAGGATATAAACTAAAAGAATGTTCTGCATATATCTACTGATTTATACTGATTTACATAAGTGAGAACATTTATGTGACAAATAAAAAGGCTAAAATATATGATTACTATGATACATTTAATAGAATGGTTGACAGGATTCGATCATACCTGTAGTAGGTGTTTTCTGTGCAGGGCTCATGAACCTGAACAATAATGAAAACATGTTGGAAATGTGAGCGGATCGACTTTGGAGTGAAGGGCAGCGCGCCTGGCTCCTGAAACACGATTGTCACGATGTCGTTACCGATGTGTCGCTTCCTTAGCAACTGAAGAAAAACACAAACACAAAGAGAAAATGATTAAACAAGCTGACAGGAGTACTTACATAATAGTAAAATAAAGAGAAGAGGCAGAAATTAAAAATGGATGCTGTTCACAGAAATGAAGGGGTGAATAGAAGAAGAACCTATAGTTAATAAAAATAGAACAAGAAAGCTATTAGTATTTTTAGAAGAAAATACCATGGTCATTGATATTAATGAGAAAATCCCATGAGAAATAATTTTTTATTCATTTAAATGACCATTAATGTCAAAATATACAAGAGTAAAATGATTAAATCTGCCTTAAATTAAGGTAAAAACATTCAAATAGAATACAGATAAGAACAAAGAGGCTGCAGGGCTTTGTCCTCACTCTGTTTTTGAACCTTTAATCTATAATAGCATTATGAGCAGATGCTCCATATAAAGCAGTACAGTGAGCTGAACACAAAGGCTGCCTAAGAGGCGTCAGTGAATACCTCCATGGTGGGAGTGAACACTGGGGGGCAGGATTTTTATGTCATGCTTATTGAAGAGTTTTTCTAAAGCATAAGATGACGAACAAAAATGAGTGAAGCAAGTTTCACTGACTCTGGTGCATTTTCTGTAATATGAATAAGGACCAAAGAAGAGATAATCTTGTTTTTGTAAAAGCACATCTGCATCATAAACCCTCATACATGATGGTTGTAACATATATGGTTTTGTTTTACCTGTTGTGTGTTGTTGGCTGTGTAGGGCAGCATAGTAGACACATGAAACATAATCTCATAGTCCTGGTAACGCGTGTAAAGAGAGTGTGTCCCGGTCGAATCAGCTGTAGAAGGTACATAAAAACACACACAGAGACACATAGGTAGAGCTTTAGAAAGATCAGTTAATGTCAACTGAAAGACTCAAACTGTCACATCCGAGGTAAAATCTGTCCCATTTCCTGCGCTCTGCTGTTCACTGAAGGGAAAACAGCTCGGAGATAATCAGCAGTGACTATGCTATTTTGCAGGCATTACTCAGATTACATGTGGCTAGATAGGAGTTATCTTTGGCTTTCAGTGGTGCACTGATGCCCTTCGGATAATGGTTTTGCGACAAGGTGAGATACAGCCAATAGATCAGGGGTGTGGTGCATGTTTTCAGCTCACTCTTGTTGTCCAGCTGAGCTCGGTATTTCTCCCAGCCCTTCAGTCGCACCCGCTCCCCCAGAAGATCCAGAAACTCCTCAAACGCCGGACCAGAGCTTTCGTTATTGTACATATCTTCCTCTGAGCTCTGTCCAGCCCGGCAGTACATCACTCCAACCTTTCGCTGGAAATTCAGCTGCAGAAGAAGACAGACGAGTAAAGATCACGGTCATCACCATCTACACAAGCTTTTTATAGAAACATGCACAAACTGTTGAAATGTTCAGGGGTGAAATGTAGAGAAGTTAAAACTCATCATTCTAGAATATTTTTTACACATGTGCAGTAGACATTGGCTTGTGGATCCTATTTTCCTCCAGTATACGATCACTTTCACCAAACACTTGCCCTGGTGGAGTTCAAGCGGCTGCAGCTTCAAACAGACAAGGTCACGCAAAGTATTCATTCCTTTTCTGAACTAGTAAACCTCACAGTTGAAGCTAAAAGCAATGGGTGGGTTTAATGTACAGCAGCTGTAGACGGCCCTACAAACAAAGACTCATCTCCTCCAGCAAGTTCAGTTCATCTATAATAATATTATCTGTATGTTCCAATCATGGTTGTTGCATTTCAAACTCACTTCTGTTGTCTTCATCAAAATAATCACATTTCTGTTTTGTTGTTTTTTTTGTGTCTTTATCTCACAATTTAGGTATTTAGGGCTGGGAAATATGAACAATACAAGGAAAAAGGCAAATTTACATATATAAGACAAAATGCAAGATGTGGAAAAATGCAGCGACTTCACCCTTCCTTTAAAACACACTCCATACATGTCTGCAGGAAGTTGTCCAACTGAACTCTTTTAGTGTCATTACTGGCATTAAGTCACTAATAATTACTATAAACAGACTTAAATACACTTGCTAGTCTTCCAACATTAACTGTGCAATCATTCCATGATACTACACTGCCCATTCTTATTAAAAGTAATACAATTTTATACGAATCATGTAAAAAATAAAATAAAATACAACAGTGCAGTACATCAATATATAACATCATCATATAAAAAGGCAGAATATACATATAGTTTCATCCCTGCATTAAGAGCACATTAATCTAATAAAAAAACTGTTAACATTGCAATTCAGTACTGCCAATACTAGAAAAGGACTAACAGACATTTGTAGAAGCTGTTTTTACACTGAATGTAATATCAATTTTGTGTCAGTCCCTTTCCATCATCAGTGCACAAAAATCCATATTCAACCATCAGGGTCACATTTGCACTTTCCCCTTTTTACCTACAACAAAACTAAGCATAACCTGTCATGTCATATTTAGATCAAATGATGGGAATGACGACAGCCAACCAACTCCACGTCCAATAACTGTACAACATCAAATAGCTGCTTAAATGTTTTTCATGATCACCCATTCATGAGTCCGCAACCCACCTTTGAGTCACAACCAAACTAATGGATGGGCTAAGAACTGATGAAAATATTCATTAGCAGCAGTCCTGACTACAAAGCATCATGATGTACAAGAATAAATACAGAACAGCTCAATAACTAATCAGGATTAAGACATGATGTTATAAAGCAGGGGTATCAAACTCATTTAAGATCAGGGGCCACATACACCTCAATATTATCTAATACTTAAATAATAACATAATAACCTATAAATAAAGTCTATTCTAAACTTTTTCTATGGTTTAGAATGGAGAAAAAAAAAATTTACATCATGAAAATGTTTACATTTATAAACTATGCTTTAAAAAAATGTGAATAACCATGAACAACTTGTAATTTCATTGGAAAAATAAGTACAATCATGTCTCAGTTTATCATTTACACATGTGCATTACAACTTACAGATTACAGGATCTAGAAAGGCACAAAACATTTAGTAACAAACATAATATTGTTAAAATTGCATTTATTTCTCTTAAGATGTTTCACACTGTATATATATTGGTTATTCACTTTTTTTTTGAAAGCACAATTTGTAACTAAACATTTTCATGTAACTTCACCTTTTTATATTAAAACAGAGAAAATATTTGAAGCTGTCATTATTAATAGGTTATTATGTTATTATTTTACTGGTTCAACCTGCTTGAGCTCAAATTGGTCTGTATGTGGCCCCTGAACTAAAATTAGTTTGACTCCATTGATTGTTGATATCTTCAGTGTAGTTTTTTGCATTTCACAAACTGACCCCATAGGCCAGACTAGACCCTTTAGTGGGCTGGGTTTGGTCCATGGGCCGGATGTTTGACACCCCTGTTTTAAAGTTTCACACATCTTTTGACTCCTCACACTCCTTTTTGATGATACATTGTATTGTTTGTGTGTTCCCACGCACACATTCAACAGTCTTGTCCTCTCTCTTTTACTCACCCCCTGTTCGTCCAGCTTCAGCAGGGTGTCTCGGACTTTGGGGGAGTTGGAGGCCAAGCGCAGACAGTGCAGGTTCAGCTCAGGCATGATGAACTCCAGGAGCCTCTTGGGAGACAAGCCTCTGGGGGTCGTGTGACGAGCAGCAGAGGGCACCGACTCCTCTAAGATCGAACCTCGCAGTGTTTTCATCTGCCAACAGGATTTGCACTCATCACATGTAGTCAAACCAACTTCACAGATACTGAACCTGAGGAGAGCTTTGAAAAAAAGCCAGTGCTACTTTACCTCAGTGGTGCGAAAGATGATTCTGTAATTGTACTGAGCTCCGCTGGACCCCTCCTTCTCCTCCCTACGGAAGCTGATCGCCACTGGGCCGAGGCGATCATCCATGCCGAAAAAATTCTGATGCTCTGTGATGAAACAATTAGAAAAATACAAATGTTAACAGTCAAAAAATTTAACTGATTTGACATTAAAAATACTAGGATAGGACAAAGAATTATTTCCTGGTAGAACAGTGGAAGAAGTGTTGAAGCTGTGGTACTAACACAACATAAAAATACACCACAGTTAAGAGTTCAGCATTTAAAACCTTAAGTAAAAGTGTGTGAGTATTATTCAGTCATATCCATGGAGCATGAATATGTATGCCTCGTTTTTACTGCTGTAGATATTTAAGGTTGAGCTCTCATTTAAACTATTTTATGTAATGTGGTGTAGTTTAATCTACATAAATACTCCATATGCTGGAAGATTATCATATATTTGTAGCATTGCAACACGTATCTGTAACAGCCATTTCAAGCTTTTGTGAAAAAGCGTTTTACAGCAAATCTAAGAGGCTTTATTCCAAGAGTTTATTTAGTTTATGATGAAAGAGAGGTTTCTCAACTCATTGAGGAAACTCTTCATACGTCACTTTATCTCAAACATTCATAGTTTTTCAAGATTTGTGGTTTTCATTGGACAACAAGATGAAAAACTGTAACTGGAAAAGTACTTACAACTGTTAAATCAAAGTGGAGTATAAAGTGCAATATTTGTGTCTGGGATGCAAAAGCTGCATAAAAGTGCAAGACCCTCACATTTATGCTTTTTACTTTAACAAAAGTGAACATTCCATCACTGTTACACAAACTGAAATGTGTTTGTTTGGTCATGATTTATTAAAGACATTTACTGGCAGTTTATTCAGAATTTCAAACACCACTGTATATATGATTTCCTCTTATTCTTAAGCTAGACAGTTAGTGGACATTTATTCCTGTGATATTTATTTCTCATACTCATGAATGACCATGAACAAAGTTTCTTACTTTGTACTAAAAGGAGATGTTCAGAACCACCCTGTTACTGCAGTGTGACACATACCTTTCATGTAGAAGTATTTGCGATAGTAATGGGCTCCCAGATCTGCATGCTCTATGAAGTAGTTGCTCTTGCCCTGCTGTTGGACGTGACTCTCTCTGGGCTCCTCCAGGACTGACACTGCATCATTGGGGGTCCGCAGGCTGGACCAGAGCCCCCGCCTGCCCTGGGACCGACAGAGACCCACCTGCTGTTCCCCCCCTGTCTCATTGCGGAAGTGGGGGCAGCTGAGCAAAAGTTCATTATCATTCCCGTCACCTTCATCGAGGAGTAGCGACTGCTCAGGGTCATCCGCACTCCCCCCGTTGCCTCCCCCGCCCTGTGCAGGTGAGGATGAGCTGGCCTGGGAGAGGGGCCTCAGCTGTGAGGCGGCTGAAGCCCCCGAGGTGATGTTCTTTTTGCGCCCGATGCTATCTCTGTTTGTGGCTGCTTCTGTGAGGTCAAACAGGATGCTCTGAACATCATAGTGGGCAAAGTTCCTTACCCAGGCTCCGCCCCCAATGTTATCATATGGACCTGGTTGAGGAAGTGAACAGGGCATAGGTTTGGCCTTCTTGTTAAGACCTTCGGGCTTGGGCGGCTTTGCAGGTTTTGGGGAGTCTCCTACTGAAGTAGAAAGACCCCGGAAATATCCATCTGGCTCTGGAGGGTTTCCTTGGAGCCCTAAAAGCAGGAAGGGGTCCTTGAAGCGGAGGGCGTTTGGACTCAGAGGGCCCTGATCGTCTGTGCTCGCCTCCTGGGCTTGAGTCTGTCTCTCCAGGGAGGACAGGCTGCCATATTCCCTGTGTAGCAAACCTGAGTCCCCTTGAGCCCCCGCACCCGCCTTCTCACCTACGACCCGAACCGCTTTCCCCCCTGCCTTCCCGGATGAGTCCAAGTCCCCTAAAGTCACATCACTGTTACTCCTCTGCATGATGTGTCCCCGCCCCACCGCCCGGAGATTCAGCCCCACTCGGCTGGGGGTGAGGCTGTCCCCGTCAGTTCCATCGGCATCCCTCCTGGGCGGCCATTCTACCACGCCCGCATCCCGCTTGGGGTCAAAGTTGACAGTGGCAATCGGAGGGCGCACATTCTGACGCCGAAACTTCCGGATGAAGAGGTCATCTGACTGCATGGTGGCTGAGAAACCAGTCTGGCAATGCTTGTTCCAGTCTGCTCCAGAATTTTCTCCTCTTTCTGTTAAATTTGTGTTGTGGGCTCGATGGTGCTGGTGTGAAACGGGAATGATGTGCTCGAAGACAACAAACCCCACTGAGAGAAAGCAGCTAATATAGTGCCTATTCACACCACTTAAGACAGCTGAACTCTCTCCACCTCTGTGTTACCACGGATGTCTCTGTGAGTCGAAACACTTTGTAATAACAAGTAGGTGTGTGAAAATGAAAATGCTTCAGTTGAGGAGAATGTGCAGCTCATTGCAGGCATCCCCCAGGTGTGCATATGTGTGATGAGGTGGTACTCCAGTTGTGGGGTGGTCCTTCCTGTGGAGTGAGGATGAGAGGAGTGTGATCATCACTGGAGATGGACTCGATGTCCTCTGTGGAGGAGAGGCTCTGTCGGTATTAACCCTACTAGCATGGTGTCCTTTAGTCTGCACTCATCCTTTTGTTGTCCTCCACTGGCCACCTGAATGTAAAAAAACAGAGGAAGAGGAGTTAGAATCTCTCCCACCATCAGAGGTGTCACATCCTTTACTGAAGCAGAAGGACAGATATTTGTTATTTTTAAAAAAAGGCTTGTAAAATCAGTAGTAGTGATTCCACTGTATTGCAGTAAAGGTCATGTCATTGGAGCAGGGTTTGATTATTGCACCCTTGGTACGACTAAACATAAGCAGAGACTGTGCTCAGACCAAAACTATCGAATAATCAATCACTGGGTGTTGTTTCAGCAGCTCCATTTTTTTTTAACCCTCAAAGACCTAAACAGCTGCCAGCAGCCACAAGCATCTACTGATCTCAGATGTTTCATAACTTCTGAACCACTGATTCTATCAATACAAGGTAAAATGCAGCTTCTCAGCTTTTCATGGTCATCAGATATGACCCATTTGGACGTTCACAACAGGCTCCATAGTGACCATGGAAACGCTGTTATCTTCTTAAACATTGATTCTCTATTAAAACCCATGTAGTTTTACAGATGACAGTGGTTGTTGATGGTTGTTTTTACATTCAGTTAATAATGTATTTTGCTGTCCTTAATACAGGTCTTAAAGGGTTGTTTTTATGCTTGCATTTTAAGTGTTGTGTTTACTATGTGTGCTTTGTGATCTATTCTTGTGTTTTTCTCTTCTAATGCACTTTGTAACTTATTTTTTGAAAGGTGCTGCATAAATAAACTTTTACTTAATTTTTTTACTTACTAAAAGTGAAAAAGTAAAGGCTGTGCCATGTTCTCCAAGTATAAAAGTAAAAAGTAGACATTTTTACTGATTTTTTCTGTGGCGAGTGATTATAACCTCATGTCATTTGAAGATAAGGTGACGACATTTAAACCATGAAACCAATTTACTGAAAATAATGAATATCAACTTTCCTCCAAAAGCGAATTAATTTTCAATATCAGCAGCAGAGCTCAAATGTGAGGTTGAACTTTCTCAACTGTCCAGACTCCACTTCATATCTGCTTTGTCTTGGCTTGTGTCTTTTTGTTATCTTTGTCATGCTTTTTTATGTGTTATTTTCTCCTCCAGGTTGAAATGAGCCAATGATGCAAAATAGAAATAAAGAACTCCCATTATGCACGTGCTACATCTAAAAATAAGCCTGCTTTGAAACTGTGAGGAGTAGAAAACAATTATGTTGAAATGTAGGGAACAAAAAGCAACATAGTACTTGTACTTCCCACTTGCGTCCACCTTTCCTTCATACTACTACTATTATGTTAACAGACAGCTTTATATTCAGCTCTTAGCCACTTGTCAACACACAGAAACACTCTGCACTGAAGAAGCCTCTTAACCCTCTTTGATAACTAAGTGTTGAATTCCAACTACCAAGTAGCAGACAGGTCTGACGTGAGTTTTATTGTTGAGTAATGCCTTGTAGCTTTGTTTTCTGTTTTCGTTCATTATTATTCTTTCCTTCACACACCTTCCGTTCCAAAGTTTCCCTAAATAGTTCCATAGCAGACTTAATGCGGCGCACATCCACCCTGCACACGCTCACAATAGACAGTATTAACAAAGGAGGAGGAGAGGGGGGGGCTTCCTGACATACTGAAAGTGTGCCAACATATAGTACAAGAGAAATACATGTAAACTGTCTCACACACTTGCACAACATTCACACACATACAGACAGATCAGGTTGCTGGTTGCTGATGTTGCACCAAAATTAGAATACACAGAAGTATTGAGCAAAATATAAGACAATATTTTAGGTAAAACTAAAAAAAATGTCAAGACAAAAGATCAGTGCAAAGTATCAACCACTTAGTTTCTTTTTATGTCACAATCTAATCATTTTGTTTCTAAAAATGTAACTTACCAGTAAAGTGGATTTTGTTTAGGTTTAGTTAAGCCAGTTCCTGTCATCGTTGGGTCTTTGACCAAACTGACGTCAATCAGCTAAAGCCGAAACCTTTTGCTGCTCTCAATAAGGTACAAGACTTCTTCCTGTCTGCCTGTTCACATGCATCTCCTTTCTCTCTCTCTCGCTTACAGCCTGAAGAGCAGGTGCAGTGGTGCAGAGCTTCTACCAAAAAAAAAAACTATCGCGTACATACGGCGTGTTTCCATGTCGTAAAGAGACGTTTCATTGACTTGCATTCATTTCCTGCAGTTACCACAACCATAACATGTCTAAACCCTGATATTAACCCATCTTTAAGGTTAAAACAACTCTTAAAACTCAAATTTAAAGATGTGGGTATGAATATTGTCCTCATAAGGCACTGAAATCCCCATAGACACAAACAGACCCAGATAAAAGTCGATGGGGTTAAGTGAGGAAGTCACAAGAAATCTTTGTTTCCCTTCCTTCCTTTTGTTCACTTTCTCACAGTGAGAGGGAGTATGATAAGAAACAGTGAAATTTTTTATTTTGCAAAAGTTGCAACTACTACATTCATTTATTTCTAGTACCCTTGGATCAGTAGTTTCATATTGTGTGAAGTTATGCTGATGAGTTTCGATGATTGTGTGAACTATGATGTTTAAATCAGTTTGTTATGCTGCAGGGAAATTTTGCAGATTTTATGTAAATACTGATCACAATCGGCTGGACCTTCAAAAAAGGAGAGAGCTTGAATTAAGCTTTGCATCATGTCCAGGTAGATTGTTATTGTTACTGTCTGATTCAGCATTTCATCCTCTTTGCTTGTTTCTTTTTATAGTCAATAACAGTGTTGGTTGACTTAAAGGGGTCATAAATACAGAACAGCCGCCATCCAAGAGTTGTTTTGAAGCACTAAAAACTGTATGAAAGCCTGTGTTATATAGAAAATCTATTGGATTTAGTCTGAGGCTGTAACTTTAATAACAACAGCATAACCTTTGTGACATATTAATATTTCAACGCCTCTATAGAATACACCCGGATTTGGCTGATTTACCTCCCAGTGACATTTAAGTCACCCACACAAGTTTAAAGCACATAATAATTTGACGCATTTTGAATTTTATTGAAAAAGACATTTTAAATTGACATGAGCAGTTAGGATATAGCTAGAAAAACAGAGACAATAATACACTGTTACCCTTAAAGATGGGGTAATTTTGTTTTCAGACACATTCCTCTTTTTATACCTATTCATACGCATTAGTAATCACCTCTGAGTCCCAGTTAAACTATCAACTATTAAATCACATTGTCACCATCATTTCATGAGAGAAGCTAAAAATATTTTATTCCAACTTTATGGTCAAGCGTAATGTTTTCATTTCTTAATTTCTTGTGTGCATCATATGCAAAGTAATGCAAAATTCTGGTTCAGAAATACTGTATTATTCTGTTTATGTACTTTTTCCCTTTGGCTCTACAAATGAGCAGATGCTTTAACAAAACTGTCATTCTCATCGTATTTATCTAAATTCACAGATTTGTGCATTTCAATTTCCTCTGATTTCAATCCACAAAAACAACAGCAACGGCCTGACCTTCAATGAATGAATCTTTAACTCCAGACTGGCATGTAATTAAACATGCACACGGAAAACAAGTATATGAAACTAAACCATGTATCTATTTAACCAGCTCTGGTTGGTCGCGCCCCCCCCCATCTTGTTTCCGGCAGTGTGTGGTTCCCCATCTGACACACGAGGACATAGAGCAGCCTCTGTGCACAGTCTGGATGGTGCCAGGGCTTCTGACATTAAAACCCTCCTCATGTTTCTTTCTGGGAACCTTCAAACGTGCGCAAACATCATTACCCATGTGGGCACAAATGATGTTTGTATTCACCGACCTGGAATCATTAGATGCAGCATCATCGGCATGTTTCACAATGCCTTGAAAATGTGTGAGCAATCAATTTTCTACGCTGTACCAAAACGTGGGAGAGAAGAATATTGGCGGTGTGTCTTCTTTTTTTACCACCCTGACGTTACATCAACAATAAAATCAACCTTCAGGGTGAGCAAGGAACACTCCTGCTCTCCACCAACAGCACGCTGGGTGAAGTTTGATAGTTATCACTCACTGCTTTTGTACAGATCACATATTCCAGAGCTTCTGAAGACCCCCAACCCATGAATCAATCTCTGTTTCCATAGCAACCAGATTGGCGCCACCCTCTCTAGATGCAGTATCTAGTCCATGTATAATAACCCCATGTGGTGCACCTATAAGCGTTGTGTACCACATTTGGCTCTGTTATGTACGTTAAAAATGTTACAGCTATGCACGGTGAAGATGATGATGTTCACTGCAGAAACAACATGGATTTAGAATCCATGAATGGAATCCAGAATGAACAAATTTACTCATTTGTGTCTCAGGTTTAGAAATTTAAGTCAATAACAGATATTAAACTGATGTTGTGTCTGTAGATCTGCATGTGGGAGGAGGGAAGTAGGTAGATAAAAAAAATAACTTAGTCTGTTCAAAGGGAAAATAAAATTGGATTGCAAAGAAACACACTTCCACTTGTCCTATTTTTTCCTTGTTTTTATGTTGTTCATGCATATCTCTGTGCCAAGTGCTTAAACATTTCCAAACCTGCCAAACAGAGCCAAGTTAGATTTGCATCTGTTTACAAAAGGCGAACTAAACTCCCTGAACTTTACTGAGTTTTTTATGTGAGCGCTGACATTTAGTGACTGTACAAATCTGCATATTTAAGGGACTTTCATTATCCAATTGGAGTTTTAATCTTGGACCGCTGCAACTTAACACTGGACCTAGTTTTGTGAATTCAGTTTCTGTGATTCCTATCTATTTCTACAAAAGAAATGATATATACTTCACTTGGAAGTAAGTATATATAGTTTTTAAGCTGAAAATTAAAAAATAAATAAATAATACAACTAAAGGGTAAACCCTCTTGGTCGGTTACAACTGAAATATAATTGAAAGTAAAACTTGGATCACTGAGTTATTTGCATGATTTATATCTACATAATCTGTCTGCTTTTCCTGCATCTGTCCACAACAATTTTATTAAGATGCTTTTTATCTGTGTGTACCACTGTGAGGGTAATAAACACATTCCCTTTGAATGAGCATCTGAATTAACAAGAGGAACAACAAATCCCTGAAACAGATTTCTTCACTGAAATATATATATTTTTGACACATTACAAGTTATTTTCTTACCATAACTGACGTGATATCCTCAGATACAATAAGTCTTCAATAATCCAACTGTTTCTACTACATGAAAATTTTGGCCATGATGACAGTCTGTGAAGACAAACTGCTGTGGAGAAGTGTGTGACATACCTTTACGTGAAAGCACAAAGTGAAGAGGAACTGAAATACTTTTGTCCCTGCCCCCTTCTGTTTTCTGCTCAGTTTATTTTTGAGCCCATTGTGTATATTATTGGTATATATTCTATTACATATTTATGGGTCACAGTGTGAATGTCATTATGTTTTTCTGCAACACAAAGCAGAGAAACGTCTCCTTAAAACACCCAACTCCTAATCCACACTGGTGACTATCAAAAAACCATTTAAATCATTAACCACCAGCTAATTGTATTTCTGGATATCTCGAGCTGAACAATCTTACATTGGTCTGGCTTAAACCAGCCCCTAACATGATCCTAAATGGATCATTTTGTTACAGTGAGACTGTATGGCAATAAAAAAGAACTTAAGGATATTATAAAGCTTGAGACAATAAACAGCATTGGAAAGCTTTCAAAAGCTTTCTATGGAGCTGATTGTCCTCTAATTGTTGCATGGCTTTTGTTCTGATGACGTTGTTTCTTCCTGTCTCCAGAACTGGAGAAAATAAACCTAATCATAACACATCTTGATCTCAAAGAAGAACAAGGTTTTTGTCAAAGATCTGAAG
>JAPQRQ010000007.1:15792408-15804936 GCA_037367365.1 Apogon talboti | reverse complement strand
ATATACAGTATATGTATAAATTCAAGATTAAGACTGACATTATGGTGTTAGAGCCTTGTTTTCTAACATGTAAAGTACATACAAAAACAGAAACAGAAGGTCATTTTCTAAAGAATTCACTGCTGCTAAAATTATTTTTAGCTCATACTAGAAGCTCCTATCCTCTCCCCTTTCTCCACTGCTGTAGATACACACTCTCTGCTCCCTCACATCCACAGTGCACACATATTTCTCCAAGTCAGCCCATGCAGCAGTTGATGGAAAGGATGTGTGACCTCCTAATGCTCCCTGAACCACAGCTTGACCATCACATCAACAGAAACTTGACCCCCTATTGGACTGGTCAGCAGGAACCACTTAAACACTTTGTATTAAATGACTTTCTGGAGGAAATGCACAGAATTTGACTGACTGGCAGTTTTAGTGGGATTTACAGTCCCACAAGATTGTAGTTGTAGGTACATGTACAAGTCTGGTTCACAGGATGCACACTGATGGAATAACGCTGCCACTGGGTGACTATTTCAGTTCTCCTCATTCATTCTGCACTTCCACTATCTGCATGTTACTGTTTTCACTATGTGAAAAAACAACAGCACCCTCTGAGCTGCAACTACACACACTGAAAAGGGCAAAGTCATTTGTCTTACTATGTGGAATTTGTATTTATGGGCAATTAGTTGTTTTTTAACACCATGGCTCACTGCTTCATCACATGCAAATGCTTCACTAAAACAAGTTCACACCAACGTCCTGCACTAAGAGCCACCAAAGTGCAATTTGTTTAAAGAAATATAAACTACCAACACAAGTCAGACTTACTCCCTGTTCCAGAATGACAGCGGATCGAGTCAGACCTATTTACAACGCTGGCACAGAATAAACAAAATGTGAAAATAAGTCAACATATGTGAGACTAGGCGTACATTACACTATTCAACTGGTCTTTACATATTAATATATACAATCTGTGTCTTAGGCGATGTTCACACTGCAGGCATAAGTGGCTCTAATCTGACTTTTTTACTCATATGTGACCCACATCTGACTTTTAATGACAGTAAATCATTAAAAATTTGGAAACATATCATAAGTTTTACAATGTGACAGCAGTCTGTACAGAAAATTCACATTTTATCCAACTTTTATGTTATTGGTATGTGATGTCACAATTTTGTGCTGGAGAAGGCGGGACCCGGAAAGATCCATATATACTTCCGTCAACACACCATGCTGCTTGTGACATCACATCTTCTACAGCAATGTGGGTCAGTTCAGGGCCGTCACAAATTTAAATTATAAAGTGGACAACCACGCAAAAAAAAAAAAATCCAATTTTAGCAAAAAAATCACTATTGAGACCTGTAGTCAGATTAGACACACGGCCTTTGGTGTTACTATGAATTAAGAGTGTTTTCATAAACAAGTAACACACACGTTCCTTCCTTATCTTTCGAGATGTCATCACGTTTAAAAAGCACTTTCCAAAATAAGGCTGTTCTCTGTGTGGTTCTATGAACACTGACAGAGCTGGTGTGGCAAAGTGACTCATCTCTCAACTCATCTCAAATCATCACGGTTGAATTTCAGATACACTCCATCTTGATAAAGCAAATGCGGATTTTAATTTTACAAGAGAAAAGAATTAAACTACTCCCTGTGAGCCAACAACCGTAGCATTAAGGGATTATAAATTATAGTACAGTAGCCAATAATGAAAAATGAAGTAATGTGAAGGTAGCAATATTTCTAACCACAGCAACAGTAAACACTCATCAGAAATGTTCTGAAAATCAGGATGTACTGTATGGCATGATGGACGTGTTCCACATTCAAACATATTAGGTGACAGTAATGTACCTTAAAGCTAAATGCCAACCATTATAAACAAAAAAATGAAGAAGAGGAAGTCCATTCTGAGCTACTGGAGAAACATGGTATTACAGGTAGCAATGTACTCAGTTTGTACATATAAACAGCTGAGGTATTGGAAGCATTGTCAAATTTGTTTGATCATATACCACATTGAAAACAAAATCATAAATATAGTATTCCATTTCTTCAGTTATATCCTCTTAAATCCCCATGAATTGTACAAACAAGGGCTTTATTTACCTTTATATACTGTACATTTATATCATCAACATTAACATTTTAGATATTAACATGAAGCATCACAAGGCAAAATCTAAAAAGAGTTTTAACTTTAATGTCAAATTAAACTTTTTTATTATTAATATTACCTGATAGTTGTTAAATAGCTTTAGAATAAATATCAGATGAAGTCAATTAGTGTAGATTGTGATGATGGATGGGACAGAAAAAAACTCAGTGACTAATGAGATGCTTAATGATGATGAAATGTGGAATGAGTATTTGGCAGGAAATGGGTCAGTGTTGCCCTTTTTAATGTGTTATAACAGCTAATTAATTTATAAATTCCTTCTAATACAACCTGAATTAAAACCCATTCATTAAGCTTTTAAAAGTCCTTTATAAATGTGGTCTTGTGGTATCAAAAACCTTATGCAGTTCTTCTCATCCTCAATGACTGAAGTAGATTCAACACATGAAACAAATAATGAACTTATCATACATCAGTATTTAATAAAAACTGCTGCACGGTCAGTACTTCGCAGATGGTTTGCTGTCTGTATGCCCCTTTTAACAACTCTGTTCATGTAATACCAAACCATCCTTTTGTTTTTTTCCACATGAAAACTCTGGGGAGATGACCCAGACATGGTACTGACGCTCTCCAGGACTTTTTTTTTTTTCTTTTTAATTTTAAGTATTCACTGCGACCATTGGGAGTCTAAATCTCCACAGACTCTTCGCAGTAGCCGGTTTCTATCTCAGACACTCAATAATGCATGCAGAGAGCTTTATTCCCAGGTCTGAGAGCTTAGCAGCCTGTGGACAGTAATGATTTCTGCACTGTGTTTACATTCTCCAGGTGAGCTTTGGTTTGTTTGAGAGATACATTTTTTGTATGCCGAGTTCCTGTGTTACCCAAAAGTTGTTACAGAGATGGTGGAGATGGTTAGTGTTGACTGGACATTGTTGGCTGGTGTATTTTGTCAGATTTGTGCGGCTTCTGGGTCATTTTAGTAAATACACTTTAATGAAAACTTATTCACTTAAGTAAAAAAAAAGAAAAAACACAACCCATGAAAACTGTCCACAAACAATACAAAACAAACAAAATAAAATAGAACTGCAGGTAAAATCAGCTTCACTTTTGTTTTTGTCCAATGTTAATGGTTCAAAGTATCAAGGAAAAAATAGCCTTGCACAATGGGATGTATTTAACACACCATGGTTTTTTTACTCATAGTTGGTCTCATGCATTCATTCAACCTAAGTTTTTCTATGAAACAAGCCATTCCTCAAGATGCCTGACAAACTAAAACTAAATAAAAACTGAACTACAATCAATTAGTTCCTAAAAATAAACCTAAGAAGAACTCCATTTGTACACTTCAAACTTACTTAAACTACACTCAAATCAAAACCTAATGTGACTTAAACTCAAGCCTAACTCTGATAATAACTCTACACCAGATTCTCCGTGGACTGTCCACGGTGCATGTTTGGCTGATGAGGTCGTCTTCCAGATTAAGTCTAGGACAAGGTAAACGGTCCTCTGGTGTACGATGTCAGGGCACAAACTGAAGTGGAGGAGAGTCGTATTAAACATACAACCTTTTGGGGAAGTCATGGCCGCTTGACATATTTTGCACTCCCTCATGCAAGTCTGTGTCCTGTGAAACAGGAAGAGCATCTGACTTTTGAACCCTGAGAGGATGAGTGTCGTCATGATTTTGACTCAACACTTCCCACACCTATGGCTGCTCAGCTGCCTCACTGTAGCCCTTTGCTTTCCACCAGAAGTTAAACTAACCTTCAGTTTGTCATCATCCTAAACAGTACCAGCAGCCATTTTAAGTATTGAATGGTAAAAGAAAGATTTTATCTCGATATAAACGATCGAGATTTTCCCATGAGTTGATGCTGTGAAAATCAGCTTAACAGCTTAGCAGCTATTAGATGTGAGCAGTGACAAAAGTTCTGCTCTCACTGCTGCTTTATCAGCTTCATCACATCAGGTTTCACAAAATCTAGTTTCAACGTACGCAGTGACGGCTTAAACTTGCGTATTGCGGTGCCTGTTGTCTTCATGTCAAAACTAAGGCCTCAAGTTGCGAAATACTCCGCCTTTTCCACATAGATGACGCAAGCAGGTTTTTTTAAAGCGCCAGATTTCAGTGCTGTTGCACTTTGTTCATATGTCACTTTACAATAAACAAAACAGATGAACGGCACAGCTCCTGGCTTCAAAATGTGGGAGGTCAGCTGTTGTAATGTCACTTTCTATCCTTGTAGTTAAAAGCTGCCTTTCCAATACTTAACCACAAAGTCTAAATGAACTCCTAATAGTGATTGATTTGGGGAAATTTAAATCCAGGCTCAGTCTCACTCTCAGTATTGATCCCACAAAACCTTGTTACATCTGAGATCAGGTTGCATCCCTGCTCTGCTGCTGAAAATGTGACACTGAACTGAGCCGGCTGCAGTGCTTTTAAGAAACTAAACGTGTATTAATGTGGCTGGATTTGATTCAGAAAATGAGTTCATTCTAATGCTCGACACTTGCTGTAGGCATCCTCAATCTTCTGCACATTCCCCCTCCCTCTCTCCCTCCCTCGCATCCCTCCCCCTGACTCTGCCACACTGCGGACAGTGAACTGGGCCAAGTCCAGAGGCTGCTAAGTGGATGGTACTGCAGCACTCTCTTTTTTGTAATGTGTTTTATCTCTCTTTTTCATTCAAACAGTTTGCAAATGTCAGTCAGGGTTATTGGTCCCCAAAGACTTATACTAAGCCTGCACCTGCTGCTCAGTGACCGATGCAGAAAGGAGATAACCGAGCGGCGTGACAGGAAGAAGAGCAAGTGTTTAAAGAACCAGAAATTTGGTTGAAGATATGGGCAACATTTTGCTACTGCACAGACTGCCAAAAGTATGGCCGTAACCCACACTAAATATCACTTAGCACGCACTAGAGCGTATTTGACAGTTGCTTTTTGAATACATGCCTTAATGATGTTTTCACAACACTTCAAGGTGTTGACAGATAACAGAAGAGTAATTACATCACTTAAAGAATCTGCTTAGTGAGTATGAATGAGGCCTCACAGCACAGAAATGTAAAAAAAATCATTACATTTGTCCATTTTAGTCTTCACTTGTCAGTTATTATCACATTTGATCTTCTTTTAGTGGCAAAATGGTTTTCATCTCCTCTTTTTTCTTTTGTTCATTCTCTTTGTTTTACTCTTTTTCTCATTCTAAAGAAATGAAATCATATGCTCCAAAAAGACAGAGAGGAAAAAAAAAATTAGCTGAAGTGGAAAATGGAAAAGCAAAAAGCCCCAATCAGTATGAAGAGTCAATAAAATGCCGCCTTTGTCTGCATTAGCTCTGCTGTATAGCGCTGTTGTAATGGTCGCATGTGGAGGTCAAGCTGCTCTCTGGCCTGCATGGAATCATCTCTGCACAATAAAATGTGTTTCATTTCAAGGAGAAACGTCCTCCCTTAAACGTGTCCTTCAAAAATTGAAAATAAGTCTTCTTCCTCATGAAACATTAAAAAGGGGGCGAGGGTTACCGGGTTGTTAATTATTTATTGGCTGGCGGTGCCTAACTGGTGATGGCCACACAGACACACACAAACTGGAGCTTCAGTGAGTCAGTTTGTTTTGATTCATATTTAAGTCTGGCTGCTTTGTTCATGTGTGCCTCATCTCTTACAGTAAACCCCTATGGCTGAGGTCATCTAACATGTGACGTCTCTGGTATCTGGTCCAGTTTCAGTTCTTTTTTTGTCTGTTTGTGTGAGGCGCTGCTGTTTTACTGGGGAAAAAAATAACTGCAACAATGCAAATGAGTCACTGCAACTACGCTGCGCTACAAGAAAGAAGCTAAATATCCTTAAATATAACCAAACTGTCTTATAATTGGATAGATATCTTCATAATGGAGTTTACCAGTTAAAAATGCCATCATTGAAACATTCATGCTTATTCCTCTGCTGGAATATTAAACAAACCATCATTTTAGCATATTAACTTAAGACAATGTTAAACTTCTTTAAAATGACATTACTTTTCTTTATTGAACAATATACTCATTCCCCAGCAATTTACTGCAATTTTTTTTTTTTTACTGTCTTGAAATTCTCTTCTTTTTAGTGTGAGAGTATGATCAGCTAGCTGGATTTTTTTTCACAACTGTACATTTTTAGAAATGCTAGTTTTTCATATAAATTTTTACTTGCAGCCAAAGCAGAATTAGTGAACCTCCCCTTGTAGTAAAGAGGAAGTATGCTCAGAAAACCTCCTTCTATAGTATTGTCTATATTAAAACTTAACTTCCTCTTGCATGAATAATACAATGTAAAACGAACACATTCTTGATTGCATTTATTGTTTTTAACATAACCTACGTGCAGCTCTGCTACAGTGAAAGAAAGTACCTAACTCACTCTATTGTTTGATATGCTATTTGCCATGACATCAACACTGTGTGCTGGCAGAGCATTGCCACTTCCTGTGTATCTGAAAATACACCTTGTGACAGGGTTTGTGTGCAACGGAGAGACTGAAATCCAAAATGCGGTGTCTTTGTCTGCCTTTGCTGACTCTATAAAACAGCATCTGAGCGTCATGGACGTGGCACTGTCCACACATAGACAGGAAGAACAGCTGTCCTATGACGGACATATGTGTGTGTATGTGTGTGTGCTTGCGTGTGTGGGCGTTTGTGTGTGACAGGGAAAGGAACTGACCCTCAACTTCATGACTGTATCTATTATGTTGAGCTCAACAGTTCACTGTTAACTCCTCCGTCATCTGCGCAGGGAGCGAAAAGAGATTGCTAAGTATTTCTTTATTTAATAGCAATCTGATGTATCCCCCTACCTTTCATAGGAGGAGACACTGACCTCCTTTACTTCCTCACAATCTCTATTGTCCACTGAAATTTAGTCGATGCCCGTGAAATGGCTGCAGCACCAACATTACTCACAGTCATTCTGAATTCTGCCATTGAAAATCTTTGTTTATGGCTGCAAACATCCAACAACTGACTTCACTTACACTCAATAAGTGCTGCCTGTGACTTGAGGGTACTGCAGTGAGAAAAGGCCACTTCTAAATAGCAGCTATCAAACTTACAAGCTACACTAGTCCATTACAATCTTAGTGGACACAAACTGCGATCATTATTTAGAGAAATAGACCATTGTCTCTAGTTGACTTTACAGCAGAGGCATTGTTGAAGTGTATTTTTTCTGCTTTTGTGGAGCAGCCTGTACATCTTTGCCTTAAAAATGTAATCAAAAGGCTGCCAGTGTTGGAGAGCAAACAAACAACAAATACTCTTGTTTTTAGCTCACTTTTATCTGAAGTCTACTACAACTGCCGAGCCAAAATATGAGCAAGATATACTATGTGCTTTGGAGGCGTGTATACTTGTGGATGTTGCAGACGGCCAGTTTCTGCAGTTCATAGCCTCCTTCTGTCTGTCATTTGCACGAGCGGCTCTGCACCTTCTGACCTACATAGAACAGGGCTCGTGCAGCAAAATGTTAACTGTGGTGATGCAGATAGCGGCTGATTTACTGTAGCTTCTCTGTGATCGTACCATATGTCTGCAAAGGTTATGAGAAAAAGAAGAAACAGGTTGTGCGTGTCAGTGGCTGCAGACTTTCTGCATGAAAACACACACACACACACACACACACACACACACACACACACACTGCGTCACCAGCAGACAGCTATGCATCCTATTAATTACTAGTGTGCATTAATGCCTGCACAGTCATTCATGAAGCCATTACAATACCTACTCTACTGTTGAGTTTAACCGAATACGCCTGAAGGTATAAAAATGGGACATTAATGTTGGTACTGCAAGGTGCATATTTGTGCTCCATTACTACAAATGACCAAGAATAAGGGAAATGTGGAGAAACTTAATTTCAAAGTAAACCCGAGACACCCCTCCCCGCTCTCTACTTCCTGTGTGCGGTGGCCGTTTGGCCCTTTACGAACAGAGATACTATGCAGCACTGAAAGGGAATACTTTCTCCTCTTACTTCTTCATTACTGATGTCTTTAGCATATAATGACACGGATAAAGTTAAAACTTCCTCCTCGTAGCCCTGATAGAAGGGCCTCAACAAACAGGGCCCTTAGTCTGAAAGTAAAACAGAAATAAGACCAAAAAAAAAGACAGAATGTGAAAATACACTTTTTCCTTTTCCTCTCCTCTATATATAAACTGTATGTAAGTAAAGATGATGTGATATGGTTTAATGCTGCTATGGAAGAATGAAAGCAAAACATCATGGGTAGGTGAGCTGTCATGTTGTTTCTGTCCTAGGCCCATAGACAGAGATGTGCCTGGCAGAGTCTTGACAGGAAATGGTCATTACAGTTGTCAGTCATCCATTTTTATATCTTCCTTCTCTGATAAGACCTGTGATTGGTCAAAATCCTGCACCCTGGTAAGGCTTGAAAACAGAATCAAGTGGCAATACCCAAGTCTCATTTCCTCTCAGACTACTTGAACTGCAACGCGCTGAAAGCCCCAATGAAGCCAGAGACATCCTGCCCACTGAAGCTTCAAGATAACGATGATCTCTTATATTTTTTGCATTAGTCTAAGAATAGTATACTCTTCATAAGGGTCTTTTTACACTCCTCTCAGCACGGGATGCTCTCTGCCTTTTTGATCTCTGAGTATGCTGATGTAGTGACATGGTGTGAGAGTGAATGCCTGGTCTTAGTTTGCTTTCAGTGGCTCTGAATACCCTGGAGTGTACTTCTCCTATAACAGACAATGAGAAGCCACAGAGCTGCCTGATGCTTTAATATACTGTATGTATGACATAACTGAGAGAGACATACTGATTAACGACTATAATGTTAAGTATTTTACTAAAAAGAGGCCTTTTATATGACGTGAATACAGTATATGTTGTTGAATACAGTATGGTTTTTATACATACAGAAAAAAGATCACTATTCACAGCAGATGCTTATATAAAATGAGCTTATGCATGTTTTAGGACTATGAGGTTTTGCTGGTTGCAGTGCTTCTTCCACTATGTTTGTCTAATGTCTAATAATGATCAAAACTGTTATTACAACATAATTTATTTAATTAGGTCTTGTCACGTTTTCCACCACGCACAGCAATTACATACTTAACACCTCGAGTACTTCTTGGTTCATTCCTGACTTCACATTACAACAACAAAAAAGGATTTTTTAATAGTTATGACAAGGATGTTAATTTCTCTTATCCTCCTGTGAAGAAAAATCTAACATTATTTTGCACAGAAAGTGGGTGCTGCTAAAGAAATTAAGAGACATTTTCAAATATGCTCTAATTCATAGAGACAAAAGTGAGTCTCCAAATAATAATAAAAAAATCTCAGTGAATGCTTGTCATACTAATGTATCTCAAGTATCTCCCCCCATTCTGTTCAACAAGCCGAATGAGTCATTCTGTCACATTTTTCAAATGCTTTTCTTCTCCTATTTTAATTGTGAGATGTAATGCTGGAGCAAAAGTCTACAAAAGGGCAGCAACATCATACAAAACTAAAGAGGGGCTGATCTTCCATTAAGGCCACTGGCCACTGGGGACAGGTGACAACAGGGAGCACAAGCTAAGAGGATCCACCCAGTGGCTTTACACTGCCGGCATCCTGCCATCACGAAGAAGGCAAGGCTCCGCCTGTCCAACTGCCTTCCTCGCTGAGCCCCCACAGGGAGCCTGCCTGGGTGTAGCCATGCAAAATGGCTCCAAATGAGAGGGATGACACGATGCTGACTCAGACCAAAGCAAAATCTGCCTGGTAACTTCGCGACTGTTTAAAGTAAAGCTCAAAGACTGATGACAAAAACACCCAAATCAGTTCGCTCGTAGCTTATGTATCATTTTGTCTTCTTTTTGCTTTCTTATGGTGCAGCAAGAATAAGTTTTTTTGGTAAGTACCACTGTCACCTCTGCACACCCTGTCGACAGAAGACTGCTGATTGTTGACTCTTGTCAGCTATTTGCCAAAGCTGATGCTCGGTGGACAGGGAGTCCTTTTAGCAGTATCATTTTATACAGATACAGGCCAAACAACATCAGCTAAAGTTAAAATCCTACCCCAGAAATAGCTTCAGCTGGTATCAGCCTGGATGCGGTCCGGATAGAGTCTCAGTCTTCCTGCACAACTGCTGCTAAAGAAATGTTATGATCATTATTCAGCGAAAAACACACACAGGCTTGTTACTTCTCCACCTGCATTTACAAAGAGCAAACAACAACAAGACACTGATGATTTCTGAATAAACAGTGACTAAGTGAGTGTTTAGGATTGTTTTCAGGGCATTTCTTCTATAGTAGAAACTAAAGACTGAGCCTAGCGACAGCCAAATCTAAACCCACAACATGACCCACACATGGCTCCGGTTTGGTGCAGGAAATAAAACAGAGCCAATCGATCTGATAGTCTCTACCTCTGTTCCCCTCCTGCTCGAGCTGAAATAGTGTGAGTCCCACATGTCCTGCAGAAGCATCTCTGAGGACTATACACCCATACAGTAGGCTGTAAGTGATAGTAGTAAAAATAAACCACGCTTTACTTAAATACTTCAGTTTATCTCCATGGAGTTAGACAGCCTTGTCTTCTAGGATTCATTAACAGTTACTTAAACTCACATATTAAACATGTCAAATAGCTGTAGTGCCTCAAGTTAGACCGCTGCCAACACCTTAATGTAATAACTTCATGTCGAATGACTGTCAACCATGTAAAAATGTGCTCATATCCCAAAACTGTCAAACAAACTAGAGCTACCTGTTTAGTCCAACCTAAAACTGTTTTGACAGCTGATTTTATTTTCTGGTTTCAGTTTCTGAAATGTGAACATTTCTTGATACTGATCTGAATATCTGAGGTTTACTCCTGTAGTCTTACAAAAGCAGTGACCCAAATATTGTCCGTCATCCTGTCTTCAGAGAAATGATGGTTTTCACTATTTTACAAGTCATGTGATTAAGAGATTAATCAATTAATGGAGAAATGGATCCATTTTGGTTTAAGCCTTAACTCATCTTTCATCTCATATCATCACACATGTAACTGTTCCTGGTATTAGTCTTTTAATTGACCAATAGGAGCGGATAAGGTGTATCTCCAAACAAGTACATTCCAACATTTGTCTTAGAAAACAATATATGTTATTAATATTTTTTTGGTTTTTAGGGCAAGTACAGACTGGAGAGAGGCACAAAGGCTTCTGGTATTTTTTGTTCAACTGTTCTCAAATAACACATATCCATGGACTGCTGGTGATGGGTACTTTTTTTTTATTAATACTGTATTGCAGTGGATGGCAGCAGAACAAGTCAGAAGCATTGTGTTGGATAAATGGGCTGCGTACTGTTAGCACCATTATGTCAGCACCTCGCAAGGTGAGTCTGACAAGCGCACTTTTCATACTTTACGTTTCCCCTAAAGATTAACTGCAGGCAGAGTCAAACAAGGAGGATTTTCATTCACACCTTGAAATCATTCCTGATTACATCACTCCCTCCTGCCAGTTTGTCCAGAAACAAACACAATACCATCAACTTACATTATACAATCACACGTTTCCATTCTTCAGTGAGTCTGTCCATCATGTCAGGACAAGAAGCATTTTGTCATTTAAAATGCTAATGTCAACCACAGTGAACACCAAATCGCATGGAGAACCATGCGGCTCAATATAAATTAAATGGCCCGTCCTTTGAGTGCACTGGCTTATGTAAGCTGTTGCTGCTTGTCTCTTTCCCCTCCAGTCCTCCATCCCTGTCTTTCTTTCCTATCAGCAGCCTTATCCGTCCCCTCAAACCCTAATATCTCGTAAACACACAGTCCTATCCTAAATTAAGGAGTGCAAGAGGGGTGGCGGGGAGGATGAGGAGGGAAAGAGGGAGGAGGGGGGGCCTGACTCCCGCATCCCTCATTTTTTCTGCCACCTTGAAAACAACACCCCAATTCCGGTTGTGGTTCTCCATTCCATCATTGTCTGTGCACACCACATGCAATCCTCTTTATCCACACAAATCCCCTGCACACACACACACACATACACAGACTGATGAGGCTGATGGCTTTTTGTGTCTTTGGGAATATGTATCTGGAGTAAATCCTACTCCTCTTTTTGTTCCTGCATCTTTAGCTTATCCCTTTCTCTCTGTCTGTCTTTCATTCTCTCACTGTCCCTCCATCCCCCGGCTCCATCCATCCACCTTGCCCTCCTCGTCTCCGAGTCCCGCAGCGTTCTAACGGTGGCGTTTTGCAGTGGCTTCTTGAGGATGTCATAACACTGTTTTTCAAGACAAATCTGCCTTGTTGGACAGTGCACAATGGAGAGAGACAGGAAAGATGTGGGGGTTAGTGTCGGGGGAGGTG
>JAPQRQ010000007.1:15773117-15787323 GCA_037367365.1 Apogon talboti | reverse complement strand
CGAGCAGACCCCGGCTCCTGGTGGATGGTCGTCTGCCATGACCAGCTGGGGTTAAAGATAGAGGGTAAAGCAAGAGAGAGAGAGAGAGAGAGAGAGATGTTATGTTGTCATTCCTTTGAATTCATATAATGTATTTATTAACATAACGTATTTATTAACATTCTAAACCAAACATTTCACATGTGAAATGCCAGATTTTGACCTGCATTTGATAGAAACAATCCCTTATGACAGCATCATCCCAGCGATTCATTGAGTCTTTCTGAAGCTCTACATAGAGGAAGATTTTTAGTATAAATGGGATTATTGAAGTGAGTTAAGTCCAACGTGCATTTGGTCAAGTTATATTTATTAGGTTCAGAGGCACATGGTTTGTCACATCAGTAATGTGGAACTGATGCAGATCTTGATTCGTGTTGACAGAAACAAGATGGAAAAATTAAAGCATACATTTTTTGAGCAACTAATTTAAAATTGACAAGCCCTAGTACTTATAAACTACATTTTTGGTATCACTGGTATGCAATTGTTTATAAAATGATCTGCCTCAGATTAAATGTGCTAAATCTTACATACTTTAATAAGATGAATTGGAAAACAAATGACAAGTGCTGTTAAGCTGTTTTCAATCTATATGATAGTGTTATTATTATACATATACTGTACATATATTGGTTTATGCACATTTATACAATAGATTTATAAATCTTCCACTAGAAAGAACCCATAAAGTGAATGTATTCTAATGTGCAGACAGTGTTTTGAAGGTGATCTGGCAGCTGAGACAAACAGTCCTTTGGTGTAAAACCCATTCTGTAATTGTCAGAATTTCACATTTTGACTCAAGACTATTTTGGAACCTACAGCCAACCAGCATTTTGGATCAATTTTTCATTATTAGTAAGTAAAACTTAGTAAAGTTTCCCTGCTTTTGTTCTCTATACCTTGTAGACCAGTGTTTTTTTAAGGATAAAGTGTAAATAATATCTCATTGTGTCCTTTAAAAACATATTACACTGAATATTTCCAGATGTCAACCATTAATGCCTGAGTAAAAATGGTGTAAACTACAACACATCAAAGACACACCTCTGGAATTTGTATGATTTTTTTTATCAATTCAACAAGATTCTCATATCAAATGTTCAAATCATACTCTCCACTGTTTTACTTAAAGATATACTAAATCCAACATCCTTTGAGACATGTAAACATAAAACACAATGTCAAACAAAGATATCACCTTCTGTCTTTTCCTAGCAGTATTGTGCGGCCCGTTAGTTTACACTGAGTAAAAAAAATTTAAAGACAACTGTACACATAATTTACATTCCTCTAACAGTTCAACATGGCTTATTTCTTCTAAGCATACTTTTTTTTTTCTTTTTTTTACAATCAGGTTCAGTATGTACAGTTACAGGGAACATAAAGATACTTAGGAGATTGATTTGTCTCATTGTACATTGTGTACATATGGTCATGACGGGATTCAAACGATATGTAGTATTATCCATCAGCATGATTACAGGGTATAAAGAAGTCCAACATGGAAAAACAGTACAGGTACTGTGGAAGGAAACAAACATGTTAAGAAAATGAAACTCCGTGTACATCCAAGGGTTTCGTGTTTTCATCGGATTATTACTTTATCATTTTGACGCGACAATGACAACAATCAGGGCATTTCTTGCGTTTTGTTTCAGCACTTCCTGTTAGTACAGACGCTAGAGCAAGAGTTCAGGCACTCCAGAAGAATAAACGTAAGATTTCTACTGTTGTGTACGTGAAAATCTGATTATCAACTTTATTTCTACATAAAAATGCGACTCATCACAACTATTCTCAAAATACGACTCCATCCGATTACACATTACATTATACATCCGATCTTTACCACACGTCAGACACACAGTGACCACGGCTTTGACTTCAACTGTGAAGTAGTGTGTTCTCTACCTTAGTGTGCCACTTCATTTACTAACATGTACAACAGTTCCACAAACGATAGCAACTAAATTCTGGAGTGCTATGCTTTGGCAATTTAATTCTTCTATCCGTTCAAATCAGCTGTTGATATAGTCTGTAGATCCACAGTGTAAATTGATTTGGATTTAACTGAACTTCTTTGTGTGGCAGCTACAAAGGATGTAAAGGAAAACACTTCCAATAGCCGTCTCATTTTCGCCAGTGTTTTTCCATTTTGGGATTTTACTCAGCCGACACTTGATCCCCTTTACGACGCACTGAGATCTTTTACATAGATGTGATGTTTTACTGTGTGGTGATTATTAACCAGTATCTACTTTACTCCTAAGGTTTCAGAGTTCTGAAAATTGACCATATATAATGAATATTCACAATAAAAGTCTTGTTTTACATTTGAGGAGTTATCTTGGTGATGGAACAGCTTAATGGAACGTTTATCTGATCCACTGTCAGCCTTTCGGCTCGTCGAGGGCTGAGGAGGAGATTGACTGCACCGGGGCGGGGTCTACCATTTGCCCCTCTTGCTCCAGTCTTTAGGTGTGAAGTGAAGGCATTTCGGATCTATACGCAGGTGTCTCTTGTGCATCGCTCTTTCATGGCCATCCACAATGTCCTCTGACAGTGTCAGGATGTACTGACCCTGGATTGAACAAACAAAACAAAGTCAAGTTTCAGACGGTGACATTCAGTCTTTTAACGATTAAAACGTGACTTTTTCCACATAAAAGACAAGGGTTAAAGGAGAGGGGATGTTTCGGTGTATTGTACAGACTGAAGCATGTGTGTTATATTGGGCTGGATAAGATAAGATAGTCATTGTATTTTCATATAATACAAATTCATACAAATATATATAATAATATAATTCAGTCTCCTCATACCACCACGCTGTACCAGACATGTTTTCACTGTTTATTAGAATATCTGTGCACACAGAACAAGAAGCTGATCAGAATCACGAGATAAATGTTTGCTACATTAGAATTTCTTCATAAAGTTGTTTCTTTTTCATCTATATGCATTTATTCTGTTGTGAAAAAAGCCACCAAAAAACCCCCCAAAAAAACTCACTTCAAAAGAGCAAATTTTTGTTTTTATCAAGTTCCAAATGTGGATTTCATACATTTATGGGAATGCACCTGGTGATGAAAAGTTAGACGTTAACTTATCGACATGATTTGTGACGTAAACATATTTTCAAGCCAATCTGGATCTATTAACCACCTTTTACAAGGGAATTATGGAAAACTAAAGTCATCACTACTCATACTTCAACAGTTAAACTTTAAATGCCTTAAGCAATAACCCCACTATCAGTTTCTTACATATCAGCAATTCTCATTTAAGAATGAGAATATATTAACAATACAGTTAAAGAGTAGTCACTTCTGAGCTATAATGAAATCAGATTTTTTATCCAGAGGAGATGTGAATGATTTGTGTAAAACTAAAACCAGAATCAAATTATCATTCGGTATTTTTTAGGACACCTTAGGATATTACTTGGCAAAATATCTTGCCATAAAATGCTGTAAGTGTAGAAGTCAGACAGCGTTGTGTTAAGTATTAGGATGCAGTGTGTCTCACCTTGTAATAGTTGATCAGGTTGAGGTACTGCAGCGTTGAAATAACATCCTCTTTCTTTACACTTGTGATCTCACTGATCTCACTGTGAAAACAAACACAGTGTCAGATGAAAAAGGTACTAGTTGGTGTCGGATTGGTGATTTACTGTTGTAGTTATGTTTTATTACAAACACTGAAAACAGGTAACATACTTGATGGTTATCTGAGGCCTTTCCCCATTGTCAGGTTTAAGGCCCATGAGAATTTCCAAGATGGTTTGAGACCAGTAGGAGCGGTAGGACAGAAGACCAAGGTCAGAAAGTGGCTTTTCAGGAGTGCCCGTCTTTCCTTCTACCTTGGAGAGCTCATAACCTGATAAATACAGTCAACAGTTATTAAACAGGTCAACTGAAAAGAGTTGATAATAAATGGACTGCACATGTTCTACTGAGGATGACTCTTTTCAAGTTGCCCTCGCTGAGAGTTACTATTATTACAACTTTGAAAACCACTTAAAACTTTATGTGCAGAATTTGGATGCTTTGAAATGTGATGTTTCAATGTATTATAAAATATTATAAATAAAGTTTAGAGCAAAATGAAAGTCACTCAGAAATATAGATAGAGTAAATATGATCTGAGAAGTATCAGAGATAAGGTCTCGAGTCGCGCTCAAGTCACACAAACAAAGACTCGAGACTTGCCTTCAAACTGACCCTCTAAAGACTTGAGACTTGACTTGGACTCGAGGTTTGGGACTCGTAAATAATCTTCATTTCATGAAATCATTGTTTTTGTTGTTTCAGTCATTTAAATTTTTCCAATGTGTGACATGGAAAATTGACAGCAGGCTGAATTCCCTCCCTTGATGTCATGCGCAACATAATGCATGGGTGCAGCCACCGGCATCAAAACTACACTGACCATGACATCGATAAGCTCACCTGGAGCTGTAACATTTGTTATCACATTTGGTTATAAAACCTTCACGCAGACAGCAAACAAGAGAATGGCCATTTACAAATGTTTGTGGTATCAGGATAAATGATGCTGGCTCAACTACGTCCAACTTCATCAGGCACCTCAAAACGCACAAGGACAGGTCAGTCTCTTGATGTGAAAGGGAACGTTATGGATAGGTACCGCTAGCAAACTAATCGAAGCAAAGAGTGTTGTCAGCTACATGCAGATTACAGCGGCATGGTTCCCCACGACGTTGCTGTTTTATTTGACATTTCACTACGTCCGAGGAGTTACAGCAGTGTGTTAAGTTAGGACTTTGGTTAAGTAACCTTAGCCTTGGTTAACAGTTCACAGATTCATTGCTAAGAGAAGTTTACTAAACTTTACATGGTTACAGTTAAGCTGAAAGTTACTGTTACGATATCAAGGACAGGTTGACCGGTTCACATCCACATTTAGCTGCCCAAGTGTTTATTCAGAAAAAAAAGATTAAAATGTAATATCAGTTAGGAACAAATTCTTTTAGAGCATCCATCACAAAAAAAAAATATTGCATTGCACTGCAGTATCACCGCTAGATATTATTACTCAAATGTTACTGCAGAAAATATAATATTTTGGACACATAAACTGGATGCATAATACTACACTTTACAGCTAAACGTTCATTACAGTCATTTGAGAGTTCACTTGGAACAAAAGACTCAAGACTTGACTTGGAAAAAATGACTTTTGAACATCTCTGAGAAGTATACATAAGATGTAATTGAAAAAATAATAACAGTTCATACGTTTATTGTGCTCACAGAAATAAAAATATTACAACCAATGGGAGTAAATTATAGAACGATGCAAATAAGTGAATGATTTTTCTTTTTCTCTCATTTCTGAATGGTAAAGTAATACGAATCTAGGCAGGTAGAGATTTAGAAACATCTGTGATTTTTTTTAAATAGAACTTCACTGCACTAGTCGTTTTTGTTTATTAAATTAAGTGTACTTCATTTCATTATTAAATACATAAAACAAATGTTTTGTGTGTTTTGCCAGGTTTTAGATTTACATTTGCACACAAGAACATTTACAAGTCATGTTTATGACAACTGTTGAGCTGTCTAATCTCATTCCCAAAACAGAATAAAGATTTTTGCTTCTGCCTGTTCAGTCACTACTTATTTTATTGTGTCATGAATGAATGGATTTTCTTAAAATTTTCTTTTTTGGATCATATCTCATTGGCATCTAAAAGCACATACACATATATTGGTTCTAGATCCATTTTTTAAAATTTGTGCAATAAGAACAGAACAAAACAGACAAAATTAACACACGAGTTACGAACACCCAAGAATGAATATGGGCTGCATCTATTTAGTACAGTAGAATGAGGTAGAATGAATTCAAGTCACTTACTGAACTCGATGAGCAGCTTTCCGTAGCCTCTCCGCTGGTATGGGGGTAAGGTAAGGATGCAGGCCACATTATAATCTTCAGTCGATTCTTTCTCCTGTATGCAGAGAATGGAGGGTCTGTTATGTTTTTGGAACCCTATTTTATTGTGCCTACACCTCACAACATTATGACAATATTGTACCTTTGAGAAGTATCCCACTATATGGAAGCCTTTGGGGTCGTATTCTGTCATTACGTAGAAGAGGAAAGGGTCTGTGTCATAGTACAAGGTCTTGTGGTCCAGGAAACACTTTGCAATTAAACAAAGGTTCTGGGAATATGTCTGGAAAAAACATAAGGATGTGTCAAAGGTGAAAAAAAGCATACAAACAAAACATGTCTGAAACAAAACAACAAGAAACAAATGGCTTCAAGAAGGTTTCAAAAGCTTAATTTTAAGACCATTATCAAAGCAATTTTTCAAGTTCTACGGGCTGATTTTCTTTGACCTTTCACTCACTCATACTGGATGAAAGTAATAAATGAAGCAAGTATATATTATAGTAGAGTAGTTCTGACTGGGCTGCTCAATTTACTCGGTGTTCATTAGTTCCATGTTAATTTCATTTTGCAGTCATTACAACATAATCAAAACATTTAAAAGACTGGTGTTAAAGCAACTTTAAAAATGAAATATAACTTCATCAATTCAATATGTAAAAAACTGTATTTAAGACATTTTTTTAAACATTATTGGGTTTTAGTCTTTTTAAAGAACCCATGGGAACCCTGAGACAAGGAGAAAAAAGCACATAAAATTAAAAACCATCACAATAAAATAAAAATCTAATCACTAACTTTGTTTTTCCTGCCGTCAATCTCAAAGAATGAGATGGTGCCTTTGCGGTAGATCTCGTTGCCTGGAGGATGTCTTAGATTACATTTCGTCTGTCAGGGATGAAAGATGAGAGGATGAGCGTAACGCAACAATCTATGGAGGACGAGATTAAGGGCTTAAGACAGCAACAGACTGATGACGTTTCTTACCAAATGTCTCTGCAGACACTTTAGGCTTTTGAGGTACTTGAGGCAGAATTCGCAGAGGTAGAGGATGGGCAACGCAGTGAGTTCTTGTGGGTACGGCGAAAAGTACCACGGCTTCAGTCTGTGGCGTCCCAGCTCTATACACTCTATATTTTTCATCCGGGTGACGATGTCATCATGGCTACGATCGGACACCAGACTGCCCGTCATGCGGGGTGCAGATGGGATGCCATCAGAGCTGTCCTGGGAATCCTGTTTAAAAACAATGTAGACATCAGACGATCAGTTTACCATTTTCATGTACTCCTGTTGTCAAGTAGTTATGAATTGATCAAATGGAGCAAAATTAGATTTATGATTTTCACATATAGACTCTACATTGTTTAAAGTAAGTAACACATATAATCACAGTGGTTATACATGTTACTAAATCAACTAAACTTGGGTCTGAGGTAAGCAGCACCTCTGTTTTATTGGACCCACTATGGCAAAGCTGAACCTTGACAGCAACACACAATCAACGGGCAATAATAGGAAATTAAACAGACCTCTGGTGGTGGTAGATAGACACTGGCACTTTGAGGGTTGTTATACTGCAAAACCTTTATCATCTAGCAGAAAAAGACACACAAACACGGGCTTTTGGAAACTAAAGAGGGGAATAGGATTTGTCTTCATTTACAGTAAATGTTCGAGTTGGCAATTTAGTTTAAGGGGACAGGCTGAGAGCAACAGTGAACTTCATTTTAAGGTGTGTATTTTTAAGACACTCCAGTGTGGGTTCAACAGGAGAGTCAGCAACACTGGCAATTGAGGCAAGACACAAAATGACAAGTGGGGGAAACCACAGGTTAGTCTGATGATATGTACGGTCTGAGTTATTTTCTGGAAAAACAAGGGTCAGAAAAAGTAATTAAGTGGAAAGACAGCAGCGGCAATTTTGTTTTGTAGAATTAACATTGTTGCTTGTGTACAGGGAGCATGAAGCGGTAAATACAGAAAGTCCTAAAACTATAGTCTGACCCTCTGTCTAATTTCTATTAATTGTGAATTAGCATTAAAGCAGTCTACAGCAGTGTTTACCTGCCACAACACATTAGCGCATACTTCTTTAAAAGAGTTTATAAATTGTACTCTTTACAAGATCAATTTTAAGTCTTTTTATTTGGTTTCACTATATTTTATAATCTGTGTAAATTAGTATTCTTCTCTGTCAAAGTATTAGTACACTATCAAACACTTTAAGTACAACAATCACTCATCATGTCAATTAATCATGTCACTAAATGTCAACATGGAACAACACAAAGATCAACAAACTTGTTAGTTTTTTTTCTTCTTGGCATGGAAGTGAAAATACATCTTACCAAATTAGATACAAAAGAACTGACAACTGTCATACTTTGAATCATTTTAGGAATTGATCTAAGTAGTACACAAATTAATACACTGTATCTTAAACAGAATAAATACAAAAAAAGACTTTTATTTCAGTAGTAAGATACTAAAAAGGTATACAGTCCAGACATCTGAAACATCTGACATTCAAACCATACAGCTGGTATTATTAGAGGTGATTTTTCTGTTAAAAATATCTACTACTTTCCAATATTAATAACAGCAATAAATAAATAAATAAATAAATAAATAAGCCGTTCTTAATATTGCAAAGTAGTAAATATTACTTAAAATGAGAAAATAATCTGACTGTAAAGAGCACTTAAACTACATACCTCATCGGTGCCGCCACAGTTCGCTTTCCTCTTCCTCCCGGGCTGAGATGGAATGAGCCGTCGTGCGGTACCGTTTTGCTGTCAAGTACAAAAAAAAAGATTACACATTAGAAAGGATTTGAGACTGTGAAACATATAGAGTTTGAAGGATCTGCTGTACCGTTGTGAGTGACGTGAGCTGCTCATGGTCTTCACGGGACTTGAAGGTGCTGGTCTCCCTTGCTGCTGGAAAAACGGCCGCCTGAGACGCTTCAGCTGAACTCGGCAAGGAGGGCACGGGGGTGACGGGGGATACCTGAGGTGCCAACGGGACAGGTTCTACCTTCCTCTTCTGCAGAAAACAAATACTGTTAAATGACTAGATTTATAATCACCAAAGAAAAAAAAGATACTTGAAATGAATCCATGAGAATTTTAGATTAAAAATGGTTCCAGCCAGACCAGAGGGATGTGTAAAAACAGGACTAAAAGATGGGTAACTCTTGTAGTTTACGAAGGCACGCCACTTCAGCATCAAGGGGCATTACCTGCATTCACTGACTGCTCACTGTTATTAGATAAGTCTGTGTCTGATTAATAGCCACAGCACACTGAAAATAAGTAGGTTTTACCAATTCATGGATCTGTCATTCAATGGATGTCTCCATTTTAGATTAGTCCAATCTAAATCAAACCCCATTTAAGCCTGGTATTAACATGGCACATGCGCAGGCCAAGTGGAACTGCATCTTTTACATTGGAGCTGTATTTATCTCTCAGACTTTCTTGATGTTTAATAGCAGATTTAAGAAATGTTCCTCGTAATCTTCTACAGCCTGAAGTTATGTTTTCAGATTTCATTTCTCATTGACTAACAGTCCAAAATCTAAAGATGCATCACTGACTGTTGTGTACAAGAGACAAATGGCAAATCGTAGGAGAGGAAAATTTATTAACATCTTTGGAATTACTTTCCCAGTGAACTATTTGTTGCTGCTCAGATGTGTGTGTAGGAGAAAACACTGCTCTTGCATTGCTAAAATGTAAAAAAAGAAATCATTTACATTAATTTACCAAGTCTTCTATGTTGCATTTTTTTCTGCCTCAAGGTTTTCAGTTGAAATTAGGATCTTGAGACAAAGAATGCTGCAACTGACCTCTTATCACATAAACCTGACAAGCTGACAGAAAATCCAATCTGCTTTTCTTTTTTTAAAAAAATCTAATTTCTTTATGCAGTTCAGTGGGACCTGAAAGCAACACGATCACACACGACGCATGTTAACACCAGCTGTAAACAAGGTCTCAGTCATGGCTCTCTAGAAGGGGTGAATTCAAGTTGTACCGGTGTGGGGAGGGTTTTGCCTCTGGAAGGAGCTGTGGCTGTGGTTGTGGCTGTGGCTGTGGCTGTGGGTTGTACGTTGAGATCTAGACTCTTCTTCTGAATTGAACAGAAAGGAAGAGAGGGAAGAGGGGGTTAACTCACATTCATGTTAACCCTTAAAGGCACTCAGGTGTTCACTTGACAAACAACCGACTTGAAGGAGGAACAATTTGGCAATTATTAGGAATTGTAATTAAATGAGAAAGGATGAACGTAAAAAATAATAATGATAGGTTTGTAATACAACTAGCAATCTTCATCCTGGCAGGTTAGTTTTGACAAATCATTCTTCCCAAAAGGCAAGAAGTACATTGTAAATGATTATTATTAATCAGCTGCATTCTTATATGTTCTTTTTATGTTAATATGATATCTATTCTTATGAGTTCTTTAATTTACAGATGCATATCAACTTTTCAATCAATTTACCAAGACATACGCCAGACTTATTTTTCCTAAGTATGTTCACTAAAAGCAGATATCCAATAGTGTATACAATATCACACTACTTTAAATATTGCCTGATTCATTACAAGTAAAAAAAAGAGATTGATAGCGATGACAAACAGTACTGTTAACATCATGTGTGAATAAAACAAGACTGCTAAATTTAGACACACATAACCCTGTGCCTTTAATTAAATCAAAAATCAATTCAATTAATTTCATGTGTCCCTTAGGAGAAATTTCAAAGCATGGAAAGTCATAATGTAAAGAAATATTAGCATTTGATTTTCCTTTTTGAAGGTGTTACAGGGTGGGGTAAAAAATAGCCTAATGCTGACAATGTATTATTTGTATCATATTAGAATAATGCTGCCAACCCCAAATTTACTGCTGCAACCAGTAGTAGTTTGAATTAATCTCCTGGTGGTGTAATAAAGACTTACCACTTCTCTCTCTGGAGAGCTGGGGCGGGAGCCTGGAAGACCATTTTTTGTTGGTGTTTTAGCTTCTTTCTTAGGGAACTGAAGCTTCTTCATGTCCAACCGGTCCGATGTGACCCACTCATCCAGACGCTTATTGACTTTTAACACAAGTAATTTTACACAAACAAGAACACATTTTTGTGATTCTTCAAAGCAGTGTAATGTAACCCAGCTTGTACTCGGTTTGACCTATAATATGCAAGAAAAAAGTAACTAAAATCATACTCACAGTCAATATAGTGAACATAGTAAAGCTTTCTTGCAGAAACTTCCTTCACACTTAGAATTTCAGCCAATGCTGAAAAGAAATCAGTGAAATCTAGTTAATATTTAAACCACACTGAAAATTCTTGAATGAATGAAAGCATTTATGGTGGCAATTCCACCGCACAGCAACTATAACATTACAGATTAACGTCTATGCTCAACAGCCATTGTCATTAACAAGTTAATGAAGTTTACAGGGACAAAACTAAACAGTCAAACTTCTTTCATTCATCCCTGGGACATCTGCTTAAAACAAAGTGATAACACCAGCTTCTGCACAAAAAATCCTGATGTCATCTAATATTCCCAAATAAATTCTATTTATTCATACAAGTTTGGTTTGTTAGTTCCATACTGAAGGTGGTAGTGGTTTAATACAGCATGTAAATACACCTCAGTGACACCGTGCCGCTAAATGCACAGCTGCATGTGTTGTCGGTGTTTACAGTGGTTTCACAGGAGGCCGAGCTGCCTATTCACAACAGCTGAGGTTCGCTCTCTAGCGTTAGCCAAGCAGCTTAGCTAGCTCCGAAAAACCGGACAATACTTACGCCATTCGTCTTCATTATCTTGATTTTTGCGAAGAACGGGGAGGCGACAGCCCTCAACGATTTCAACCTGTCGAAAACAATACGTTAATTTGGGTAAATTACACTGCTAATATCACTAAAATAAATTAGCATCTTTCGAAAACCTACCGATGCTGAGTTGTCCGCCATTTTCGTCATAGTGTAAAAGCAGGAGCAGGGTGTTGTGGGAAAATGCCGGTCTCTGCCAAAGATTAAATACACGGCAAGATGGACTCCTACCGCTAACGGGGTAAACGGACGTCGTACCCTGAACTAAACAGGAAGCATTGTAGTTAAAGTATTGTAATTAAAATAAGTAATAATAATACGATCCAGGTTAATGTTATGGACTGAAATTCACTGTGAAATTCCATAAACACTTTTACTGATATATTTGTGCATGTTATGACTCTTTAAGGTCTGAATTCTTAAATTGATAAATTCCGTTCTATCTACAGCCCAGGTCTGTGAATCCTGTACGGCTTCATTCACCTTCTCATTTGGATTAACTGGATACTTTACAGGTCTAAGGAACAGCTGTAGGACAAAGATACCCAACATTTTTTATTGCTCAACACATTAAATCAATATTTTGATCCAAATTCCAATGATCATGGTGTGTGGCAATGTTTTTTCACTGTATTACCTGTGCGAACACTGCTTTCAGAGAGAAATATGGTTGCGTACAGAAAGACAAATGTAAAGGGGGCCCATTTCTTTCCATTGGAAATAATGATCATTTCTGCCTAGTCGGATGGTTGGTCTGAAAGGAGTAGTCAGGCTCAGCTGATAAAACCCCAATATTATAACACAACATCCAAACAGTGTGGTTTTCAGTAATAGGAAGAGACAAGCATTTGTGTCAAGATACAGATGCAGAGTGGAAACCCATGGGTTGGTGTGGTGCAGACACTCTTTAGCAAGAACAGTTATACATTAACATCATTAAGGGTGTTTTCAGTGTGAATGTGTTATTTAACAGTGGTGCAACCAAAATAAATATATTGTATGAAATCAAGTCCAACTAGATACTATATGCAATAGCCATATACTATGTTGAGATTGATGACATTTCACATGTGCATACTCACAGGCAAGAACTGAAGAGATTCCACAAAAGGAATTAAATACATACACCACGACTTCCTAGCACAGGGCAACATGCTTCACAAAAACACATAAAATTAATCACAACCAGGATCAAAACAAAGATAACAATACCCAGCTGTAAAAAAAGAGCCTGCTTCAGGCTACACACGTGAGTGTCTTTCAGACATGACTTTAAATTAATTTGAAGTGAACAATAGGCTGTGTGTCACAGTCATTTATACGTGGTGGCAGATGATTCCATGAGTGATCAGTTCTCAGTGAAAAGGGTGACTGTCTAAGGATAGTACTTATGACAGGTACATTATACAACCCCCTCTCACCACAGGTTTAGTGTCTCATCAGGAGAGGAACTAAGCAATGACAAATCCTACATATGTCTACAGTAAAGGAATAGCTTATTTTCCAACAGTACCTGTTATTACTGTTTATTCGTAATTTATTTATCTTATTCATTGACAGTGCACAATATCAAAACTTATCTATGACAATGCTTGTGCCAGATTAATTTCTACCAGCAATCACAGAGTTGATGCTATATAAAATTGTTTTACAGGGGAAAAAAATGTATGGGTGTCTGTTATTAAACTCATATATCGATTACAGTGTTGTCCAGGTTTGTGATACAGCATCGTGGAGGTAATGTTTTTACCAGCAGGGGCCCCTCTTATCCACAGTTTAATAAAGCCTCAACAGAGAGACTAAACAGGCTTAAAACACTGTCCACAACATCTGTGTTGATAAAATGATCTAAGTTTAAAGGTGCATGTTGTCTCCTTTGCTTGTCAGGTTAAGATATCTGTGAAAATTTGTAGAAATATGTGTATTTAAATTAAATTTAAAAAGATTAGTTATTATTAATTTTACACCTTCTTTCATTGCATTATCAAGAACTTCAAGTCACTGATTCTATCAACATGTCCTAAACTTTATATTAAAGTCTAAACATCCTGTTCTTTTGTCCTCTAAACTCAGCAACAATTTCACTGCATAATTATCAGGATAAACCCCGTTTAGTGAGACATTTTGTCTCCCGACTAATATAATTTATGTCAAAACTGCTGTGCTGAGCTGAATGAGGCCATTATATGCATTTGTGGAACCACTTAAATCACTCCTATCATGGTGCATTATGTCTCCTCTCATTTACGGTTCTTGCAATCATCAGGACAATGGCGTACTTCAGCTGTAAAATGTGAATGAAAACTGTGAAAGTCATTATTCTGGTTCTTGGTAATGTTAGCACAAAGCTTTCTGGAACACTTAAGCAATCTCTGAAAGCATATA
>JAPQRQ010000007.1:15735951-15761516 GCA_037367365.1 Apogon talboti | reverse complement strand
CTGACAGGCCCCCCCCCCCCCCCCGAAACCTTCAATCTATGAGTAAAATAGCCTAATGGCAGCATCACCCCTCCTCTCTTGTGGTGGTATTACATCAGACTACTTCCACCCAGACAGCAGAGCAGCCTGCTCTCAGTGAAGCAACCCTGCTTTGGCATGTGGTGCATACAGATGATCTAACCCGGCGCTGTGGGTCGTGCATAATAATCATCTCATCTGTGTGTGTGTCATGACTTAAACCAACATACTGATGACTTTGTCTCATGTGGGGTACAGACTAGGGGGCTCACCTCAGTGTCCACTCTAATGCCTGCGAAAATAAACCCCCACTGATTTAAGTGCAGGTGAGTGAATACTTAGTGTTTCCAGGTAAATCTTGTGGGTATTGTCAGAGCTTTTCTAAGATTAATCATTATGAGTCATGGTGGAGCTGAGGTCATCATCCATTTGCTGGGAGGCATCACAGGACGATTATTTGCTGTATGTCAAACTCACTGACTGTCAACCGCATCGTTCTGGAAGACAGCAAATTATCATATCAAAATGGTAATTTATTCACATTCTGAGTCACATTTGTTACATGGATTTTTAAAGAAGCGTAAATATGGACAGAGACAATGACGTGTCTGGGAGTCTAATATGATGATGTTGTCAATTTATACACCACGACAAGAAAAACTGAAGAAATATGAGACATAATAAAGCAGTCAACATTCCTGTGTCCCTCATCACTATCATGTAGGCACATTTACCAGACTGAATAAATACAGTCATGGTTTTCTGTTGTTCTGTTCTCCAGCTGCTACCCCTCCGGTCCACGCTCTCTCCATTACAGTCTCTCTGTCTCCCCAGCCTCAACGTCCAGTAATCAACACCTGCGTCACAGTCACCTGCTCCCAAAACTTTTACCCCTATCAGCCTCCTAATATTCAACACACCGCCATATTGTTTTCTACCACTGTGTCCATCAGGTCAGCCTTCTGATTTCCTTTCACTGAAATTCCTGACCTCAGCTCCATTAGAAACCTTCATCTCTACTGTCTGCTACTGTTTGTTTTAATACTTTATCTGTTTAATCTGCAGGGGTGGGAATTTATATGATTGTCCAGACACCTGAACCATTATTGAATCCGCTTATTTGTCCGGTTATTCGTTGATCTGTTATTGAATGCTGATCAGTTTTGTGAGGGGACAAAAAGTATAGGCCCACACAGATTTTTGTCGCAGCTTCACAGCAGCTGCTTCATTAACTGAGTTGAAACATAGTGTAGAAAGAAAATGTACAGTACATGTGACTAATATTTGCAGAAACTTTGCTGTTTAGTTGTTTTGCGGTGTGAAAGTGTCAGAAAAGCAAGCTGGTTTTGGAAGTGAGGAAGAAAGTGACACACCTTTCCGATGGATTGGACCGTTGGCGTCATCTGATTGCTGTGATTTACTAACTTCCTGGCTTTTAACCCTTTCTTTGCCAACTATTTCATAGTTTGTCTCCTCTGTCACTTCAGTCTGTCTGATCAAACCTCAGCTCAGTGTTCATGTATCCTCTGCCGGATTCCTGCTATCCCTAAAAACTTCTTGGTAGTTCTTCTCGGTTCAACTGCACTGGTTTTAGGAACCGAGAAGAACTACCAAGAAGGACAATGACCTGGTCAAATGAGAACCTACACGGACATCTTTTCCTAAAAACATTCCCCTGACACCTCACCTCAATCACAGTAAAGCTCACTCCAAACCTTTTCTGTCTGTATTTGACTCCATTAAAAAAAAATCTCCCTTACAATGATGACATCCATGAAGTATGCAATACAAAACTGAGAATACTACAAACTGAGAATTAATTCAAAATTAATTTACAATTGGAAAAAAATTGTGCATATTTACAATTACTGAGAAGCACCATAGATCACTGTGCATCCTCGGATCATGTTAAGACTGGGCTTTCTATCTGACACCACACATCTGCCTATCAAAGCAAAACTACAGGAAAGAGTAACTAGCAGTAAATAACTATGCTGAGCCAAAAACATCTATAGGCGAGTAAACACACTCGCATTTGCAGTTTCCTGTTATCCCACTTCCTGTCCTTCCTCAGAGCTAGTGTTTCACCAATTATAACCCCTGGGAGTAGTATACCCTTAACATGCAAGCAGGTCACAGCAGCCTCATCCTAACGGGGATAAATGGCCCTTGCCACTGCGATCCTACAACAGCAAATGCAGACAGAGGGCAGCTCATACAAAACGTGACCTCCCTCAGCCCTTTTACTGATGCTACAACAAACAGCACTTTGTTCACACTGAACCTACAATGTATTCCTCGCAAATTTACAGAACATAGTGAAATCATACAATGTTGCATCTTGGTAGTTGAAAACAAGGAGCGATTCTCTTTCTCTGCTTTTCCTGTCTGTAATTGCATATAATTCGAGAAAAACACTGCAATTTTTTCCAAAGACAAACAATTGTTGTGTACAAAAGCACACAAATGACATCTAAAAGACACACCAGCTTTAACATCGGTGTTTACACCTGGTTTACAGCTTTGATCAGGCAGACAGACACTGCAGAGGATTAGCTCCAAGATTAGCTTGTCAAAAGGAGACACCAACACTAACAAGCCCCTCAGAGTGAACTACAATATGTGTCAAATAAAAGCAACACACCGATTATACAGGTCGGCGTACCCTTATTTCAGGGGTTATCAGCTTTTGTGAGCGTGTGAGGAGAAGCTCAGACAGGATGTAAAGCCAGCTATATCAATAGTGATTCTCCTAACGAAAAACACAATTTAATTAGAAAAAAGCCGAGATGCTTCCTGTTCACACATCATCAGCCTGATGAGCTGAGGCAGGCACCCTGAAGAGACAACACAAACAAAAGCACGAACCACAGGTTGATTGGGATTCGAGGAAAACACGTGCCTCTGTGCACAGACAGAGGATGATTTATTGACCGCTCTTATGCATTCCACCCTGTTCCTTTTCCCAGCCACAATCCCACTCTTGAATACTCTCCATACATCTGCATTCCACAGCAGAACAAACATGCTCTCACAATCCACATCAATATTAAACAAGCACAAAAGCACCTGCAGTGCATCACACAGGGCCTCTCCTAAAGGTTATCAAGTACAGAATGGCAATAAAGGACTTTTCTCAAGTCCCACATCCCCACCCCGCTAAACACACAGGACAAAGTAAAAGCGGCTTAACATAATAATTACAGAGGGTGGCCAGGAGACTCACAGCCTCATCATTAATAATAAGGGTTGTGAGTTCAAACGCTGTTCATATTTCATGAGCAGATCAATCGTAGGCCTGACTCACTACCACTGCCTACCATCAGACAACATAGGAAAAAGAGAGGCAAGCAGTGTGCCAACCTGCAAGTGTGAATTATTTACTATGTCTAAACTCTGCTGAGCACAGCAAAGCTTACAGGCACGCTGCCAGCTACGACATGGTGGAAGTCTGTAATTGTGAGTATGTGACACAGAGAAAAGACTGGACTCTGGCACGGGACAACAGGGCAAGACAACGGAAGGAAAAACACAAAAACACAAAGGCAAAATATATCTCCTAAATGTCACACAGGCCCCTAAATGCCTCCCTTGAAATTTCTGTGCTTCAGATATTGATCGCCATGGCTGATGCTGGTTTGCTCATCCATCATGGTTACTATGTGAACTGATGTTGCAGTACCTCTCCTGCGCCACCAGGGACCCTCACGGATAGTGTAAGAGAGCTCATTAAACTCCAGGTCCACAGCGGAGCGGCGTGGGAGGTGGGAGAAGCGCTGAGCCTCAGTGATGTGATTCTCCACTTTCTTCAGGTGGGTGAGCAGGGGCGCCTCCTGGGGTGCCCCGCTGTGGAGTTTGGTCTCCTCCATGGGGATGCTGACCGAACCCTGCTCCAGCGTCTTCTCAGCCATACTGAAAGACTGGAATCACAAAAGATGTCCAGAAGAAAGACATCATATTAGACATCACATCAAGCTTCTGCTTTATAGAGACACATTTTATTTTATCTTATTTTATTGTATTTTATTTTATTTTATTTTATTTTATCAATCCTGCTTCACGTTTTTACATTTCTGTGCAATGGGATCTCGCATTATTGATATAATTTAACTGAAAATTATATGAAAATAATGTTTTTTTTAATTCTAAAATTCAATAAACACATTTCAAAATGAATTCAGTTGACCCTGGTGGCGCAGGAGAGAAAACAGACACACAGGGGTTGTTTTAAGTGTGATACTAAACATCATATTGAGACTGCAGTAAACCAGATGAAGCCAAATGTAATCCAGTGTGATAAGACAAAGATTAGTATTGATCCACTGATTTGTTCTCATATTATTTACTTGGTTTACTGACTGGTCTGTCTCTAACCTTTTGATTTTAACATACATTAGTGCACAAAGGTGTTTAGTTGTGAGGGAAAGATTTTAGGATGACTGCAGGCATTATCTTAAAACTAGGTGCTGGACCTGATCTGATTACAGTTTGTATTATGGACTGGCCGGTTGAAGGGAATGAGATTCTGAGTGTGAGGAGTCAGGATCTGGTTTCAGCCCTGCAGCACGGTTATACTGCTGATTCACATAATAAATTTCCTCCTAGACAGGGGGGTCTGCCTAAAGAGTCTGTTATACCATGTAGTGCCTGCTGATCCATTAACTTTCCGATGAACTGACCCTGAAACAATGAAACACAGTGTCTCCTTGATACAAAAGTAAAAAACAAAAAAAGATGCTAAGACATCAGAATCCTATCATTGTTGGTTTGTTAATTGGGTATAGTGCTAATATTGTTACAAGAAATGCGCTGATGCTGAATTAAATTAATAACCAGGATTATATGCAAAATGTAAATGAGATTTTCAAAGTTAATTAGATTTCCTGCTTGAATATTTAAGTGTAAATACAGTTCCATGTCATTATTGGTTTGAGGCTTAGAGGTGAAAACAAACGGGCTGTTTTATTGTAAATGCATTTTGCTCATTCTTCTCACTCACACAAACCAATGGTGAATTAAATTTAGATTAAAATATATGACTTCATTGTGATATCTGATGAGAGAGATTTTGATCATGGATTAGAGGAGTAGGAAAATGCTAAATGTCCGGCAAAATGTCCATTATAACTGTTGTTTACATGGCAGCATGTATTTTGGAATGCTTCCCACTAGAAGTGAGCTTGAATAATCTCCTAAAAATGCCAGCGGTCCTATTACTTTATGACTATAAGAAATTTTGACCTTGCCAAAAATAATATGATGTTATCTGAAAAACCAGAGGTGACTGAGATCACCCAACCAGACGGTGATTCACAGCCTTTTATGCTTCCACATCATCACAGGGTGTAGTTTGTGAGGTAAACCAAGGAGTAAGAGTTCTGTCTCAGATTTCATTTTAGTAACACTTCCCCCATTTGTTTTTTAAGATCATTATATTAACCATTTATACATAAGGCTGATATAAGCTTACAGGCACGTCAATCATTATATTATATTATATTATATTATATTATATTATATTATATTATATTATATTCAACTGTGTTTCAGTGGATTGCCATTCATTGTGTTTACATGTGTGTCTGTACCTCAGACTTGTATGTGTAGGTGTTATGTGTGAAGGAAAAGCTGTCTAGAAACATTTTGAGAGTAAAACTATAGAAATATGTTATTTTTTTCCCCTATTACTATTCAGGTACTTGTTTCACATCTCCTTAGATCACACAAAGTACTTACACATTGTATGTGACAGTGTTGTAATTGATTCAGTCAACATGTAGCCAATACAGCACACTGCCACTGCTACTACATACCGTATTTGAGAGACTAAATGCATTGTATGCTCATAAAGGCCTGAAACTAATTTAAATCTTTCTTCTACAAAGACCGTCAAAGCTGGTTTGGATGTTTTTTGTCAGACACTGTGCAGATATACAAGCATAAACAACATCAAACATTGATTACTGATGGTTTTGTTCTATTTCTGATTAATTTGCACCTCATATTATTTACCTGTCATTCATACAAATACTGCATATTAAGATGAATTACACTGAATTTCATTGCTTCTGTCAGATTTAGTTACACTAAACATGCTTTTTGTCTACTGCCATACCAAAGGCAGGTCTGCACTGATAAATCCTGACATGCTAAAGCCGCCACATAACTTCCACAGTATTCGTATAACGATCGGCCACTGTCACTGTGTACACAAACAACCTACTGCTGCCATGTAGACTTGTAGTACTCCCCAACTACATGACCTACTGTATGTGTAATAAGTATACCCATGTGAGGAGGAAGAAAATTGACAATGGCTCCTATTGATCATCCTGCCATTAGTGAATTTCCATTACCAGCCTGCATATAAGCTCTGTAAAACACTGACAGACTTTAATGGCCTCTCAGGCAGATGAAGGCCTCCATGTTCTGTCATGTGTGGTCCTAAAGCCAGAACACGTGAGAACACACAGCCATAGCAAAAGTGTCCAAAGGAGTGAAATATGGTTTATAGATGTATTTTTATTACTTTTGATTCTGTCCTTTGTAATGACTCAGTTGTCAGTGGAGACAAATTTCCCAAGCACCTGTTAACACCAAAGGAATAAGAAGAATTTCCGCTTTTAGGTGCAGTTTGGTCAATAATTATTCTCATCTGGCATCAAGCAGTGGCTGAACCTTGTCCTGCAGTATGTTGCATTGCACATGCACACGCACACACGCTCGTTCACATTGCACATACTTCTTATATTGTGTTGAAATGACCAGGTGAGAAGCTCAGCCCTGCTCTCTGGATAAGAGCAACAGTGCTCAGTGGATCCTTTCAGACAAAGCAGTACAATTCCTCCACATCAGAGGGTCCCGCCAAACAGTCTGTACCAAGCATAAAAAAAGAAGACACAAGATGGTCACTGTGCGCCACAGTCCAGAAAAAATCCGGATGGGTTGCGAGGCATTAAAGGACCGAGCTGTGTTCTCCTTATCAATATCTCTCGGGGTGCGGCGCACATCATCCCGCATCCACTACAGCAACTCCTGAGATTAAAATCATGTCCGGCCTCAAACTATGACTGCATCCCAGAGAATCGTCAGGGGAACAGGATGCATGTCATGTTTTTCCTCGGTAAAATAACCCCCCCTCATTAAATCCATCCATCCCGCTTCGAAACGGGTACAAACATCTTCCTCAGTGATGCCCACGATGCTTTTCAATCTCTGACATCCGGAATAAAAACAAAAACATCCAAATAGTGCTGCAGATGCTTCAACAGCATCATCAGCATCAGCAGCTCGATATAGCAGCCTCTGTTATGCTCTTACCGGTTGGTGCGTCTGTGTGGTACGCACGCCGGTCTGGGATGCAGGGCGTTGCTGTCAGGATGCTACTAGGAAAAAATCTGTTTTGGTTTTGATTATTTTTGGGGGAGGGAAAATCATTTCTTACCGCATGTTAATGACCCTCACATACAACAGAAATAAAAATGTAAATGTAAAAGAAGTTGCCTAATTTATAGCCTAAATATGATTTTATTTGCAAAAGCAAAATTCGTTAAAAATATCAACTTTTAGTCTAGTAGTAGAATATGTTAACGATGCTATGGTGATTTAATGATAAAGGACCGGCAAGGAAGTTGGCATTACTTCAAAGTTAATTAAATTTACTCAGATCAGCCTGACCACTAAAGACTGTTTCATTAAATTAGTCCATCATATGACAGTTTTAACCTTTAACTATTCCATCTGGGTCTGCTGTCTCCCGAGAAATAAGGGGAGTGGGAATAACCCGATGAAAATAACGATACGGCCAGTGAATAGAGTCTCCTGTCATAAAAACTATAAATGGATCAATATAATCCGGGGGAGATTGTTCATAGTGTGTTGTTGGCACTGAGTGTAAACATGAGGATGGTTTTGGTGAAATTTAGACCCTCTGTCTCTTTAAAGGCCGCACCTGCGCAGCTGCCTGGTGCTGATGCTGCAGTGCCCGGGTTATTTTCGGTAAAACAGCCGGGGTTACTCTCGTTCAAACGGGCCCTACATGTCTTACATCACCCCTGAGAGGAAATCAAAACCATTTTTAGCCAATCGCACCTGGCTCTTAATCAGACCCATTTAAAACGAGCTCTCATGTCGCCACATGAGCCTTTTCAGCAAAGCATCCCATCTCTCTGCCTCCTTAGTGCCAGCAACCCCTATAGGCTGCATTATTTTTAGATAAAGACACTCAAACATATCTAAACTGAAAATCTTAAAGACTGTAAGACTAAATTTATGCAACAGCACAGTTTTACGTCTGCACTGTTGCCAGCCAGCCAGAACTTATTTTCTATGCAGCTCAGTCTTGGCATCACAGAGACATGACTGGATTAAAATTAAAGATGAATGCTGTCTTTTAATGTTCCACTACATTTTGAGTTTTGTTTAATAAAGTCAGACAAACTGCAGCCAGGACACCACAGTTACATTTAGAGCCTGATCCATCTATTATTCTACTTCAAAGGCCAGGTCTTGATTGTGTAAAGGAATATTTGCCTTGAGGAATGAAAAATGACCTTTCATACATTCTATGGAGAATGACTTTGCATGCATAAATGATCTAAAAATAACTAACCATTCTCATTCATGTGTTCTGAGAGTAGAGAAGCGCAAAGCAGCCATTAATCAGCCAATAAGCAATATCAGAGTTAATAGCTTTTTTCATTTCATAAACCATGTCACTTTTGAAAGAATAGCAAACACTTATATTAGTTTGAGTTATTATCTAAACTCAACAAAGAAGTCTTTGCAGAGATGTAGGAATGAATGTAATCTTGAACTTGAGTGTGCTCTCAAATGAGGGTTAGGCATAGTATAAGTACAGAGCTGCTGTGTTCATGCAGATGTTTCACAGACAGCTGAAGTATAGGAGTACTCAGGATGGCGTCAAGAACATCAGCGCTGCTCGTTGTAGGAGTTCTGCTGTTGCTGCTCCAGGGCTCTTTCACAGACAAGGGTAAGCTTATGAGACAATGCGAATGTTACATATCTTTGAGCAAAGTATCATTGTAATAGAGGATGAAATGTGTGCAGGTCCAGAGACTGTTCCCATCACGCTGTCTGTGGAGAATGACCTGTTAAACATGACACCAGAGACCTACTCCAGCTCTGTCGTGGAGGGAGGCGTACTGCTGGGCGCACTGAGACGACTGCAGGAAACTCTGCAGGACTTCAAGTGAGACCACCCATGACACCCGCTTTAACATCTCCACATTTGTCAGAATGCTCGTTTAAGCTTAATGACTAGTTTCAAGGCTCATGCATGTGGTTCAGCTCTGTACGTCTGCAGGTTCACAGTGAAGGAGGATCCAGACTTCGGCCCGTTTCTGGAGAGTGTGAATGGAATAGCATCAGATGAACAGAAGAACAGGTACTGGGAGATTCTATCTGAACGCTCTGGAGAGTACAACAGGCTGGATGTGGGTGAGTATCCTCCCTCCCTCCCCCAGTGATAATACAACATATCTGTGGTATGCTTAATGAGCCATAATGAGGAGGGAGATTAGCTGACTGTTCACTTAGTGCCTCAGGAAATGTTTAATGTATTTATTCAAACATTATAAATTATTAAAACTCAATCATAAGGTTTTTATGTGTGATTTTAGCAGCTGTACTGGACATATTTAAATAGTAGAGTGACGTTATAGTAGCTGTAAATATAAGTCCAACTGATTCAATTGCTCTGCATCAACTCTCCACGCAATTAAAACTCTTTTCCTTATGCCTTTCCACAGGACTTGGATGTTACAAACCACAAGCATATGAACACATCGTCCTTAGGTTCAGCGCCTCGTCCCAGGAGTGATTAGTTGCAGTTTTCAGTAGTCGGATCTGAAAAGTGGTCAGATGAAGACCGTCTCTGGATTACAGATCTTTTGATGTGCAAAGTGATGCTAAATGTTATGACCTGCTGTGTAAGGATAAATGTAAGAGCAACATCTAGTGGCTTTCAGATGCAATATCATCAGTTAAAAGCACATGGGGAGTTTTTAAACTGACTCTATGCTGTGGATTCACTCATGCATTTTATACATTAATGCAAGTTTAGAATAGACTAGATAAAAATATATGTATGAAAGTATCAGATATCTGGGAGAATAATAAGAGAAGAAGATTAGGGAGAGGTTTGAAGCTATATAGAAATCCATAAAAGCTGTTTTCAACAATTAAATGGATGCGTTAATGAAGCAGACTGATACATTGCATGCCTGTTATCGTCATTGACTGTTGGACTTTAATCAAGAAAAATGGAGAGCATATTTTTATTTTCTTTGCACATCACATCTTTTCACATTCACACATATTCCTCCTATACAAAAATAAAATATTTTACAGCAAAAATAGATATTTGTCCTATTTTTTTCCCACACTTAAAAAACAATAAACACACACACACACACACACACACACACACAGGGTGCACTATCTATGAACGGAATCTGTTTATACGGTCTACAACAGTCTTCTTTGACCCCTGAGTTTCGTGGCCAAAACTCCTCCCTGGCTAACAAGATTAAGGTTTCAGCTTCTTCCAGGACAGATGGACTGAACGGAAGAGTGATGAGGCAGAGACACTAATCTCTGTGGTTTTACTTCCCTCCCTCCTTTTCTGATTTCTCTTCTTTCCTTAAACATAAACAGTGTATGATGTTTCCTTGTTGGATTGAACACAGAGTAGAGGCTGAACAACCAATTACCCATTTATGACTGACTCAAAGTGAATATTTTACTAAAAGCAGACCATACCATGGGTGTGCAAGATTCAGATAATTATATACTTTCTCAGACACTTTGAGCTAAATTAAAAATCACCTTATTTTTCTTGTCTCATCCTTTTGCCACTCTCTACCCACTGTAGATTGACTAAACATTCTAGTTCTGCTGAGGCACTGTAGTTTTCTAATCGCAGTACAGAATCCTATCAACTGAAACCAAGACAAATAATATTGACCTCATTGCACAAGAAACATGACATTAATTCTAAACAAACAACATTAATTTGTAGAAAAGTGGTAAAGCTCTGTGCAGGTCTCACTGTTTGGTCAGTTTCTCCATGTTTTATCCTGCAGATACTGAAAATAGAAAAAAAAAAGTAACTGAATTAACAATATGGATATGAAAAACAAACAAGTTTAAGTTTCATTAATAACCATATCCAAGTGCATTTTCTCAGAGACAACACCGCATTAAGCTTACATTATACTATCTTTCATATCTGTGGCGGGAAAGCGACTCACCACATGATAAAGAACAGTCGCAAATACAAGGGACACACTGTGAAAAGAAACGTTTCCAGCCAGTGTCCTTCTTCTTACAGTTGTCTATCCTAGTGCACCCTTGTTTAGGAGGTCCATAGTAGCTCTTATAAGCGCAGGTGGCTGAGCAGGTCCCATTCAGCTCCCTTTCACTGATTTCAATGCGTCCTTTTTTGCACATTCCTAAACACAGTAAAAAAAAACAACAACAAAGTTTTAAAGATATATTTGATGACAATGCATTTCCCGTATGAGGAGGTCAAAGGATCCAAACTCACGGAGGCAGATGGGTTTTGGGGTCCAGAGGCCGTTAGGTTGGCAGGTTCTGGTAGGGCTTCCAACCAGCATGAAGCCAGAGCGACAGGTGTACCTGACCACGGAGCCCACCCACCAGTCATTACCAAACATTGCACCATTAAAGTCCACATCTGGCCTCCCACAGTTCACTGCAACACAAAGGATAAAAATAAGGGTGAAACATGACATGAAGCTCCGTTAACCCTCAAAGGCCTAAACAACAGCTGGCAACAAAAAGCATCTATGGATCTAAAATGTTTAATAAGTTCTGAACCACTAATCCTATAAATACATGTAAATTATTCAGGTAAAATGCAGTTTCTCAGATTTTCAGCGGTGTCAGATTTGACCCATTTGGAAGTTCGGAGGCTCCGTACTGAACATAGAAACACCGTCATCTTCTACAACATTGATTCTCCAATAAAACCAACATAGTTTGACAAATGACAGTGGTTGCAGACAATTGTTTTTATGTTCAGTTAATGATATATTTTGCTGCAGAAGTCACTTCCTCCAGTTTTCTCTGTTTTGACATAATAACAATTGAATTTACTCTGAGCTTTAAAAAAAATCGAGATGATTAGGAAAAGAAATATAGGAAAATACCTGGTTTTCACTGAAAACGACTAAATGCATTGGATAATATAATAATAGTGATAAATCATATAGGAAAGGTGAAATGCAGAGAAATATTAATTTGCAAGTTGCCAAAAAACTAATTCTAGGTCTTTAATGGTAAAAGACACAAAGGCACAGCTGGAACTGTGAATAAACTGTCTGAAAATGGTAAAAAGCAGGAAGTGGAGAAACCAGAAAATATGAAAATTTAGATCATCATAGAAACTGGACTTTTTTCCTAAAATTACTCGAGCTGATAAATCCATTATCAAAGTAGTGGTTGATTAATATTGAGACTGTCAAGTGATTAATTAGTTGATTAATAATTGCAGCTCTACAGAGTGTCAGTTGTTGATTTTGTGGGAGTCTGACCTCTACACAGAGACTTGTAGCCAAGCCAGCAGCATCTTGAGTCTCCACAGCGATCCCGCCTCAGTTCCTTGTGCCGTGCGTTACAGCCTCCTACACAAAGAGGCGCCGTCCCAGACCAGTACGTGTAGTCTGCAATGTCTGGCTGGAGACTCCAGTCTGTGTCACCTGCAGTTAAAGTCATTAACACTTTTATGCATGACAATAAATCAAAAATGGCTCTGCCTGCAAAATCAAACACCAAAACCATGTTAATACTTCTACACATAAAGCAACTATTGGAGCCATAATGATGTCGAACACAATACTTGCATCATAAGATGTCTTACCACTACCTTCCACCCCTCCGATCCATTCAGTCAGCTGACAAATCACTCTTTGTAAGGGAACAAACAGCAGCAGCAGCAGATAAAATGTTAGATTTCCCATCTCCTGATGTAATCAGTTTCTGTAGAGCAGACTACATATGGATCTATGAGTCCAAGTCACATTGCTGTCCACAAAAATCCTTTATATCATCAGCCTGCAGAGTCAGCACACATAAAACCATCAGAAGACGTCCCAGTAGTGCTGAGATCAGAATGGGAAAGCAGAGTGCAGTTACACTTACACTAAGCTCTGTGTGCTGCTTAATCTTCTGCACAAAGTTAATGCCAACATGTACTACAGTTCACACTGAGAGGATACACAGCTTTAATACAGGTTTACCACTACTAAATTCAGCTAAGCATGAGTGTTTTACGCTTTAAAGGAAAAAACATAAAAGGCCAGTCTCTTGTAATGAGTGTCTCTTTCTGGTCTAAATAGCTGCCAATAAACAAATGGTTAATGGTTTTGGGAGGCAGAACTAAAAAAAAAATCTCATGTTTACCTTATTTATATCAGGAAGAACATTTACCATTGGGCTAATACTATTAACTTTGATAAATTTAAGGTAAGATTCATTAAGTACATTAAGTGCTGTGTGCTGTCACACCTTCACACTCCTAAAACACGCCCAGACAAACGTGTTGTACCATTTGAGTGGATATATAAGCACATAAAATTAACTCACCAATACTAGAGAAACGTTTTAGTTTGTTATTAGTTTACAGACCTGCTTATACTCATTTTTCCACTAAAAGCTGAGCTTATATTTTTGATAAAACATATTCAACCCAATAGCTGCAGTACATAACTCCTTCCAGCAGGTGGTGACATTGAACTGACAGACAATGAGGACACAATGTGAAGCTTGTATAATAATACCACATATGAAAAACTAACCATATTCTGTCTTAAAAATGCTCAAAGTCAGTAAGAGGAATACAGTGCAACACTACAAGCAAAAACCACCTGACAGAGCTACAAACAAAAATATATAAACTATAATATAAACTATATTAAATGTAAATTTTGAAATTACTAAGTTTACTGAAATAGCACTTTACTAAATTAACTGATGGACACTTGATTTCCCCCTTGGGATTAATAAAGTATATCTGCATCTGTTTACACATCAAAAATGCACACTTCCCAAGCCACAAAAGTCACCTGAATAGATATTATCACCCTAGATAATATCTACTCAGGTGACTTTTGTTAAGTTTACCAGTGAGCTATTACAAATGTGGCTAATGACCTTTTTTTTTTTTTGGTGCCACTGGAAAATTCAGCTTTAGTATGCATGTCTGATGATATTGCAACACAAGATACAATGAACAGAAAGTAATCATGAGGAACAGGCTTGTCACCTATTATAGACTTATACTTATGATGCATCATTTCCATTATTTAGACTTTTATTAAATTTCTTCTTAAAATCAGTGCAACATTTTTGTGATGATCCTTCACATGATATGTTTGTTATGTCTTCAGGAAATGGTTCAAAATGACAAAATGTTCTTTTGTGTACAAGTGTGTTCACTCAGGTCTGACAGTCAAACCACTTGAACTCCTTGTTCCTGAGCAGAGTCCTGGAGCTGCAGCATGACAGTGTCCTCTCCTGCTGGTGACAACTCTCCGGTGAGAACATAGAGCATGCCCTGTTCCTGAGTGCCCTGCTCTGTGCTGCTGACCGGTTCCTCAGTCCTCTGTTCCTCCAGCAGCAATCCCCTCAGTTCAACCTGCATCTCTGTAGGGACTGATGACGCCTCACACATCTCCTGGCCGCTGCCCTCCTCCTCTACTGATTGTCTGTTTTGTTTTTCCCTCATCAGCTGTTCTGTAAGCTCTACACTCTCATAACGAATCAGCTGCAGCCGCATAAACCCGTCCTCATGCTCCTTGTACCTGAAAGGGAGAGGCAATTGGTGCTATTTTAAATATTTCAAATTCGCCTTAGTGGACTTTTTTTTACACTGATGCAAGTCTTACCTGAACCTGGGGTGCCCAGAGGGCCATTTGAACTGGTGCTTTTTGTGCAGATGAACCGTTAAATTGTTCCCCCTGGTGAAGCACTGCCCACACACATGGCATTTGTACCGGGCAACAAAATCCCCCTAATCATGAATAGCAGAGACAAGAATGTTACACATGAAAATGACTTGTCTGAGTGCAAAGTATATTAAAATTCTGTGTGCTCATTCACCTCATGTTCTCTTTTGTGGTGAATCTTCATGGTGCAAAGCGTACGCGAGGTGAAGCCACAGCCAGGAAAGTCACAGTGGAATGCTGGTTCACTGCTGTGTGTATCCAGGTGTTTACGCAAGTCAATCAGATTCTTGCAGCTATAAATGTAAAATCAATACATTAATGTGAAGTCAGCTAAATTATTTCTCGAGAAGGGTGCAAATGCCGATATGCACCGACTATAACTTCAGAGATTGTGATACCTGTATTCGCAGTATTCACAGCTGTATGGCTTCTCATTACTGTGGCGGAATTTAATATGGTTACGCAGTGATGATGGTGATGGACAAGTCATGTCACACAGTGGGCATTTGTAGTGACTCACTGTAGGAACCAAGAGAAAGACCAGAAATTAGCTTCAGACGTCTAAAATATTATACAACTGTTAATAGTCAACACTGACATGGACACCACACTTCAACACATGGTCAACTAGAATGAAAGTATTTTTAATCCTTGAAACCATCTAGGACTTAATTATTTGGGACAAAACAGCTAATAGACTTGTGGTCAATTAAAGTCCAGGTCAGACCAAAGATTCACAACAAGATGGGGTGAAACTTCATCGTTGCCAGTTTACTCCAGTACAACAAGACAAGACTTAAAATGTCTTGTTACCAAACGATTGACTCTGTACTTGTAATCTAACTTCAAAATTTTGTGGCTTTTTGTAACTGGATACAATTTGTAGTGTCTTAAAATTGGAGTGAGGACAGAAACAGTGAGTTAATTTGCTTTGTTTAGAAGAGTTGGCATTATCCCAAAGGAAAGAAAACGCTAAGTACAGAGGCATTTCACCAGGAGAATGGCTGAAAATAACACTGTGCTTCTTAGTGACAGGTGAGCTGTGGGCCATAAAAACTGAGGAAAAACATATACTATTTGACACTTCATCCTAACACCAGCCACTAGAGACTTGACAGGTTGAGCTGCATGCAATGCCATCAATGCCTCTCCAGAATGTAGCCTACGGTTAGCACTGCAGAACTAACAAGTGACTTCCACCTATTGTGAATCTTTGATCTGATCCAGGATCATGACTTTGGTTTCAAACTTTTGAAGCAGGTGTGAATTTGGCTTCAATCCCTGGTAATAACATGATAAAGAGGGTACTGACCATGGGTCCTCATGTGGTCTCTCAGTAGTCTTTCTGTTGCAAAACGTTTGGAACAATGCGAACACTGGAATCTCTGACCTGCAGCACAACAACGTACAGAGAAAATGTCAAAATAATTGCTGGTGTGATAATTGTAATAAAAAGTATTGCTTTAATTTCAATCAATCTTCATTGTTACCTTCCATGGCACTTTGTCTTATGATGTGGTCAAATAACTTAGTGTTGCTAGCGTACATGCCGCCACAGCCTGGACATGCAACTACTTTTTCTTGGGTGTGGCTGCGCAGGTGTTCCCTCAGCTTAGGACGTCCTTTAGCGGTAGCTTCACAGTCTGGAGAAAGTGTTACAGATAACACCATAATTCAGTTGTATAATTTTAAGAATACTGCTCTCATTTCAAAACAATTAAATGTTACAAAAAAAAAAACAGACCAAAAAAAACCAACTACCTTTCCATCCACAACGTATTGGGAATTCACACTCTCCTGCTGGTATATTTACACACAGGCTATGCATCTCAACATGGCGATAAAACCATTCTGGGTTTTCATACGGTGATTGCTTAAAACACATACACAAATACAAAGAAATTAATTACAGACACTTGAAAATAAGAAATGTCACAATTGCATTTCCTGCCTTATGACTCTGAAAATGAAATTATTATCCACCTGTCAAGCACATGGTTTTGAACTACATGCAACTATTGGCTGAAACAAAATTCACTCAGTTTTGAAGGATAATTTGTAGTCTTTTAAAATCATGCACATTGTGCTTCTGCCTTTATTTACTGTACTTTTTGTGTGGCTTGTTTTTTACCTGTACCATAGTCTGCAATAAAATTTAATTAACTGACAAGGACTTTTCTGACTAACTGGCTTATTATGAATAAATATAGGTGAGACTTACCTCACAATCCTCCCAGAGACAGATAAAATTGTCTGGGATATCAGGGATGATGTTCCGGTTGTGGTATCCAATGGAGCAAGAGCCGATTTCTGGTTGGGCATTGAGCACCTGCTGACCGAGCTGCTTCAGTTTAGTGTGATAACAGTGAAAAAAAACATGCCGTCGCAAATCCTCAGGACCATCGGCAGAGCAGAAACCACAATCTCTCCAGAGACAGTTTTGCATTCCTTAGCACAAAACAAAACAGGATTAGAATGTTTAAGTTTCATTGAAAACCAGTGTGTTTCAGTTAGTTAGAAAAGGAATAAATTATTACATGTTCTCCAGATTCTGGGCAAACAATAAAAACAATGACAATTATTGTTTTTGCACTATTTTTCATATTGCAAACTTTATGTCACAGTATATGTTGTCTATGTCTTAAGAGTTAATTCGGTTTATACTGTCAGATGAAAACACTTCAGCAATGATGACAATAACAATTACTTTGAAGGTTCTCATGTTACATCTGTGAAATATTCTACTGACAAGTGGCTATCATGTTCTGAGAATGTAGCATAATTTTAAGACACAATTATCCATCTCATTTCGTTAACTTCTACTCTTAACTAAATCACTACTCAGTCAGTATCTAAATTTGAAATTAGTAGTGATTTGTAATTATATAAATGAAGATAGTTAAAAACAGACAACATTTTTCAATATTTATAATGTTTTTCCATATTACCCTAACCTACCACGGACAGAATGTACAATAAAATACTATGAACTTCTCACCATCTTCGTCTTCTACGTCCTCCGCCATGTTCACGGCGCTCAGGTGACCCTCGATGTGTTTGCAGAAGTTCTCCATCTGACTGAAAGTCTCCTGACAGGAGCCCCATTCACAGTCCAGTTTCAGAGTTTTTTTCTGAATCCTTTTGTTCGGCGGCATCTCTGTGAGCTGCGCTAAATGAAGTGGTTCTCACAAAAGGACGTTAAAACAGTCTTTTTCCCCAATGTTGACCACCACCTGCCATCTACCAGGTGCTAGCTAACACCAGCTGCTGTTGGGTGTGAAATGTTACCAGCACTCATAAAACGTTGACTAGATGAAATAAAATTTAACTAATGTGATTATTCTCACATGTTAAACAAGAACAAGGTATACGGAGGGAAATGTATACTCACAGAAGACACTTAAATGTACTGGCTTGTTATTTAGAGGCACTACAATGATGTAAACATGGAAATGTCATTTAGCCAATCACAGAAACGCGGGCTGTGCAGCGCTCATGTATGTTCCACTGAAAACAAACAATAGCAGAAAGGTTCCGGGATGTAACACCGTTAACGTGTCTATGTAAATTATTGGGTTACACTTTAATGAAAAATGGCCTAATATGTTGTTAAAAATTACATGATATTATATAAATATTAAAGAGGAGAATTTTACTAAATAATTGATTAATTTATTTTTCTTGTAGGCCTACGTGAAGTTTTACCATTAAAGAGAAATTGTTATATCTTATCTATATCACTCTTGGTCACAATATACAAGACTAAGTCATTACACACGCACCTTGGATTTGTTTATTTTCTTTTCATATTCATTAAAACAATATTAAATATCCTAGGGCAGTGATTTTGCTACAAGGAGAACAGTATTTGATTTGATCTAACAGATACACTGATCCTTTCTCTGTTGGATTAAGTTCTGTAGATGTTCTAATTCATGTTCTCTTGTGGGTATACTGGAGGAGGTCTTCTCCCCTTCATTCAACATCCTCAAGAAAAGATATTGATTGAGCAGGAAAAAGACGTTAAACATATATCGTTCAAAAATAAATGTATTCTTACATTTTGATTGACAGCTGTGCTTAACACTAGTTGGTCTTGTACAGTATTTTTGGACATATTCAACAGAGTATATAATGGTCTCTTATTTTTCATTTATGTTTTAAATAATAACAATGCAATTTTTCATTTTTGTTTCAGAGATTTTATTTATCAAGCTGAGTCTTTCCTTTTTAACAGTAAACAATTGCTCATGTGTAATTATGTTCATAAACAAAATAGTCCAGTGCCATTTGACTTCACATTGATGCATACCGAACCCTTAGGGCAAAAATGTTTGTCGGTCATAAAAATACAACTTTGCACCCCATAATATGCAGAACATAGAAACAATTAAGTCATACTGTTGTAGTCAACAGACCCTCCACCTCCCATATAGCAAAAGTAACCTTTACAACAATCCAGACACTGTAATCTCAAATCATTTTACTAATATTCCTTCAGTTACATGGCTACATTTCACCATCTCCTTTTGTCATTGCTTTAATCACAATAAACATTCTGTGTGCATTTATTCTGTAATCGAGGTAGAGAAAATTATAGTTTCCCCACTTCCTGTACAGATTGATGGTAATGTGAATTCATTCATTTTAACAGAGGATCAAGCAATGGATCATTGTGAAAAAAAAATCAGTTAAGAGAACTTCTAATTTTTACACTGTTATCTTTGGTAACAGTTCAGGAGCAGTCAGACTGTGGCGTTTGCTCTGCTGCCACAAAAACCAAACTTTCCTTACTCTACATTGTTTTGACATACTATTACTTCTTTGCTTATTGGACTGCAGTACAAAAATACACATTTGGAAAAGATGACAAATAACCATTTTCCAAAATAACCTCTTCCTGCTTGTAATTACTGATACCCATGATGGAAGGTGGATCCAAAACAGGACTGCATTAGACCCTCAACCATTAATTTTCTTATGTGAAAATGAGAAATTAACTTTCACTGGGTCTTTACTGCATGTTAAGAGTGAGGCAGAAAAGTAACAGTGAGGCAATGGACTCTGTTAAAAGGCAGAAGAACCATAAGCCTATAAAATAGCTCCATAACAAACAGCATCATATTTTCTCAGGCAGCTTTCTCTCCTGTTTTCTGCAGAGTCGTCTAGACGTCATAAAAGAGACGAACTAGATGATACCGGATTCCAAAAGCCATAGTGCTTCCCATTACCTGAGAGAGAGAGAGAGATGCAAAAATGAGCAAGAGAGTAAACAATAATAAATGAGAAACATTTTCAGAAGTATTTGGATGATGCAGATGCTTTAATATACCTGAATAATGAGCATGATAACTGTGAGATTTCTCTCATGGATGGGACCAAGTAATTTTAGTACTAAATTTATTAAGGTCATGTTGTTGCACTCAATAAAATCATCTTCTCCCTTCTGGTCTCGTCGCACCTCTAGCAGCTTCAATAACTCTGCCACCTGTTGAGGAAGAAAAAGCATTAAATAAAGAAGCCAGCAGCCACTGATCAGACAGCTGTGGATGTTTACCCACCTGGACACAGTCTCAAATAATAACAATGTCCTTTATTAATGCTGGATGGTTTAAGACATTTACTCAAATTAAAGTGAAGAATATGGCAAGTATATGCAAAATAAAATACATGAGTAATACATTAAGATATTTACCTTCAAAATTAGATGCCCTAACTTAGAGAGGTCCTTTCTTTTAAATTTAGAGTAGCTCATCCCCAGCTTGCCTGTATCTGGGTTTAGCCTTTCATCGCCAGCAACATTGGAAGGGAGACAAATAAGAAAAAACAACAGTAAGGATAGATTATGAGCATAAACTGCGAATGACAATAGTTCAGGAGCACATTTTGGGAATAATATGAGCATCGTGTTACCTGGGCAGTCGATGTCTGGGACAGGGGATGATATGGAAGAGCTGAGGCAGGGAGTAGATGAAGTTAACCACTTGGGGAATAAAGAACAGCAGCATAGTTTTGCTGAAGTGTCCCAGGATGCCTACTACAGCAAAGGTCATCCCAGCAAAGTAGCAGAAAGTGTCTCCAACAAATACAGATGAGGGATACCTGTGAGGAGGCAGTGTAGCATGTTGACAACTATACCATTCTCCTTTCTGACTTTTCAATAGACATCCTGACAGCGGAGGTTTTTAACTCACCAGTTGTGGTAAAACAGTGCTAATGTGGTGAAGAAGAATGGTATCATGAAGTACAGGGAGAAAACATGGTCATCACGGTAATCTCCTGAAAAATAAAGAACACAAAACACATTACAAAAGGTGTGTAAAATATCAACATGATTATATCTTACATTATCACAATCAGTAAAAAAAAAAAGATTTTCTTTTGTTCTAACGATTGATAGATTCTATAATTTCTCTATTATTTCCCATGGCAGCTTTACAAGTTTTGATGATTTCTGTGACATAAGAACTGATATTTCTTCAGCTAATAATATAAATCTATATTATTAACTTGGAATATTATATTTGAAAGATTCATGAGAAAGTAAAAAAAATACAAAACATTTGCTGTATAAAACGGTATAATCTATATTGATCAAGAGAAAAGAAACAACCACACACCGCTGAGCTCCAGGAGGTTGAATATAATGATGGAGCCAGAAATGAACAGTGCTTGGCCAGACTCGATGCCATTGATTCCAGCTAAGATGTTGATTGCATTTGTGCAGAATACAGCAAGCATTCCCATGTAAACATAGTAGAGAATACCTGCAAAAGAAAAGAACATTATTTAAGATTCGGGTTGATGTAGTATAGGATGAGTAATCAAGCATTGAACCCTAGTGTACAGGGGCTAGTGCACCACGGCTGAATGATCTGGATTATGTTGGCAGATACTGCAGTTGAAATATGAGTCATGATTATTGTGGGAATGGTCCACAGTCCCTTATGTATAAATATGATTTGTCAGTGGGAGCATCTCTGTGGCATCAAAAGCAGAACTTATAATAATATGTTGTGATAAGTCATACCCACATAACTGATTAAAAATTGCAGATGCAGATGTTTCATATTGTGATTTCTATAATATCTTAGTTAAGTGTGTTCCAAACAATGAGACCTGAATTTATGCCGAAGGCAACAATGAATTGAACTGTGGAGATATGAACTGAATGGTCTGACAGTTTTATGTGACCACTAGAGAGAGTAGTGAGTCACTCTGCTGGTCTCTCATGGTGGTGTGAACTAACACAATAACTATAAACTGTTTTTAGAGTCAAAGAAAGTGGCAAAGTGACGAAAGCTAGAAGCGTTGTTATTGTTTTCACCACTGGACACAGCTCGAAATGAAAAGAATGGAGTTTGATGCTGAAATTGCAGTGTTTCTTCTACACCAGTGAATGTACTGTTTAAGTTATGATTGATGTTATCATATTTGTTAAGTTGTACAAATTGTAAAGAAAACAGTGGTGATATATAGTTTTACTATGGCTGTTTTCTATCTAATAGCAACCATAGTATAACATGAGCTAAGCTAATAGAGTCATAATGTAAACTATTGGCTGACACAACAAATTTAGACAGGACACAATGTTATTTTAACTGACTGTAAATAAGCAGCTATGAGCTTGATGATATCATAAAACAGATGTGTGTAAACAACAAGCTTTATACTTCATTCAGTGAGTGATACAGTCTGTGGATGCATAGCACTGATTTGCATTGATTTGACCAATTGTTGTGAGTGTATTCTGGTATGTGGCTTCTTCCTGTTGTTGAGAGTTTGGAATATTAATAGGACATGTAAACCCTTTAAGCATAACATATGTTACATGTATAACTAGTGCAAAAAGTATGGATACAAAGAACAAAACAACCAACCCATATCCAAGTGCAGTCCAAGCAGGGCTCTAAATGGTTTGGGTACCACAATGACTGTGTTGCCAAAGTTAGTAAAATAGACCATGAGCAGGGGCAAGGATGCCATGGTGGGAAGCAGGAGCTTGTGTCTCCACCGCAGGTTCAGCACATCATCAGCAAAGCCAAGGAAGATCATGCAACAGATGGCCAGAAGTGCACCGATCAGCTGTACAAACTGACCAAAAAAAAAAAAAACAAAGACAGAGATTAGAGGCAAATTTATGGTTTAAAAGAAAAACACAGAGTTTTATTATTATTATTATTATTATCAGTGTGAAATACCTCGTCGTGTGGAAAACCCATGCACTGATCTCCTACAAAGCAGCTAAGGAAAGGCACTGGGATAAAGCAGAAGAGGATGATGAGGAAGACCGTCCCACTGATGACCCCCTGGGACTCTGGACTGGGGAACAGCAAGACAAACACATAAAGGCAAAGACAAGTACATGTACTGACATTTATCCAAAACATGACAATGACCAGACTGGAGGATCACAGACCTCCACTGGATAAATAAGACAATGACTTACACTTCCTTTTTGGATGTTTTGTTTAGGTCCATTCCGTACAATCTAGCTGAGATGAAATGCTCTTTAAAAGCAGGGATAAGTTTAATGGTGGCCAAGCAGCCGAGCACAGACATAAAACAGTTAATCACAAGCGGTAGGACGGGAACCGGTGACATTTTTTCAGTCATTTTATGGTTTTTGTTCCTGACAGGTCAAGTCTCGTTTCTGGCTAATATGACGTTAGTTTCCCCACGATCGATGGACGAGCTTTGGCTGTCTTTACTGTAAACAAAACATGTCATACCGTCATTTTAGACCAAAATACACCTCCGTAATCTCGGTGTTAAAGAGCAATGAATCCATAAGTCTGGGCTGTGGTCCATATAGTATTTCATTAGGTTATGTTATATTATACGTGAGGCTCTGTCTTAACTCCACGTCTGAAAATCAGTTTAACCGTTGATGAACCACAACTTCCGGTTACGCCCTTCAAAATAAAGTGTTGCGTTGCCAAGAAATTGGGCATGACATGCCAAAAATTGAATTTAAAGAAAAAATACGGAGTGCATATGTTTTTTAGTTTTATGTCAGTTATTATAAGACTTTCTCATTGTTTCCAAAGAAAAATAAATATGTAATCTTTTTAATTCGTTGATACACACAGAACTCATCACCACAGTTTCCTGCCATTACACACAGTGGCATAAAACTTAACAGGGAAGTCACATTTTCACACATATGTCATCAGTTCATGCAGCCACTTGTTGTCAAAATAAGAGGCAGAGAAGAGCCTTTGACATAATTAGCTTAATCAAATTATTTATCTTATGTGTCTCACCCAAGCAGTCCAGTTGTTGTTTTTTGCTTTTTGACTAAGTTAGTCTCCTCTGAACAGTTGATGTTAAGATCTGTTAACTGCTTTAGTTGTGCTGCTTGAACTCTGGTGCATTTCTGTGAGATTTAATCTGAGGTGCAGCAGAGGTAACTTTTGGTCTACCTTTTCTGGGGTGGTCCTCATGAGAGCAAGTTTCATCAAATCACATAATGGTTTTTGTGACTGCACTTGTGGATACATTCCAATTTATTTACATTCTCCGTATTAACTGGCCTTTGTGCGTTAAACTTATGAAGGACTGCTGTTTCTCATTACTTAAATTGAATGATTCTTGTCATTATATGAATTAGAGCAGTAGTCAACTAGGGCTATGTATTGTATAGAACTGTGAACCATAACTCTGCACATTTGATGGTCTCAGACACATCAGGAAGGCACAAGTTTCCATACATCCAGTCCAGGTGACTACCTCATGAATATGATTGAGAAAATGCCAAGAGTGTACAAAGCTGTCATCAATAGATACATTTAATTTTCTTGTCTCACCACTGATAGGTTGTTACACTTGACATACACCACAGAGTGGGAGAAAAGAGCTCCAGATGACATAACTTTCCTCTGAACTGTGGGAATCATTATTTCAGGCAGTCTGTCTTTCTGTCTTATATTATGGGGAAATAATCTACAGACATGCTGCTGCTTCCACCCTGAAACCTCATTACTGGTGATTCATATGACACTCACCATTATATTCTGTGCAATAAAGGTGGTTGATCCTCTTTGGCACAGAGGAATGATGAACATCTTCAGCTTCTCAGCCATATATCTCTCATTGGATACTAATCTCCATATACAGTATAAAATCTATGCTTAATTGGACTACCAAAACTGACTGCCTCAAGCTTCAAGTACCACAGGTTTAGTCATAACTAAGAAAACCTATTTTTAGTTTTTATGCACAAAACAGAGGGAAAAAAACACAATAAAATCAGTAAAGTTGAACATGTTAAGACAATTGTTTTCAAACCACTTGTGTATTTTTGCTTGCTTATTTATTTATTTATATTTGAATTAATTTTTTCTATTTGGACTGCGATGGAACTGGCAATATATGCAGGTTGTACCCCAATTTTGCCCGAAGATAAGTGGGATAAACTCTGGATTAAGCAGTTCAGAAAATGGATGGATGGATGGATGGATGGATGGATGGATGGATGGATGGATGGATGGATGTTTTTGGAGATTCTTACTTTCACATTTTGTCTAAATGCCACTCTATCTAGATATCATTGCA
>JAPQRQ010000007.1:15710970-15726847 GCA_037367365.1 Apogon talboti | reverse complement strand
CAGTAGTGGATGACATTCAAACTCAACAGCCACTTTCACTTTCCCAGTGAACATTCAGTATTATTGTACTATTTTTCGTGGCAGACATTTATCTCCTCAGCTGCTCCTTTGACTCACAGCTTTATTCGTACATTATTACTTTTTATAATTTTCATACAGTACCTGAGCCTTTGTGTCAGGTTAAACTGAATTAGAGATAAATGTATTATAGATACAGTCCTTTTAAAACTCACTATAGCACTTTAGTTCTGTCTTATTACACTTGGTTTAAATCAAACTTAACTGATAATTATTTTATTATACAAACAGAAAAGTTTTCTTATCTGAGTAGATGTATTCTGAGTATTTCAGTCAGTATTTCAGATAACAAGGTCACCTAGTTGCAGCATGATGGTTGTACTCATCCGATGCTATTATTTTCTTGTATCACCTTAAGCTTTTGGCTTTGAGTTAGTAAATTTTTAATATTTCAAACATTTGTTAAAAATTCAAAAATCTAAATTTCTCAAAACTGTGGACAAACTTTGTAGACATTATCCTAAGGAAGTTATATATAAAATTTGAAATGAATCTGACCAGTAGTTTTGTCAGAGTAGATGTTTGAAGACACAGCGCCTTCACAGTAGCTTGTGGCCTATCCACCAGTCAGCTAAAACCCAGTCCAGCTGAACTACTGAGGATGACCAATGACCTGGATGAATGAGAACATACACAGACAACTACATATAGGCCTTTTAATAACTGTATTTGGTAAAAAATATATTAAATTCACATGCTTGTGTAAAATCCAACAAATCCCAAAAGACTGTATGTTTAATTATTTTCTCAAAGAGAAAAATAACTGCTTGAGAAGTTTTTTTTCCACCACAAACTTTGAACCACAAACATATTACACTACAAATAAAGACAGAAAAGGAAGATGAGGGTCAACAAACGCCACAGGACGAGTGTATTTCTGGTTGACCCACATGCTTTTCAGAGGCGTTCGGCCAGCAGAACCCAAAGGGGGTGATGCTGACAAACCTGAAGTGACACCACAGATGTCCTCAGGACCTGTCTCTTTCCAGAAATACCCTCCATGTATACGCTTACTTGACCTGTAGTGGTTTACAAGGACAAATCATGGTTATGCTGCTTGCACTGCCCGATCCAGATAAAATGAGAACTGTGGCCCAGAGGATACACAACACCACAGAGTGCACCAGATGGCTGCACAGGAAGCCAGTCCATGCAAAATGTCTAGGTAAACTCCCTGCATAATAAACAAATCATAAATTGTAAAAGCATTTAGTTTCTTAAAGTGAACGATAACTACGCCTTTACTGTGGAATGTGGCATTGTGGTAAATCCTGAAGCGGAAAATTAAATCTTAATAAAACAATGTTGTCAACTTGTATTTACAATAAGTATCAGAAACAACAGTCTCAAGGTTAATGATGGCATAAGATTATTTCAGGCATGCAAACCTTTGATTGGCACATCTTGATCATGTTTTACTTATTTGCATCCTAAAGTAATTTGAGAAAATAAAAGGTTTTCAGTTTATTTTCATGATGCATCAACATGTTTGACTAAACCCTATGGTGTTGTAAATTCAGTCTGACTTCCCATACATTGAGCCCAGCTTGTATCTGAGAATTGTCCAATTACTAAAACTGTGCTGCCCTTTTTTTTTCCTGTTTAATTTTGTATGATAGAATCCCACAATCACTGACATTTAGGCGGATTTGCTCACATCATACAATGCTACTGATTCTAATTAGCTTTAATTACAAAGACTCCACTGGTGTTTGACTTTACTGACCTTTAGTTTTACACATCTATTATTAGTCACACCCAATACGAGCCACATCACATCATATTTGTTCTGGACTTTGGACGTAATGAATGGTTGGGTGACAGAGCAGTTTAAGAGGCTCCAGCCAACCAGACTGAACTCAGCCAGTTGTATGGCAGGGTCATGTGACTGCAGTGTTTGTCCAGGGGAACCTACGTAAGTAAGCCTGCAGCATTGCACTTGGCTTCCTGCCCCTCTGGCTGGAGCACTGACTATGTGCTTCACACATGTACACACGCGCCACAAACTTTGTTATATCACCGTCTCACCTCTGCCCCGCCCTCTCTGTTGTGCTCGATAAAGATTGGACTCAGACCTAGAGGAACATATGCCCTGACAATAGGGGATTTGTTTTCTCTCCTTAGCATCTCCTGAGCCAGTTAAAGCTGTCCAGTGAAACAGATCCTCTGGCACACATAGTGATATTAGGTCACTGGCGTTCCCATGGTTTTGTAGACTCTTCTGCTTCAACTGAGATATTAATTCCTCTACTTATGGGTGTCTTCCAAGTCCAGTGAACAGGCAGGAATAGCGTGACTAAGCACGGACTGACGCAGTGTCGATAATGGATGAAGTAGCGAGCCAGAGACACAGGAGAGTCTGACAGGAATGAAAAAATACATTTAATAAAAGCTGATCTGCCACTTCAGTGATTATAAAATATTTCATAATAACTTCAGTGTACCACCCTGTGGTCAAACATATGTTGCTACTTTTATGCCAATTACTTCTGGCAGAATTCATCAGCGTGCACACATGGCTGCCTGGGCTTAAACCAATGCTTTGCTTTGCCAGGCATTGTGAAGACCAGAATGTTAGGCTTGTTGGCAACAGCATCTTTACGGCTGTATGGGAAAATACACCTTGTCTGCTTGTTAGTTTCTGGCGTGACATTTATGGTTTTCTGTCACATTGATCTAACAGTTGTAAACATTAGAGCCCATGAGATAATTAAACATTAACACTTTCGGCTCTTTCAGATTGTTTGTTAAAGGGTTGTGTTTTGTTGTTCTTGCAAAAACCATAGATGGATGGACAATGCCAATATGTAGACCTGAACCCAAAAAGCTGCCATGTAGCTACTGTGACCCAATTTAGATCCACGATCTGTATTTTAGAGACATCTCAGTGACAGTGATTGGTTATTATAGGCTGTTAATCACCCATTTTTATTAAAAACAAAGTTATCAGATATTGACATATGAGCACAAATTAGCGTGATGAAATCCTTCTCAAAACAGAAAATAACTTTGGTGTCAGTGGATGTGTACTTGATGAATACCGCAGCCGGCCACTAGGGGGAGATTTAGATGTTTTTGCCTTCTTTTAAGCATAGCTTTGTACTGATGAAAACAGTGAAATAGTTCAGTTATTTGCACTAAAACAACAGTTACTATTGATCTGAGGGATCGTTGTTCCACTGCTGTCTTCCTATTTCAGTTCATATGTAACATTTTTGGGTTTTTGTCTGTCTTTCTGTCTTTTCCAGAGCTCCATCCAGATCATTTTTGACAGCAGTCTACAGTTAAATGTTTCCTCTGCTATAGATAGTGTGACCTGCACTGACCAATCAGCACATCGTATGGTAAGTGAAGTCACTTTAAATTGATCCACAGGTTTAATAGAGGTAAGAACTCCTTTGTTTATCTGAGCAGTGATACACATCATTGCAAATCCTTGATCTTTTTATTGCTGTGATGTGAACTGTGGATGTAATAACTTTGTGAACTTAAATGGTCAGGAAATGAGTAGAAAAATTTATGTGGATCTTATGTAATGAATAGATTGTGTTGATAAAACAGCTGTCAAGTCTTTTCTCCCACTTGTCCTTATTTTTCAGATTTTACACTGTAAGTGTCAGGTGGACACAGTGACATTTCCCGTGAATGTCACCCAGCAGTCGGCAGCTACTGTTTCTATGGACACCTATCAGACCACTATAGCACCTATGGTGGCAAAGGTACAGTGGTTCACCAATTTGACCATGTGACGAGGTGTCTTTAAAACAAATGAGAATGCTAATGCTTCATTTGCATTGTTATTCAATACAACCATCCTGTTGTAACGAGGAACACATTTTCGATGTTAAACCATTCTCTGCAAAGCACTTTAGTGAATCATTGATTTATTTACTGCACATCAGTAGCCTCTATGTTCATTTGTTACCACAAACCCTCATAATTTGCAATTATTCCAAAGAAATTCTTCATTGCACTGTATGTCCATAGTATTTTGTTTTAGAAGAATCACTACTCACTGGTTTTCAGCTTTAGTGTTTGTGTATTCTCTAATGTTTTGGCATCAGGTGGTGGTGTGTCTGGAGGAGGTGGAAGACGAGGGACTGCTGATGTCCTGGACACTTTTGAGGCAGCCGTCCTTTACTCTGAATGTGTCTCCATGCAAAGTGCAGAGACAGGTGAGAACATAAACATTAAACATTTGCAACCCTTTTGGTCCTCTTGTATATTATTAGAAGGAAGATGATACGTTATTATAAATGAAATTGATCATTGGCCCGAGTTTGTATTCAGTTTATTGACCTTTCCTGCTACGACATGTAACACATATTGGCTTCTTACTAAGGAGTTTTCTCCTCTTGTTGATCTCAGAGCTCTGAGGGTGAGGCAGATGTCGACATGATAAAAGGACTGATAGAGGACACCTTGTTCAGCACTCAACCAGCCATGGTCCTCAACCTCAAGACCTGTGTGTCCAGTTCTTCGGTGAGCTGCAAAGTCTGTTTTAGTGTTTTCTCTTAACTTTGTGGCAATTAGACAGGCTGTCTGCAGTGATATTATATCATATAGCGAATAAAATGTTGAAGACTTGATGCTATTCTATAAATAGGTTTAAAAATATATTTTACTTAATGTTCACAGAGCTCCATGGACCATTTATCATTGGGCTTGAACTCTGTATCCCAGAGTGTCCTAGTGCGGCGACTCTTGCTTCGGCAGCTCAGGGTGACCTTAAGTAAAGGTCAGTCATTTTGCCTCAGTATCAGATGGTTTCCATCCTGATTCCTGTTAATTGCCAGGTCTCAGTGCATCACTGTGGGTTTACAGGTCAGTGGTCTAGATCAGGAGAGATCTGCTGTGTCCTCAGCCTGGATCAACCGTCCACAGAGAGAACAACTCGCTTCCTGTCGTTGCCCACTAATCCAAACACCTCACTGGAGTGGAGTGAAGAAATCACACTGTAAGACTGCATCTTTAATTGTTATGATTAAAAATGTATACACAGTACATAGGCTCTCTCCTCTTTCTAACAAATCAAACATCAGTGTGACTGGAGGAAATGTGCCGAAATTCACTGAAAACATGATAAAGTGACAGACAAATTGTGCACATACATGATTTAAATTTATGTTAGGATGAAATCACATATTTTCATTCAATACTTTGGTTTTGCTTTAAGCCCAAATCATGTGTGTCTTGTGTTATAGGGAGCTGGGCCCAGAATCCAAAGAGCTGAGAATAAGACTTCTGGAGCGAAATGGGAAAAGGGAACGTAAGACACTGCTCACTAGCAATTTACCATTGGCTGCTGTTCAGAAACCTGCTCAGCAGGAATGTTTAGAATGCTGAAGCAAATCATTAACGCCCAAAATGCACTGTTGGCAGGCTTGCTCTAATGGTCTTGGTTAGCATTTTGAGATGCATAAAATGTGCAAAGATGCCCCTATTATAGGTAAACAGCTATATTTTCATGTTGTTTATACATAAATGTTCAGATTTAGTCTTTATTTTTTTCCAAAGAATTCCTGCCTGGACATGCCTCCATAGCCTTGGACCTCCAGAGCAAAGTTCCTACAGGCCAGCATACACTGTCAATAAGCCCTGGCTACGGCTTGGCTCCAAATGCCACGGTCACTGCAGAGGTGAGTGACAGCTCTGATGCAGCGCTCATAATCAAAGCAAGTCTTAAGCTTTGAAGCATACAGTTACATCAGTTTTCAACATCAAAAAAGCAGGAGTGAAACACACATAAACAACAAAAGGAGAGGGCGTGTTGTATAACAGCAGACAAAAGTGCATTGTCATTCCTATAATAGCTGTTTCAAAGCTCCTTTAGCCTTTTCAGCAGCCGACATGTTTTCTTTCTTAGCCTCTTCAAATCTGCATATTTCCTAGCTGTTTTCGAGAGACAACAAAGACAATAGCCCATATTTCATACATACAACACATTCCCTGAACAAGATACTTTACATCTCCTGTACCCTCCCAGTACATTCTACCTGAACCGATGAAGCAATAAGAGTTTTTTTTTTTTTTTGTATCTTTCGACTCCTTCAGCTGCTTTATGTGGAAACAGAAGAGCCTCGCAGTCACAATGCTTTGTCGCTTCGCTCCTCACTCACCCCGACTAAAAAAGTTGACGTGGACCGAACCATAATGCCAGATGGAACCATTGTGACCACTGTCACCACCATCCAGTCTCGACTCAAACTGGACCACAGTCCTGGTAAATTCCAGTTCAAATGACCCTATAACATTGGTTTACATGCAGAGTGAAGAAGATACAAACCACTAACGGTGATGTGGAATGACATGAATGTTTGTGTTTTTTGTGACTTTCAGGTGAATCTCCTATGCGGTCACCGTCCAAAGTAGAGGTGACAGAGAAGAAACCCACCATTCTGTCTGAGGGCAGAGGCAACATAAGCCCAAATCCGAGCAGTGAGTTCTAGAGTGAAATGCCACACATACTGTTTTGCATAACAGATGCAAAATAGGATAAGCATCAAGCAGCTGTGGAGGCACGACATGAGATTACAGGAATGCACTTGATATTATGCAATACGCTCTCTTTGTGCAGGTTGTCCTACCTGAATGACACCATTACTGTAGATACCATGTCTTCTATACACTCAGAAACTATAATGTGTTTTCAGTGAGAGCAGAATTTTATACTTGAACTTACAATGACGCATTTAGACATGCATCGATGTGAGTCCTGGATTCACCTGTGCTGTCTCCTTTATCTGTTGCTCTCATGTTCTGTTTTGTTTTGTCTTCATTTTTTTTGTTTTTTTTTTTTTGGCTGCTGGGGCATCTTGCCAGGTCATCGTTGTAAATGAGAAGTTGTTCTCAATTGATTTACCTGGAAAAATAAAGGTCAAATAAATAAAAATAAGACATCACTAGTTTGTGAATTTAACAATCACCAGAAAATTATTATTATTGTATTATTTGATTTGGATTACAACAAATTTAATTAAGGCATGTTGTGGTCTTTTGGATATTCCTATGGGTATATTGTGTATTAAATAATGCTAATGTCCATATTTGTGTTCTTGTTGTTCAGAGAGCAGCCGTCTCTCCAATGGCCTGGACCCTGTAGCTGAGACTGCCATTCGACAACTGACAGAGTCCGCCACCAAAGCAGCACGCAAGACACCCACAAAAAGGAGTACACTGATCATCTCAGGCGTGTCAAAGGTCAGAGAAGAAAACATCATCAAATGGAGTGATCTGAATGTTTGTTATCTATTGTAAAATCAAAAAGAGAAAAAAAATCCCAAACTCTTGAGTAATTTGTATGAATCTGATGTACAGTGTGATGGAGTCAGGTGAAACGCTTATCTAAATTTAGTTCACAGTCACAGCCCCCCATTGGACCACATTATAGCAGAGCAAGTCTTTTGACCTGATTTATCCTGAATGTGGGAGAAGAGTAACGAGTACAAAGGGTTTCACTTGAAACCTTGTACAACACTGCAAGTACAGGTTTCATGTTGTTTGATCATTAGTTGTTTAAGGTTTGAGTTTCTGTAGTAACACACCTTAATCACCTTTAGCTAAGATAATAATTTAGCTGTATAAACATTTGTAGCAGGACATGATTTGATACACTTGAATATTCTTCAGGTTCCACTCTCAGAAGACGACTGTGCATTATCGAGTGGTTACGCCGCAGCCATGGATGCAGCCATGCATGGCAACCATTATGGTGCAGGGCATCACCAGGACGCTGATGAGACCACACCATCAGACGTGTCAGAGCGTCCATCTGTGGACGATGTGGAATCAGACACGGGCTCCACTGGTGCCTTGGAAACACGAAGCCTCAAGGACCATAAAGGTAACACAGTTCTCAGTTTGAATTAACTCTATGTGATTTCAGAGTTGGTTGTTCTGTGAGCTGAAGTCACTGAGGATAGAGTTTCAGTTCACACCTACATCTATTTGTAAAATCCTGTAAAAAATAATAGCTAATTGTCATTAAAGCATGCATTTCCGTAGAGATCTTAGATGACTTTTGGTTTGTTGGATATGGATATATTTGAAGTGCTAAGAATATTTCCAACCTTAAATAATTACTGTATATCCATTAACAGACATAATACATCTAAAAAGTGACTCTACTGCCCCCTAGCGTCCATTTTATGGAATCCACAGCCAAATCAGAGCGGCTGTGACTAGACTTGACAATGACAAAAATGATTTTCACCATTGCTGTTTTGTTACGCTGTTAATGTGTAATATTCTCTATGCTTCCTGCAGTGGGTTTTCTTCAGAGTGGAACAAAGCTGCTGTTCCGCAGAAAACATCGAGAGAAGGAGTCCTGCTTCAGCCAGTCCCATGAAGACATCTCAAACATGGGCAATAACTTTGTTGCTGCTGCAGCCAGCAGCCGTAAAAAGTCTGGCAGCTTCTCCCGGCGTCTCATCAAACGCTTTTCTTTCCGTTCATCTGGAAAATCAAAAGGCAAAGCCTCTGCTGCCAATGGAGGAGCGAGTTCATTGGATAACTGACTATCATGTCTAGGGTGGGACATGGGTCACCATGACCTTCAGAGTTGTTGTAAGGTTTCTGATATGGCTGTCAGGGGAACAACTAAGCCTTTATAAGAATCCATTCTGTGGCAGAACAGACGCCCCCGGAGGGTTGTCACCTGTACATCTTGAAAGGAAGATACCTCTGAGAGGACTTTCCTCTGTAGACAATTTATTGCATCTTCAGGGCAGAAGTCATGCTTCATTCATGTGTTTATAAAAACTATTTCTTTCAAGGAGAAGTTTGCTGGTTGATGAGAACAAGGGAATAAATACAAAGAAACATGTTGGGCCCTGTTTAAACACTGGTGGATATTGATTATGATCAATCATGAAAACACTCTGAAACTGTTTAATAATATAAAATGCCAGTATGATACTGTTTATTGCACTTTCTTGTTCTGCTTTGTGTTTTTTTTTTTTTTTTTTTTTACAGAAGATGTAAAATTCTTAAGTTGTATGAACATAATTTATTATGTGGTACTTTGTAAGTGCTATTTATTTTGCCCCTGAAATAAGTAATCACTGCTGCATTACACTGTAAATTAAGAGACATTGCTGAGTGTATTTCCTTGCAGAGCCATTTTAAATAGCTAGTTTAAATAAGTTAAAACATCATTTTAATCTAGTTATGTCAGTACATATCTGCTTGTACGTACATTGGTTTTAGAATGTTGTTCAATGTTGTATCTAAAAACAAATTATATATTTATTGTACTTTTTATTTTAGACCATAGAATTAATTTCAGTTTGTTTCTTCTTACTTAAAAGAATTATCTCTCTTTTTTTAAATGCAGAAAAAGCTGAATTTATATATCTATAAACTTTAAAGAAAAGCAGTGAATTCATACTTTACAGTATCGTACATTAACAGATGTTTTCCTCTGGTTCCAAAATACTTTAAAGATTTAAACACACCATGTGACTATGAGACACTCCATTTCATCCTTGCAATAACTGTTCATTACTGTTGAGCAATATTGTGATTTCATGTGAAATACACTGCATAGGTTGCAGACAAAGTCACAAGCAGCAAATGCTGGTATGTTGTCGAGGTACAAATGCAACTAGACTAAAACAAAAACAACCCTTTCATTTCTGAGAATAATGATTTAGTTTTTCAGCTGAGTCAAAGCTCAGGCAAGTCATGGTGTTGTCCAGATTGGAGAAACTGAAATGCTTAAAGATGATCTGCAGTGGAAACTAAAACATTTCTCTTTATTTAAAGTTTATTTAAAGGTGGTTTATATCACTGTCAGTTTAAGAAATTGTTAGTCTATAAGGTAGAGTACATTTTTCATCCTTTTGAACAGATTGGTTAACACTAAAGAGTGGATGCATCCTTAAACTGCAAAAATAATCAAGAAACAGTTACATTGTTTAGCATTTGTGTTTTTATAGACAAGATTTACATAAATTAAAGTTATTGTCTTAATGGTAGTATGTTGAAGAAAAAAAAATAAAATAAAAAAAAAAAATAAGCGAAATAAACCTTCTCTCAGGTTTATTTTTCTTCACTGAAGTTAAAGTTATTTAGAGATTACAATGGTGGAACCAGCACTGCTAACTTTAAAGAACATGCAATATGTGCTTTACAAAAGAAATCCAATCAGATAATGAAGAAATGAACAAAGGCACTGTCTAAATGCACATACTATATGGCTTGAATGTGAAACAGAACATGGCTGCAAAATGAAGATGTGTATGATTTCTGTTGTTAAAATGTTTAATTTATTACAAATAAATTATTTTTGAAACCTCATTATGGATTTGACCCGTGAACTACATCTTTAATGTTTAATGTAGCCTCATAACATTGTAAAATCAGAGTTTATCTCGGGTTAATTCGAGCTTTTATTGTCTTAACGGAAGACTTTTCTACACACTAGTATTTCTAACATAAAATGGTCATTTATCTGTTGCTACTTTTGTTTCCCTCTGATTTCCTTATTCGTGCAGTTTTACAAAAGCATAAACGGTCTGGGTTAGTTTTTGGGGTGTATTTTATAGATTAGCTATCTCGCGTTCTTTCTTTTTTTCTTTTTTTTTAACTTTATGTAGAATATTTTAATGGCGCCAAAAACTTCGAAGCTGGAGGGAGCAGACACTATTGGCCTCTCTTACGGACAAGCAGGCTGTGGAATTTCAGCCAATCACTGCTATAGGGTCTGTGGAGCTCAACATGATTGGCTAAAAATAGAAGAGTCACTGTAACTTCCGGTTCCCTTTGACCTTTAACAACCAATCAGCTTGAGGTGTTTCTATTCCAACAGCCAATCGTGTCTTAGGGCGGGACAAAGGGCTGCGTTTATATTCAGGTTCTGGTTGTTATTCGCTCCACTTACAAACTACAGAGATATCCTGTGTGTTGAAAGACCAACTACGATCAAACATGTCTGGAAGAGGCAAAACCGGAGGAAAGGCCCGCGCCAAGGCCAAGACCCGTAGCTCCCGTGCTGGACTGCAGTTCCCCGTCGGCCGTGTCCACCGTCTCCTCCGCAAAGGTAACTACGCTGAGAGGGTCGGCGCCGGTGCTCCCGTGTACCTGGCCGCGGTGCTGGAGTACCTTACCGCTGAGATCCTCGAGTTGGCTGGAAACGCCGCCAGAGACAATAAGAAGACCCGTATTATCCCTCGCCACCTCCAGCTGGCTGTCCGTAACGACGAGGAGCTGAACAAACTGCTCGGTGGCGTGACCATCGCCCAGGGCGGCGTCCTGCCCAACATCCAGGCCGTGCTGCTGCCCAAGAAGACCGGCCAGGCCGCACCGAGCTCCGGCAAGGCGGGAAAGAAGGCCTCCTCACAGTCTCAGGAGTACTAGCCTGCTGGCTACCTAACTTTTGACCCAAAGGCCCTTTTAAGGGCCACCCACCCCGAATGAAAGAGCAACTCCCGTATATTGCCTTGTTTTGCATGGGTTATTTAATAAACGCTTGTTTTTGTTAAGTGGTCACATATTTCTTGAAATGCTGAGTTAATGTTACGAGCTAGCTTAACTTGCAAAGTTTTGCTAGCCGGTTCATATCTCTCCATCTCGTGTCAGAGACTTAAACCCCTTTTAATCATGCTTTTACTTAAATAATCTCATTAAATCTTAAAGGTGGCCTGTTAATAAACGGCCTGTGGAGGAGTTTAAAGGCCTCTCCTGACTACACATGTTTGTAGGCCACAGTACTGCAGGGTATGACAACAGATAAACAAAGGGGTCACGTTGCCATGGTGGCAAATTTCATGGGCACAAACAGACATGCCAGCTGAGGGTTAATTCAACTGAAAATGCCAGTGCAATTTACCAAGAAAGTAAAGGAATGAACTGTATCAGAGAATCTAGAACCCGTGGTTCCCCACGGGTCAACGTGCTAGTCCTACATGTAATAGTGCAGCAGTATGAAATGTAGTATTACAACCTGGTATTGAGTTCAATTGTTTTAAATTGTGTGAAAAGTAATGTAAATGTTCTTCGTTTAACTGCTACTGTTGCAGCTGGGTACTATGCCTACTGAGGGTATGATAACACATAGGTACACATAAATTGTTGGTGTATTGACCTATGTAAATGGTGATAAAAAGTGTAACGGTACACAGTATCTACTTAGAGTGTTATGAAGATTGTAGTTGATCTGTGTGGTTTTGTTCTGCTAAACATCATATGTGTGGTTTTGCTCTGCTAAACACAATAACGGTTCTTTCCACTGGAGCTCCAGGTGTTTTCCTGTTTCATATAAAGACACAACTGCAACATGTTTACAAAAAAGTGAAATTTGTGCAATGGCATTACATGTGAAAAGTGGGCATGGTCATAAAAATGTTTGTAATGTGTATTTCTCATTGGTTGCTTTTAATCTGAAGGCGTATTCAGTTAGACACAGTAATAGGGGATGTAGGTAGCTGTGGTAACAAAAGATACAACACCAGTAGTATGAAGATATAGGTTAGAAGTAGGCTGTCATATATTTTCTATTTGTTTACTCCCCTACCCATAGATCCAAGAAACCAAAGCCCTAGAGATAGCATAGTTTTTAGGTGTATTTTACCAACCATTATAAAAGTCACACAAAGAAGTATGTATTAAAAGGTTGTGGTTTACAGTGTCTTTCAGTCCCAGATTTTGAATAACTGTAAGATACTAAACTAAAGTAATGTCAGATGCTTCTCTTCACCTTTTGTTCCTTTTTCAGTGTAGCTTTCCATCAATCACGTTTTGTTAATTAGTACAACTTCAGTTTTTTACATAGCCTATAATAGTTAAAACCAAATTTCAACATGTGACCACAGTAGGGATGCACTTCACAGATTCTACCACTTGAGGTCAGTAGTTTCATCTCTGACACTCAGGGACTTGAGTTGGTGAACAGGCTATAAATACCAGGTCAGTCTTCCACATAACTCCCAACACATTTTTTTCATTTACCTCTTGTCTGTACTTCATCACTGAATGTTTTTTTTAAGAGTTATTCAATTCATTCTTCTTGACTTTTTTCCAAGAAATTCGGAGGAAATTCAGTTCAATGATTAGAAGAGCTGTTGTCTGTGTTTAATTGTAGCTCCCTTTAAATCATTTCCAGATAGTTCCTTAAATGAATAAGACGTCACTTGTAAAACATGTCTGAAAAACTATTTTCCTTTTAATAGTTTAACTTAATTGTACATTTCACAACCCCTTTCCAGTTACCACACCAAGTTTGTTGTTTTAGCCATCTGTGACGTGGATTACTTGTTCCATGTCAAAAATAGACACAATTAAAAAAAACCAAAACACTTTTCGTGGGGGAAAGGCTGTACAGATATAATTCTGTCTGTGCAACTGTTTTATTCGTAGCAAAAGCAGCATGATACACACAAAACTTAAACTCAACGCAGGGCAGGCTGAACCAATTACTCAGGCCTTGACAACGTGTCCAACACCAACAGCGAGGTTAAAAATTCCAGCTTTGGAGGAAAAACCAGATTGTCCACTGGCTGTGATAACTATCATTTCCCAAGTGGCGCCCTGTCAAAGGTTCTAAATTTACCTACATTTTACAGATGTTATTGAGGAAGTAACTCTTTACTTGCAAGTCTCACTGCAGTTCAGTTTTTGTTTGTATTATAGAGGACACACAAATAAAGTATTAATAATGTATTAATGTGTCTGTATAAGGAGTACAATGTGAAAGTTTAGTAAATTTATTCAATTAAAGAGCTGTACTCAAATATGCACATATATCTCTAACGCATTAAAAATGAAGCAAAGTAATACAGATGTTCTCCCTCAGCATTGAAACTGCCTAAAGATCCAATTTGCCCAGGGTTGTTTTTCAATTGTGTATCATTCTGTTTGGATAAAATGTTGACTTTTCCTAAAATTGTGTCATCTTACATTCTCTATTGTTAAAAACAATAAAATTAATCGACAACCACATTAATCCCCATGGAAAAACATTGATATTTTCAGGACTTATGTCTATACATTCTAGGTTTATAGTCCCCAGCAATTGTTTGTGATCTGAAAAACATGCCCTCATTGCCATCAGTTATTTTCTCCTTCAGTCTCATTTCAGACTATAGACTGAAGGTAGACCTTTTGCTTGTTTCAATGTTATTTTTCTTTTCCTCCTTGTCATTAACCCTAGACCTGCAGACAATTCAAGAGTACCTACAGGTCTTTTTCAATTGTGGATCTGTTTTAATAAAATGGTGAATTTCTCTTTTTTTTTACTTTAAATTGTGTATATGGTGTATTAGGTTATATACCCTTTTATTAAATACAGGCAGTGCAGATTAATCCAGGTTAAAAATATGGACATTTATGCCTATAAGAACAACCACCTGGCCCAATTTACCTATGTAGTAGTGAATTAATTTTCACACCATTTATGTTTAAGCATTCTAGGTTTAGTATTTGTTTGTGTGTGATCTGAAAAATTATGTATGTCAAGTAAATCACAACATTTTTATGTACCATACAAATATTTAGATAGATGTATTTTCATCACCTTCTTAGACTGATTTGTATTGATGTCTATGTAAGATGAAGATACTTTAATGACAGGTTGCATTTTTGTGGACTGGAAATTGCCTGTAGGTAAATTAGACCTGTTTAGCCATTTTATAGTAACTTTTTGTGGTTCTAGAGTAGTATTAAATGTATAAGGCATCATTGATTGGTTAGTGATAAAAGTAGTCAGACCCAGTGTTAGTGTAAAAGTTGTAATAATCCAAGATACAAGGCTTGAAGATCAGATCAGATCAGCAACTTATACAGATTAGAAGCACATCAAAGCATTACATTAATATTGCTAATGTGCTTATTTACTTGGTCAAGTCACTCTAACAGTGAGGATTTCACCGAAATAAAGGTATTAATGTGAAGGTAAAAGTTGAAGTGTGATAATAGCTGATCATATATATGGTATGTAAGATCTTAATATACAGTAAAAACCATGATTTTCTTGCCAAACTAGAGAATAAGTCCTTCTTGTTAGAAACAAAAAGTACTGCAGAGAAATAGAGAGTGGGAAGTGTCAAATGGATGGTGAAAAAGGAATGATGAGTGGGAAGAGAAAAAGCCGGAAAGAGGGGTGGACCCACCAAAGAGATGTATGTAGATGCAGCTGACTTTAAAGTTTCTCTTTAAACGTCTGTGAGAAACTTAGAGAGCAGATGACATAAAAATCTATCAGCCTCAAGAAGAGAACTGGAAGTCCTCTCTCAAAGAAGAATTGGGAGAATGCCTCGGCTCTTGTGTTTTTAATCTTTGGATTGAATCAGTCTGCAGACAAGACGATGTTCTTTGCCAGCACGGGTAATGAGAAACAAAAATATGTGTGTTTGTGTGAGCAGTGAGACCAAGAGAAGAGAGATAATGGGGCATTTGTGATCATTTTCATTCATTGTTTTTTTTAAGGTTATGATGGTAGTTTCAAGTTCACCCATTTTTAGGTTAAATGTTACAGAGCAGTGAGGGCAGGTGGAAGTCATCTGGTTTCAGAGAGAGTGATTATGAGCCAAACCCAGCTGGCTCAGTGAATGGACACTTTTATGTGTGTGAGACCACGCTGCCTTCAGGGTATGTACGTACGTCTAATAATGTGCCTTGGTGGAATTACCCGCTAATGAAGTATTTCTCTGTCAAAGTAAGTATATGTAATTTTAAAATGGGAATGACCTTATATTGAGATACGTGTGAATATGACACGTGAAAATATTCCATCATAACTTGTTTTACATGTGCGATTGGAGACACAAGTGGGCAGGTGAACAGGAAACTGAACATCTGGAAG
>JAPQRQ010000007.1:15696966-15710870 GCA_037367365.1 Apogon talboti | reverse complement strand
GTCTTATTTTTTCAGTTGTTGTAATTTGTCTGAAGTTATCTGAAGTTGTGCTATCTTGCCACATCAGGTTGGGTTTTATCTTCTGTTGTTAATACTACAGAAATAACACATAATGATACATAAGACATAAATATGTCCTTCTTGGGATAAGTGTCAGAATCTGAAGCTTCATAGGCAGAGTGGGTCCTGCACAAACTGGATGGCTGGCAGTGCATGTGTGTAAAAAGGTGAATGAGGAACACTTTAAATTTATATGAGACCAAAATAGAGAAACACTATATAAATACAGTCCATTCACCATCCTTGACCTGTATCGAGAGTCTTGTGCAGCCTTCCTTCCAGTTGAGATAAGAGTGAAAAGATTCATCGTGACATTTTCTGCAATGCACATGTTTCTTTATAGATCAAGGTTAGAGCAAAAGTCATGTATCAGCATGTCTTAGTGAAAGAGGCCTCATTTGTCCATAACCAGAAAGGAAGTGCTGTCTTAGACTCTCAGTTAAGGGCAAGAAAGTATTTCTGTACACCACAGAAATGGTCCTAATTGTCTCACCATCAATGCTTGAATGCAATAGCTCTATGGTCACACAACAAAAAGCTCTTTCTGTGGTGAATTATCTTCCTTGTAAACTAAACACATGCTGAGTTTTGTTTTAATATCTCCGACAAAGAACAAATACCAAACAAAACCATTCTGTCAGTTCATGAGAATCAGCAGCGCTTTAAGGAATTGTTTCCACCAGCTCTGTGACTTTATCTTCTGCCTCTAAACAGACGGTGAAAGTGACTCATATCGCTTAAGTTTTAAGTGATATTCAGCATTTCACATCGTCTCAGCTGTAGCGTCCACATCATCACTCACTGACTCAGGTCAACCTTCACTGTAGACCGTCCTTCAGGTCCATCTGGTGGTTTCTTAGCTGCTGCTGTTTGTTTGTTTTCATTTTCCTTAGTGACTCATCATGTGTTTCATTTCCTCCATCTCCTCTCTGGCCCTGACCATGGGAAAAGACTCCAGAGATCAATAGTGGAGTCTTTCTCCCACTCTCTTCTACTCACTCCTCCTGTCTCTGAGCCAGATTATTCCAGCGGGATGTCTCAAAAGATGGCTCACATGTGTTTGCTGCTTCCTGTGGAACATAGCATTTCTCTGTTGCGTTCTGTAATGTGTCAAGAACAGTGGATGCATTATAATCCACTGTGCTAAGTCATTCTACCATAAATTGTTATTCAACACTTTTCCAGAGTGGAAATACCCTCTTTACAGGTTACATCAGCAGTACAGAGCACAGGGCAGGAAGTGAGTTTATTAGGACACAAGGTCTTTTCCATCTCCTACCCCATGTGTTATTTCCTCCCCGACCATTGGTCCAACCTGTCAGACTGTTAACACCTGCTTTACCAATCGGTGCTGCTAAAGACACTTTCAGCCCACTCTGATCATCTGGTGTGGTCCATTTGATCTTTCCAACAGTCTTGTAGGAGTAAACACATCTCTGGCTTTGCGCAGGATCTGAACTTTGACCCACGCCTCTGTTTCTCTCAAATATTTTGACACTGGAGTTTGCTGCTTCAGGAAAATTACTCTTGGGGATCTCACACACACAAGGAGTATTTGCCAAACAGGGAAAAGATGTCTTTTATCTGGAAGTAAGAGTGCAGTTAGAGGGCAATGTTGATGCCGGGTCCCCTTCTGCTACGTGTCGGGGATGTAACTCTGCACCGGGACAGGGAGGAGAAGGGGTTGGGAGGAGGGAAATAGCAGAAGAGCTCAGAGAGCGCAGTGAATGAAAAAAGCTAGAAGCAAGACGTAAACAATAATGTGGATACTTCTCTATGGACTGATACTTTTAAGGCAAACTCATGGATTTAACTGTTGTCTGGACTCTGTAAGAATAAAGGAATGGTAAGAGATGCATGTCTCTACTTGAAGGAAGTACAGTTGTGACTTCCCTGTTAATTTTGTGGTGCTTTTAAGTAATTTTCTGGCTATTTCTAGTCGCCACAAATGACTTAATCTACAGTATTTTATTTGTCATATAAAATGTTAAATTCGCAGTTTTGCCAGCGTTTGCTTTTTGTTTATCCCTTAGAAGTCATTTCTCTTTAAAAGTAGCAGCCCAGACTATGTGGCTGGTGGTGTCTATTTTCAGAAGCTCATGGCAACTCTGAAGGGCATAACTACCCCCATAATGACAGGTTACAGAGGAAGGCCCAGCATTTGCATGCATTAAAACTATTCTCCAGCCTGGGTGTGTACGTTAAATCACTGAGGCTTGTGGGAGCAGAGGCATATGTGTGCAGAAGTGTGTGTGTGTGAGTTAGACAGACAGAGACACAGTACCCTGCCCACTCTCCTGTCCTGTGTCTGAGTGCGTGGCTTAAAGAGGGCCAGTGTTGACAGCCAGTGGGCTGACAGCAGAGGCGTCCGTGTCACTGCTGAACAGAGGGCACTGTCTGTTCTCAGAGTCACAGGGTCCTCTGAGGCTCACACACTACACATGATTGTGAGATTGTGTGGTTTCACCATCCAGCCTCAACTGTAGTGACATCAGACGCAGAGAGAACGCCCTGTTGTCTCGGAAGGCCAGGGCTATACTTGGAGAACAGCAGCTGTGGACACTTTTTAGCTAATTTCAATAGATCAGAGATGTCAGAGTTGAGCCACAGAGAGGTTATGCTTTTTAATTTTTGCTTGTCATATGTTTGTGTGAGTAGATTTATCTCCTGAGGTACACACCAGTGAGGATTTACAGAATACTTTGATGCATATAATAACAACAATAATGTGAATCATAAGCCTTGGCCTTTCTTAGTCATCATCACACTGCAACCCAAGAGAACACTGCATTCTCTACATCATCATTATGACATACAACAAGAGATGGTCTTATATGATTCACAAACAATACAATACATTGAATTCATTATGAAAAAGTAGCATACATTGTATTTTACAGATAAGAGACAAGAACAAGAACCTAAATGCATTAATTTTGTCTTAAAGTATTTTTTGTATATGTGCTCAATGTGAATAACACAAAAGGGTTTAGTAAATACAATTGTTATTTACATCAGAGTACATAGACTCAAGTAAAACATGTACAGTGGTTGTTTTTTTCCTTTAGCATATGTAACCAGACAATTAATCAAACAATCAAACTTTATTGTCATATCAGTTTTCATAAAGATTGGTGTTGTTTAAGGTGTTTCACAAATGACTTATAATATATAACATATAACAGAATGATGCTAGATTAAAGAACAGATAAAATACATATGATCTAAAACATAAATGAATAGCTAGTCAATACGGAATTGCATACTGCATCTTTGCACAGGGGAAAAAGGTGAAGCATGACATAATTTAGGCTTCTCTTTGGTCCATGGTAGACAAAATAGACACCAGATAGTCAATAGTTGTGTCTATTTCTGTTTTACTTGGAATGCTGAGCTGATACTAACTTGCTGCCAGGACAAGCAACGCATGTGGGTGAGAGTGAAAGACACAGATATCAGTTTTTAGCAGGAGAATATGGTGAGTCATCTGGGATTCTTGTGCGTCTGTGTGCGATTGTTTGAAGCTTGTCTGCTCCTTAAGGTCGTGTTATTTCCCTCTCATCTGATGTGCTGACAGCTGGATCTAATCTTCAGCATCTGTCTGGGAACACAGTGTGTGTGTTTGTGTGTGTGAGTCATTGTGACTCATCATCGTCAGAGGAAACAATGATCTGACCTTTGAAGTCTGCGGCACCTGCAGTATCTTTAGATACCGTACAGAGAACACATGTGTGATGATGTTTACATATGTTATAATATGTATATCTGTCAAATAACCTGTTGTGTTTCATCTCTGATGCGATGAAATGTCAATCCATCTCTGATTGTGGCATAAATCAATACCAGTTTCCTGATGGATCATTTTGTCTCACTTGTTCTGGAGAAACAATGACCCAGTATAATGGGCTGGTCACGTGGGCTTTTAACTAGGGCAGAAGGGTTTCTAAGGAAAGCACTGTTCCCATTGTAGTACAACTGTAGTAGCAGTATTCCCATTGCTCCCATTCATCCTCTGCTGCTCTCACTGTGTGTCTTCAGGACCTTCATGTGTCAGATAACGGTGACAGCCCGGCCGATATGGAGCGTCTGAGGAGGACTAAAATGGAACATGGGCGACAAACTCATCAGGTCCTACAGGTGAGTCATTACCTTGGGAGTCGATGATCTTTCACTGATAGAGCTGGGATGCTGAGATGAAGGTCTCTGACTTATCATCATCAGTGTGAGTCACTTGTTTATTCAGTGTCACAAAAAAACTGTGATAACCAAGAAGATTTTAGCACTAAATGAAATCTATTATTATTGTCTTCTTTCAAGCTAAGCCTTTTTGAATATGATCTGAGGCACTTTCCATTTATTTTCATGCTCTGTCTCATTGAGCTTCAGATGCCTGGATTAAAACATGTGACTACTATGAAAACTACAAAAAAAAAAGTTAATAATATCAGTTATCCATTAGTAATATTGCACACTTTGTTATTATGCTATACTGTAGTACAGCTGGATCCTGGTAACATTCCCTACAAAACTAATGTGTTAAATGTCATCTACAGAGCACTCCTTTGGACCTGATAGAGACAGGCAAGTCTCTAAAAGTGCAGGCAGAGCGCCCTCACCTGGTCAGTTTGGGAAGTGGACGCCTGAGCACAGCCATCACTTTGCTACCACTGCCTGAAGGTGAGCATTGGCTTATATTAAATCATCGTTTTTCCTGGTTTGGACAATACTTTTAACAGAAAAAAAATGATCTAACAGCTTGTGAGATATACAGCTTTGCTTTTCTGCTGAATATTCAACTTTTGTGGCAGTAACAAGGATGAAAGCACCAAATATAGGATGAAAACCTCATTGTTCTTTGAGCATACTGATAGTAATCTCATTGTTACTCATACAGAGTAGCACCCCTATTTGATATATTTTTGCACCACTTGTCTAACCCTCTCCTGGAAACCACAGAGGAAGAGAGAGCAGAAGGTGTGACAGGAAAAAAGCCTGAAAAAGCCTTCTGGGATTTTCTTTGTGCTGCATCTCCTCTGTGGAAAGAATGCACATGTTTATGCTGGGTTGAATATCTTGCACTCCGAGTATAATCACATTACAAAAACAGTAAGAAGCGGCTAGTTATATTAGTTCACATTGTCAAGATGCCTGTCAACTGCTTAGCCAAGCGTATCCTGTTAACCACCTGTTGTTCAACCACATGTTTACCCTGACTGTATATATGACTCCACCCATCTGGCCTTGACCTCAAAAATGAACACCAGTCATCTCTGGCTTTGAACCTCAGACCTAAGAATACTTCACAAAAGTATTCACAGGCCCGTGCACATCTCCAGTAACTGAAAATGTTTTCTGTCATTGCAGGGAGAACCACCCTGGGCAGTGAGGGGACAGATATTCCTTTACAGGGTCCCGGCATTGCAGCTCAGCACTGCTACATTGAAAACCAGGCAGGCAGCATCACCTTGTACCCATGTGGAAACCAATGCTCTGTAGATGGCCTTCCTGTCGCCAAACCTTATCGCCTCACACAAGGTAGCAACAACAGAAACATCAACACTTGTTTTTACTTATATTCCCTCCTTAAGTTCTCCATACTGATGCATGTTGGTGTAAATTTCTGATCATCACAGAGGTGGGATGTTTTTTTTTTCCCCTGTTTTGTTCTTGGGGTGAATTCTTCTTATTTATACCCTGCATCAAAGAACAGATGTTGGAACCAAAACACTGCCGCAGACTGCCCCATGCAACCAGTAACAAAGCCTGTTAGAGGGATTCATAGAACTGGAGCCTTCCAGATTATTTTTGAATAAGTTGAGGTTACAATAAAAGCTTATTATAAATGAGTCCTCATACTTTACTTTAACATAACAGACACAGTTGGCTGCAAAAACAAATTCAAAGACTGAGTGGCTAAAAAAACCCTATTTGGGTTACATTGAAGTTATTGAGATATACAGTATATGTGAATCGTGGTCTCAGTCTGGCCATCCTCCAAAACAATCTGGCCCTGAGTTGTATATTGTACAATGTAAAGCCCCTCGAGGCAAATGTGTGTCTCAGTATGAGGCACCATGAATAAAACTGGCCTGAGTTTTCATTGATCAGATCCTTGCCAAAAATGTAGACAAAATAACGACTGAAATATTGTGGCCACTATTGCACTTTTTTTTTTTTAAAGAATCTATTAATTCATGATGTCATACAGTTTCACTGAACTTTAGTGACCAAATAAATGGTGTTGTAACTCTGATGCTGTGTGCTCAACAGATATCCACTGAATAAAACTTGTAAACATTGCATAAAATGTGCAATAATATAAGTCTCACTGTCTTGGAAAATACTAACCCCTAGAATATAAACATGTTAAATTTGGAAGCAAACAAACTCACAATGGAAAAAGTAACATGTTCCAGTAACATGGATACTTACTGTACAAAAGACACAGCAGTCCCGCCCCTCTCAGACCCCTCTCTGTGGGATCTGAGCCAGCAGCTACACCAGAATGTCATTTGAAGCCTGGTCATCAGCTGGTGTGTGTGTGTGTGTGTCTGTGTATGTGTGTGGAGACAGCAGCTGCTGAACAAGAATACTCTAGGCTTTGCTTCATTTAAAGGACAAAAACAAGAGAGACCCAGGAATTGGAAGACATTTTTATCACCGAAATGATGAGGAATAATGTTGCAGCGATGCCATATGGATATTTGACCTAATGTTGGATGGTGAGAGAGATTAAACTACTGGTGGAGTATCTATAAGTGAAAACAACTCTTCAGTGTGCCGCTGTCAGGAAGTAGTGGAGTTTCAAAGTTTTTGGAAATGCAGGTATTTTGCTCAGGATCACTGACGGTTAGTCCGTTGTGTCTTTGTCTGTGAATGCATTGTCTCTCTGAGGATGATGCAGTCAGTAACACATCAGTGACAGCTTGCTCCCTACATGGTCTTCTTCTCCTGACAGGGTGCATGCTGTGTTTTGGTCAGTCTGCCTTTTTCCGCTTCAACCATCCAGAAGAGGCCCTGAGGATGAAGAGCATGCTGCCAGCAGGGAGCCAAGGATCGAGCACCACCAGGACCCATCCAACCGGTAAAAATATACAATACAATACAGTACTGTACAATAAGACCATATCTAACCATAATCTGTGAGTAAAACAAAAGTATTGCTAATAAGAGTCACTGAAATAAGCTGCTCAGTGACAAGTGAAGGCTGCACAGTTTTCTCAGTACCTATTCTTGGCAGTGCAAATGTTTTGGGCTGATTAGGTTACATTCTAAATTACATAGTGTATTGTCTAAAAAGGTACATGCACGTTACGTGAGTCAATGTTGATGCTGAAAAGGAATTGTAGCAACCACTAATATCCCAAATTCCCTGAAAATATAATACAATTTGGTCTTAGCTTGATCTAAAATTTAATAAAACCTAGTAGTTTAAACAACAATGTAATTTTATTTGTTGATGCATGTTGTAACTAATTTTTACTTACAATTTAATACTTTTTTCTGAGCAGGGTAATATTAGTTCAATAGGAGAAAAAGGTTACACATGTTACACAGTAACAGATAAGATAATAGTGACTCATTAATGACAAAGCATACAAGTTTTATGCCCTTTTCAGCTTCTTGATGTTTTTACAGCCCAAACTGGTCATGTGGTTTGAATGGAATAATTCCTGACAGGATGCAGAAATAGCTTGTTCAAAACTAATTATCTGTGGCCTACTTTGTAATCTGGTTAAGTGGTTTTCACTCAAAGTGTGGCCCCATTGCAAGAGTAGATATTTAACAGTTATGTTTACATTAGAGCATGTATAATTATTCTGGCTCAGCGCCTGCTGTGACTGTGGCCTTGTCCTGTCGATGATATTTAAACTCTATTCTCCTCTGACCTTAATGGTTCAGCTTTCAGTGCGTGAACAGTACATTATAAGATACCACACCCTATCCAGTGTGTATAGCCCACTCTTTCCTGACCAGGCCCTGATTTCATCTGCCCTGAATGAGGTACATTACAGAGTTGCTGCCTTTATATTTAGCAGTTCCAGATCCCTGCAGGATTACAACACAACTGAGGAGCAAAACATCCCACTGGTGGGCTTCACTTCATGTAGGCTTTGATTCAGTTGTACACAGACTAACCAGGTTGCAAACATCCTGTTTGCATTTTTATTTGTCTATTTCACTTTAAGCTACAGACCTTTTTCCTAAGTTTTGCCTTGATGTCTGGCAGTCTAAACAGCATAGGACAGGTCATTCCCAGTTTGTGTTTGTTTATACATTTGTGTGTTTTTGCAACTGTCTTTTAAGTATGTGTGTCATTTATTCCACTGGAATGGTCATGCACATATGTTTCTTTCTCCTACTGCAGACTCCCAAAGTGTCCCGAATGGAAACCATCAGTGTTTTTCCAGCAACGGCAGCTCCAAAATTAACAACTTATCAAAAAACACCCAGGACCCCCAGGTGGTGAAGGCTTCATCAACATCAGAGTTCGGTAAACTGGCCAAGCAAACTGTTCCTCAGCCGTCTAATGTCAACATGCTTAATGGGAGAAATGGCTGCATGACAGAGGAATCCACATATGAAAACATCGGCATTGTTCTGAACCAGAACTTTGGGAACAAAACCCCTCCAGTCCCTGCTCGTATGCCTATTACAAACCACACTCCTGTCCCCCATCCACGGACATCCCTCTCTGTTGCCTCAAATGTCAGTAGTGGTGGACAGAGGGCCCAGGACAGCCCAAAGCTACTGAGGAACATGAGGACAGAGGCTACGTCAAGTCCTACACAGACTTGTAGGGGGGCAGGACAGGGCTCAGATAACTCTAACACAAGCCAAAGACAATCCAAATTTTCCCCAGCAGCTCCATCCAGCCCTCGTGTAAGAGGTTCAACACTACAAAAGAGATCCCCCAGTCCTATGCGAGAGCAGGGTCAGCAACGGCTCAGGACTCCTGAGCCCGCTGGATCCACCACCAGCCTGAGAGAACTTCCTCCTCCCAGCCCTCACATGTCCCGTAGAGGGACTCCAGGATCGCAGGGTTCAGGTTCCTCCTTCTCTGCAACTCTTCTCACTTCTAAACCCGTTCCTGACAGCCCTCAGGGCCACCGCAAACTCACAACTCCTACAAACGCAGAGGCCATGAGGGCGCTGTATGCACAGGGTCCATCACCCACCTATGGGCAGGAGAAAGAGGCTGGAATCAGGAGACCCAGCCCAGGAGGTGGTCTACTTTCAGGTCTGGGTTCCCTGTCTAGTTCATCTCCTCTAGCTAGTCCTGGCAGCCAAAGGAAGACCTCCTGCATGAAAATGTCAGGAGGCTCCAACAAGGAACCAAGTCTTACAAAACCATATACTCGAGAACGTAAGAACAGCATCTCTGAGATCAGTGACAATGAGGATGATTTGCTGGAATATCACCGCCGGCAGAGAGAGGAGAGGCTACGAGAACAGGAAATGGAGAAACTGGTGAGTTGAATTAAGTTAATTATTAAATATTACTAGATATGAAAATAGTTTGATTAGAAGATCTGGATGTTAGTGTAAAGTGGCTGTTCTGGTTTGTTCTCTATGACGTCTTGCTTATTCTGTCCTGTGTACATCAGGTATTTGTATCTAGAGCCTTAACTTAAAAAGTAAAGTACCAATAAAAAAGTGTAAAAATCTCATTACAAGTTCAAAGTCCTGCATGTGATGTCCTGCTTTAGTAAAAGACCCAGCATTAGCAGAAAAATGTGAAGTATTTTCAGTAAAACTAGTGATCTCACTGGATAGTGGATATGTGATTATGTCTGACATTATTAGATTATTGATCACTGTTTTAATTTAAAAAAGGCTGTATTTTAAAAGCTTGTTTTATCCATTGTCGAAAAGTTCTCATATTAGAAGTAAAGTTGTAAATAATTCATAACAAATATTTACATGAATGTAGTCACGTAAAAAGTACAAGTTTTCCCTATGAAATGGTATATACAGTATAGATGTATAAAGTACCATATAGAGAAGAAGTAATTCAACCTGTACAGTACTTCAGTAAGATACTTTTTGTTATAGGTTATTTTACATAAATATGAGTGTGCTTTCCATTCATTTTCTGAACCATTTATTCCTTGTGATGGTCGTGGGGTATCAATGGGTAATTTACTCATATTTGTATGCCATGTTTGGTATAATTTGCTCCATATTTATCTGTTCTTCTGCTGCCACCTTTTGTTATTTCTGCCAAATTGCAGGGTGGCAGAAATAATAAACTTCTATAATTTACTCCGGTTCAATAACTGTCTATGATGGAGAAATTAAAAGTGATAATTTCCTGTGGATAATGCTTCAATTTTTTTAGTATTTTGACATCTATGCTAGGTAAAATGGCAATGTCTGTATACCACCAGACACGTTTTTCTTTCTTTTTTCTTTTTAATCATTTGGTAGAAGTGATTCTTTCAGCACTAAGTCTGCTGGCATGGTAGACAACATGTCTGCATTCAGATATCTTGTCTAAATCTCTTGGCATACAGCCACCGGCTCATCTCCCCAGAGCATTACTGGCATCGTCAGCCCATGTGGCCTGAGTGACACGGGGAGAACATTCTTTGAGAAGTCTTAAAGTCCAGAGCAGAAGGCGTAGCTGGCTGTTGCTCAACACTATATTTACCAAAAGGACATGTGGCATTTAATTTGGGTGCTGCTTCTGCTCGACCGTTGGAGGTTCTTTCATATTCATACTACAGTCGATCACAGTCTGCATACTTGATATCCATCCTCAATCCACACCCACTGGCCCCCCAACGCCAGTACCACTCTGAAGCCCCCCCACCACTGACAGCTGAGTGCACTACAGGAAAGAGGTTTGGAGGGGGGGGCAATTCCCAGCCTTCCATGTCCACAGACTATTTCAGGATCCATAAGGTTTCTGGTAAATATGAGAGAGTTAGTGACAATGAGAGCCTGGTGGAGGTTTGACTGTTGAATGTTTTGTTGAAGTTATGGACTATAGGGAACATAAGTCACTATAACGGCCTTTGTGTTAATTTGTATCTGTTTTTTTTTTTTAAATTTTATCAGCTGTGGATGTTATTCTGCTCTCATATTGTGGTCAGACAGTTTGACATCTAAGAATACTCAGTGGACAACTTAAATACATCACCTAGTATTATACTGGTGTAAACTGCCAAATGTAGATTTATTCTTGTTGGTGGAGGTTTCCGCTTTACTGAGTGTTTCTGGCGATGTTTTTCCTCGGTTGTGTAGCAACAAGCACAACTCTGATTATAGGATTTAGTCCATATTTTGAGAATCTAATGATATATTTACAGTAGCAATGCAAATGGAAAACTACACAGTATAGCACACAACAATAGAACTAAAACCACACTTACAGAGGTAATAATTATAATTGACAATGTGAACTCTGAGCTCTACAATATTTAGATGATTTATCAGAGATTTCTGTCATTTTTCATCTTGAAATTGCCATAAATATTGCAGAAGTACATGTAATGACAGCCGATAGTGAACTAAGTGTTTGGTTCCTTAGTTTTGGCTTCTAAAAATGTTGAAAGAAACACACAAACAGTGATGTGCTGCATACCTATAGATGAGAGACACAAAGAGAGGATTTCCTGTCAGTGAAATGAATGCCCTATATTAAGCACACTTCTCTTTTTGGCACACTTGGCACGGTTATGTGGCATTTTTTGATCACACTTTATTCAATCTAACATACACAGAAATTCATGCTTCACTTTGTCCTGCTGTGAAAATAAAGGACACAGCAAGAGAGAAGGCAATTCAACAGAAAAGCTAATAATAGAGTTAATGAGAGTGAGAAGAGGCCCCTTTCACCCCTTCTTTTTTCCTGGAGTAATCTGTGTTAATGTGTGCAATTCATTAATTAAATAAAATTAATAGAATCTCCTTGCCAGTGTCTACTCATGTGAGGTAATTATTATTATTATTATTATTATTATTATTACTACCATCTCTTAATTGAATCTTGTTCTTCTCCTATACCTTAAAAAAAATCAAAGAATAAATTAAGTTACATCAGGGTTGAGCTATAAATCTTGGTGTTGAGGGTTGGTTTAGGTCATAACAGAATTATTTTAATGACCCGGATAATTAAAATACCAGACAAATATGGGGTGCTGTTTGTTGAGACAACAGTACAGGGGCAATTAAAGCACCACACACATTTGTTGTTAATGTGTTGAAATTACTAATTAACATTCAACAGGAACAACAATTACATATTCTGCATTGTTATTGTAGTGGATCAAAGCAAGTAGAATGGCCACAAGAGAGATACAGAGACGTTTTAAGCATGTAAGCGAGACAGTGGAAACCAACACAACCCAGGGATTTTCTTTGGTATTTTGGTTTATTTAGGCGGGGATAATAGAAAGAGAAAGGAAAGGCAGGAGAGGTCGGGAAGGATGACAATAAAGTATAAATAGGTATAGAAAGAGAAATGTGCCTGAAAACAAAATGATTCCAACTTTATGGACAACAGTGTATGAATGCATTGCATCTGTTTTAGCTTTCTCCTTCTTCTTCTTCTTTTCTACATACATATGTATACAGTATATATACAAATTAGATGCTCATACAAACATTACATTTTTTGTGTCAAGAATAAAAAGACAAAAGAGACTCCAAATTGCACACCACTGGGAGACCTTTTCTAAGTTTTGTTTAACAGTTTGTTAACTTTTCTTGATATTATGTTGCCTATTCAAATTTGCTTAAGCTCAGTAACATTGTTGAGATGTTCATGCTTCCTAAAAAAATAATAACAACACTCAGATATGTATGATACAATATGTTTTCCACATGATTACATGTAATCATGAACATGATTACAAATCATGCTGAAGCCCATACAATCAAGTTAAGTCCAGGATTAGGGTTCGGGCAAACCATTTTAAGCATTTCTAAATGGAATGTAAAAACTAATACAGTTAATACTGTGCTGTCTTAGTTCATTGTTCTATACTCATTTTCTTCTGAAATACTATCGTCGATATAAAATCTGTTCTCATAAACAACTCTGGCTCTGACTGTTTTTCTATGAAGCCCCTCCTGAGGGACAAACGACATCAGCTTTGACTCTCAGGTTACAGTTGCCAGTGGCTGAGGGACAGCTGCCTAAAATGGGACAATGTCACGCAAGGACACCCAAGGCTAATCTGCAATCTGATCTATAATCAACCACGTCATGTTGACATCATTCATGTCTTCTATAGGAGCGCCAGAGGCTGGAGACTATCCTGAATCTGTGCGCAGAGTATAATCAGGAGGACAGTGCCGTGGAGCTGTCGGAGGTGGTGAGGAGTGGGCTTCTAGGGGACGTCAGAGGAACCTGCTCTGATACAGGAGGGAGGATGCCCCTTCAGGAAGTAGACCGACCCCACAGGTTGAGAGAGAATGATGAGGGGAACCAGACAGAGGAGTCTAGCAGCACAGAGAGCACACATCAAGAGGTAGTATACACATTTACACTGAATATGTATGTGTTTAAGAGTAGAGAAGAGTGTGTATTAAAGTAGTTGGTTTTTGTGACAAAGATATTTTCTTCATTTCACCTCAGTGTGAAGAGCTGTTAGCTGGGCATGAGCAGATGTACTTGGAGGAAGAGAGAAACAGAATTTTAGCAAGAGTTGATGACCTGAAGCGCAAAGTCAGTGAACTGGAGCAGCAGCTACAAGAGACCAAACAGGAGGTCAACACACACACACACACACACACACACACACACACACACACACAACAACAACAGGGTCAAATCTGTGGCATTTTAACTTGTATTCACCTCAGCTTTTCAGTGATTTTTATTGGGTTTACAC
>JAPQRQ010000007.1:15665657-15696866 GCA_037367365.1 Apogon talboti | reverse complement strand
ACAACAACAGGGTCAAATCTGTGGCATTTTAACTTGTATTCACCTCAGCTTTTCAGTGATTTTTATTGGGTTTACACATGCTTATAGTAAATGCTACTGTGCTGTTGTTTAGAAACTTTAACTTAATATTTCTCTGCAGGTGGAAATGGAGCAAGCTCTGCTGCAGGCAGAGAGCCAAGCTGAGCAGGAGCAGGTGGAGGCCGAACATGAAATCATCACTCAGCTGCAGCTCAAACTCAGCCAGCTGGACAAGGCCACCCAGAAAGAAAAAGACAAGGTGGGCACGCAGGGCAAAACAATGTGTTACAGTAAATACTTTCGGATGATTCTAAAACCAACAGTCTTAGATGCACAGTAAGTGTTTGCATGAGCATGTTGGACCTGTTCTTAAACTCATGTGCTGTTACTTGATAATGGACACGTTGGAAGTTAATTTTTTGAAGTTATTCCGTTCAAATGAATAAATAATTAGAATATTAGATTAAATAATTACACTGTTTACTGTGTATACCTTTCCCACATCAATCTCAAACTGAAGTTGTTACTTTTTATCATTTCTTCTCCTGAACATTTACCAATGATTCTCAGCTCTACAGTGATTTCACAGAACCACTCCACCACCAGTGTGCACTCTTGATATCTGTAGACTCTTTTCTCAGATTTCAAATGACATGCACTGCTTATATACTGGCTGTTCATCCTAAAGCACAAAGCCAAACTTGCTCTTCTTTCTGCAGTGTCCAAAACTTTGTGTTGTTGATAAGACAGAAATAACAACAGCTGAAATCTTGCTTATCTGCTATAGGCTTTTAGCTGTATGTAAATAACAATAAGTCCATTCAGATAAACTTTTTTTGTACTATTCCAGCTCTCATTTAACAGAATGTGTGGTCCGTCTTACTGCCTAACACCTGATCTAATATCTGCTTGCTCTTATACTTTAACTACCATGGCTTGTCTGTGAAGCTTGGCTGCATGGATTTGAGTTGTCTGTGATTTTTTGTTTTCTCCCTGGGGTGGTGTGTGTTCGTGTGTGTGAATGCGGACACTATTGTGTGTGTTTCTGTGTTTTTAGGGGAGGGCTAATGTGTCGGCTGAGCGGAAGGTCCTGGAAAAGCAGAGGAATGAGTACAGTGAGCTGAAGAGGCAGTTTGATAAGTGCCCCTTGTCTCTAAGGGAACAGTTACAGGAGCAGCTCAGCAGGGTCAGTGTTCTCACACAGCCCACTGGCTGGCAACAGTGAGTTATAATATGCAGAATACCACAGTACTGTTTTATCTGCAAAAAGATCAGCTGTAGATGTAACACTGACTCTGTTTGAAGCAACGAGAGCCACTCAAAACCTGCAGACTGTGTATTCCTTGTCTTCTGCTGTTGCCCTTTATTACCTGTATGATGATAAGTATATGCAACTGGTTAGTGCTGCAATACGGTAGGCAGTGCTTTTGCTACCCCTGCAACAATTTTAGACTGCTATTAAATCTCTGCTGCTCTATCATTCTGGATGCTTGAAAGTGACAGTTGCAATTTGTAATAATTAATAAAAATATTAACAGCTTTTCCTAAAACATTGCATGTGTTTGCTTTTAAAATTTGATCATGAGTGATACAAAACATTCTAATTAGTATTAGTCTAGTGTATTATTAAATTTGACAGTGTAACATGTATACACACTGAATAAGCCTACTTCATTATGGACTTACTGTATTTATTAACTTGTACGTCTATATGTAAACGGACAGAAAGCTGAAGCTCTGGATTCTGGGACCAAACAGTTTGAGGAGCTGGAGTTCTGTCAGCTGGAGGAGGAGAGCAGTCTGGAGGAGAAGAAGGAGACCCAGACATCACAGCTCCTTCAGGAGAGAGCGGAGTATCACTGCAGCATGGCCAAAAGGAAGGTGCGTCTAACACGAATTTTACAGTATGAGTAGGAACCAGTGTTAGAAACTAATGTGTGCATTTAATTGTTGACTTGTTGCTTCTTTCAGGAGAAGATGGCAGCTCTGGAAACTCAAGTGAAGCAGCTGGGAATTCAGGCGTCTCAAGACTGTGACAGGATAGTGAGGGAAAGAACAGTGACTGTGCATCTGCTACAGAAGGTTAGCATCACTCTCTCTGAGCTGCATCATATTCATTTTATATAGTACCATAGCCAGTAGTCCTAACTCACTATGTATTTTATCATGTCCATGTGGGTTGTTTACACTAGGAGCAGGACAGGTTGAGTGCTCTGGAGAGGAGTTACCAGACACTGACAGGAGGAAAGAACTTCCCAAAACCCAACAGTAACATGAAAGAGGTGAGCACTAACATGACACATATCACCACAATGTCAACAGAATGAGGCTCCTAAAATAGAGTAGAATCACTGCTTCCAAGTGCTTTTTTTTAATATTTATATTTTTTAACTTAGATGAACTTTCTAAACAGGAATTTCTTCACATCAGCGAACCTGACCTTGTTTATATGGACGGTCCTCCTCATAGCCCCTGTCCCTCCTCTGCCTCCTTCTCCTCCTCTTGTAACCCCTCCCCTGATCTCTGTACTGAAACCTTTCCTGTTAGACTACAAGAGGTAAATTCTACAAAATCCTCTTTGTGAGAAAACTGAAATCCTAAATGCCTGCAATGCAGTTTTGAAGTAAAGGGAAATAGGCATGATGGTGCGTTAGCAAACACTTACAAAATATAGAGGCTTGCAGTGTGTCTCCTCATTGGTTAGATCATTCACTGAATTATGTCACCTAGAGCTGTAAAGAATAATCATTTCTAACATCTGAAGGTTTTTAATTAGACAGGTAGCCATCCATAAGCATGTAGTGATCTCACGGTGAACATTTGTCGTTTTTCCCCAATCTTCAGCCTTTTTAATCTGTATATTTTGGCTGTTGATTCAGGAGTACCTCAGGCTGTCTGATGTCTATAAGATGTATGGAAATGCTTCTATGCAAGCTCACCCTTCCTCCCCTGCTGCTCTCCACTGCCTCTCTCTCGCTGTATCTCCAGCTCTACCCTGTGAGGTAGAAACCCTTCCTGCTCTCTGCCATGTTTCCTTCGCTTACCTGAAGACATCCAATATATTTGTTTTACGATTTTTGAGACTTTCCTTTTCACGTTCCCCTCTCTTTCTCGTCTGTAAATGTCTGTGTCTTGTCTCTCTTGGCTGCTGAAGGAGTACATCACAGTCAATCAGTTAAGCCAGATCTTTGGGGTGCAGAGGCTCGATCCCTGCCCTTCCTCCTCTGTTTCATCATTCCAGCTTGCCTCCTCTGAATCCACCTTCACGTGCCACACAAATGCATGTGCCCCCTCCTCCTTTCTTTCTGCACAGGTTCGTTATAAATCCCCATTCCATATATTCATGCTTTTCACTAAAGCGTTTTCTGAATCTGTTCAAATCTTAGCTTGATATTTCCCTGTTTTTTTTTTTTCCTCTTGCTTGATTCTGATACTGATGCTGTTGCTTTACTGCCCCCTCTTTTTTCTTTGGCTGGACACTATTTATCACTATAGAGCCAGCCTGAGCTGAGCAGGAATGCGCTGCCTCCTATTAACCTCGAGCGCTGGTACCAGGATATCATGGCTGCTGGAGAGCCTCAGTCATGTCCGCCACCATTGCCTGCAAAGTCTTTTTCCGCACGCAGACAAGGGCAGGTAAATTCACACTGACTTGGTCACTGCTTTACGTTTACATCTTTGGCAGGGAGGTCAAAGATCGAGATACAGAACAGCAAACAAGTAATAGAGGGCAGCTGCTTACTATGCTTATTTGTTGGACAAGTAAACCCTCTAGTGGATGAAAAAGACAATAGCTGTTGTCTGTAATCATCCACTTACATTACTGAAAAGGTTTGTTAAAAGGTTTGTTATCAGTCTAAGAGAAGAATCAGATTAAAGGGTCAAAGGTTAATAGGTGAAATCTGGAGTAGATGAGAGAACCAGTCCCAGCTCCCAAGACTAAGTGTTAACGTTCAAACAGTATAAAAAGCACCTGACTCAAAAGACAGTTACAACCACTGCACTTTACATTGCAGATAAATTTGTGTTTACACATCTTATCCATTTACACACAAAAAATATTCCAGTTGATCAAGAACCAAAGAATTTTGAAAATAAGTAAAATTATTTTGACACAAACATATCTTCTGCAGTGTTGATGAATAACTATTATGATATTACTAAATCCGATTGCAACAATTTAAAGTTACTAATAAAAATATTGGTGATTACAAAGAGCACACATCATATTATTTTTTAGTTAAAAACCATTATGTAGAAAATAACAGTCATTTTATTGGACAAGAATGTATGGAATTTTAAAAAAAAATTGTCCAGTTTAAAACATTTGTTAGGAAAGTAATAAAATATACATTTACATTACATTGATTTAACAGTGTAACTAGTTATCTGCAAACTGTTACAGAAGCAGCCTTCTCGACGCTGACCTTCTGTATAATTAAAAACAAGCTGAACTCATCTTTTTTCCTCTCAGTTGTTGAAATCCAAATCTGAGGGTGAGGTTGGACAGGCTGCTTCATGTTCTCAGGTCAGCAGTGCTGCAGCCCCCTTGCCCTCTGCCAGCGGAGTTTCTCATGAAAAAAATGCATCTGCCAAAGTGAGTAAAACATATTCACACACTGTCTACAAATGTCATGGTGGCTCACTGTCTGATCCCTGATATGTACTTCTTAGGGTTTACAGTTGGTGCTGAGAGAACTGTCAAATCCATTTGACACAGACTCCAGAAGGACAAAAGGTATTTGACACCAATCTTGACTTTCTAACATGCTGGATGGGGTTCACCTCTAAACTAAACCACATACAATTTGACAACACTGACAAACAGCTCCAAAACACTGGGGAAGGTTGTTGCATCTTGCTCTTTTAACGCAGCAGGAGCAGTTTACATTGTTTACTGTACATGCTCACTTTGGTCATAACTGAGCTGTAGTCACTTATCTTCATCAGAGGAGGGCACTATGAGTCTGTATCAGTTGTTCAGACTTTCTCTTTGCTTTTGCAGATCCCTCTTCCACAGTCCATCACTCCTTCCTGCATCATCAGTCGCCACCAAGTGGCAACCAGGCGTACGACACACTGAGCCTCGAGAGCTCAGACAGCATGGAGACCAGCGTCTCGACCGGCAACTCCGCCTGTTCCCCAGAAAGGTGAGAGACTGGAAAATGAGCAATTTGCTCTGTTTCCATGGGAACACTCAAGTCTGCCCCGTCTCCCAGGAGAAGGGTCACTGTGCTTTGTTCCCGTGACAACATGTTTTGTTACATGTCTGCTCCCCTCAATGTTAGTACACTAGCTGTTGCCATGGTAACCCTTTTAAGTTTCCAGTTTTCTGTGAAGTTAGACGTTCACAGAGCGTGTTTACTGGTGTTTAAAAAGTCACCTTTGTCTTCATCCCCTGCTGCCTTTAGTGCTTATCTTTTCATTTCATGCCCTGTCGTAGCCGTGCCATCAGACGCTCCTTTCCTCTATGTGTTGTAGTGCCAGTGGGCTTGAGGCCCAGAGGATAGAGGAGATGGAGAAGATGTTGAAGGAGGCGCAGCAGGAGAAAGCCCGGCTGATTGAGAACAGAGTGAGTTCCTAAAGTCGGTGTCAAGTTTTAAATGTCCATGTCAAACACCACTGAACATCTTATCACCTTCAGTATTTTTGTGTGCTTCACTTAAAGTTGTAGGTCCTTTCTGGAAGAGTAGAGTAATATATTTACAGGATACAGTATGAGAAAGAAACTAACCTCAAATTATGAACTATATGAATGATGGTATGTTCTAAACTAGGTTGTCCACGTAAAGCAAAAACACTTCCAGACACCTCCTTTTCATGCTCCAAAATTTAACGGGTCATCTTTGGCCAAATGTTCACCTTCCACCAAGTTTCTTGAAGTTTGTGTGGTGGTTATTGCTTAACACAGCTGACAGAGAAATAGACGGAAAAACAGGAGTCATCACGTAACCCCCCTCTTGGCAAGTAATTAGATGATTTTAAAGGCTATAGTTCTTGTTTGAGGTAAGGGCAGAGTAATATAGATGAAATCATGAGCAACACATAAAAAGAAGTCTATGAAGTAGCCAAGTGAAATAACGAAAACGTGCATCAAAAATTCCCCAAAGCTAAACTAACGCCTCGATTATTTTCTTTGCCTGACCAATCCCTAACAACAGTCCATTTACTATCATAAAAGACAAAAAAAAGCAGCAAATATTTACATTTTATAGACCAGTAATAATGACTGTATATCTCTGTTGCTTTGTTTTAAATTAAATGAAAAATGTTAACAATCAAACATGCTACTTTTCTGTTCATCCACCACTTTCCAACTCCAACTGCTTTCAGCACCACTTTATGAAAGTGATCGGGTTAAGGTGTGGTGAAAAGTTGTCAGTACTTTTTTTCCCTTTCTATTATTTCTACAAGTGGAAACAAACCAGACACGTATTAAGTCATACAAAATCAAAAAAATCCTCTAAGTAGACCTGTGTGTAAGTGTCTGAAAGCTGCATTTTACATCAGCAAAGCTTACTCCTCTATAGACAGACTTTGGGGATATATTTTACAAAACCCTGGATTGGGACTTGAATTCTCATGTGCCTCTTCTGACAGTCATTTACTTTGTATTGCAATATTTGCCTTCCATTAACATACTCTCCCTGTCTCCCTTTACTCCCTGTTATTTTTTTCTCTCTTCTCTCCATCTGTTCCTCTTTCTCCTCTCCCAATGCTCCCAGGAGAGGGAGGTGCAGGCTCGGCGGCAGATGTTGGAGGAGGAGCGGAGGAGGCGAGAGGAGGCCGAGAGGAGGCTTCAGGATGAGACAGCCCACAGGCAGAGGCTGGTGGAGGAGGAGGTGAAGATGAGAGAGAAACACTTCTCCCAGGTCAGTGGAGCAGCGGGAGGAGACGGCGGCGCAAAGAAGAGAGCGTTGGGGAGGGAGGGAGGAGGGGATGGGAGACATGGGGGAGAGGATGAGAGGCGAGACACTAAAGAGAGGCTGGCTTTATGGGAAGATCAAAGATTGTCAGGGAAAGGAAAGAATGGAGGGGAGGGTGGAGAGTCGAAGATGAACAACAGGGGGAAAAAAGGACGGGGGGTGGTGTGCCAAAAAATATAATGCAAACATAATTCATGCTTTAATCTCGGCTGATTGTTTTTAATTGTTGTTTTGAGCAAACAAATGTGCAAATCATCAAAAACAAATACATGGAGCCAACTTAATTAACAAAGCTCAAGTCAGATTGTACATTTACACTGCCAGCCTCAGTGCAATCGGTCTAATGAGTCGTGAGCATATGTGCAAAAGAACAATAACAAAGACATCACATGCAGCGGACTGTACTCAACTAAACGCAGAGGAGACTGAAGTCAGTTTGTGCAGTTTTGTTTAGAAGCTGATGTGCAGTGGTTGTAGATGATAAGGACGAGCAAGAAGAGAAAAGAAAAGAAACCCACCAGCGCAGAATTTTGATGAATGTCGGTCTAGAGTGATGGAAGAAGTTGAATTTTGATGTGACTGTTCTGGCCAAGGTCGCTGTGCAAATAATCAGATCTGTATCTGGTTAATGACCGCGTGTGTTGCTGCTCATTTTTCCTGTTGTCTTAAATTTCTGACTGCTGACATTTCCTGACATGAAATCACCTAGATCTTGGCTCATTACTAACTTAAACTGTATCAAAAAGATTTTTTTATTATCCTCCTTATATCTCCAGTTACTTTAAAATAGGGGAAAGCAGTATGTACAACCATCATGTCTTGATGTATTTTGGCTGAATGCTAATCTATCTCATATTTCATATTTTTCTGTGAAGTGGTTAAAAATCTCAAATACACAGTTCCTCATAAAATTGTAATAAAATATTTGTACCTTTTCTCGTGAAATTGTTGCGACAGTGTGATTTATTCTTGACAGATAAAGTGTAACTGGGACTTGTACCTGGTCAAAGATGATTACTGATGTGTATAAATAGGAATAAAGAGATGATGTGTCTGAAAACAAAATTATTCCAATTTCATGGGCAACAGTGTATTAGTGATGCTTTTATCACATTTTTCACAACTTTTATTTATTATTTGACATACATGACAAATACATATATAGGCTACAGCTTAGGAACATAATATAAATATAACCAAAATGTTTAAATGCCAATGTTCTAAAAATGCATTATAAATAATATGAAAGTGTAGCCTATAACAGAGAAGGTTTTTTTAATCAATAATAGAAGAAATTAGGAGAATAATAAACCATCTCTTACACCCTCACCATTGTTTCAATGAACAAGTTACCATACAGTAACCTATAGTTGTAAACTGTTAATATAGTATTCTACACAACTATGCAAACTCACTGAGTGGATTCCTCTCTATCATTTTCTCCAGCAGTTAACCCTTTACACAACATCTGTGATCTGTTCATTTCTGCAATAAAGACATTAAAAAATGCTCAAACTTATTTTTAGTCATCTTTACACCTGGAGCCAAACATTAACAAAAACTCACGGACTGATTGAACTTTTAGTGCTGACAAATTGAAGAATCACGTAAAATTGATTTTAAATAGATTATAAACGCTATGATCTGCATAAAGTCCCTGTAAATAGAATTCACCCTGGTCCTCTGAATGTACTGAATGTGTCTGTGACAGGAAAAGACAATCATGTACCATATACCAGATGGAACTAATCCATTCGTACATTGGCTGGATTTGATGTATTACCCACAGCCTCTTGAAAGACGGGACATTGATTTACTTATAAAGACTCGCAGCTCTGCTTATTCTTCCGTCATGTCATATGTCTCATGCCATTTGTCAATCTTCTTCAAAGGCCCGTCCAATGACACGCTACCTGCCAAACCGTAAGGAGGAGTTCGACCTGCGTGCCCACGTGGAGTCATCCGGCCACAACATAGACACCTGCCCCTTCGTCATCCTCACGGAGAAAATGTGCAAAGGTCACCTGGTGAAGATGGGAGGCAAAATCAAATCGTGGAAGAAACGCTGGTTCGTTTTTGACCGCATCAAGAGGAACTTCTGTTACTACGTGGGTGAGTTCCTGCAGAATGTCTTTCTGTGAGGATATGAATGTTGGAGGTGTGAACACATTCACCTCACACACACACATTCTGAAATCAAGTGCATTAATACTCTTACAGCAATAATAATAAAAAAAACCATCTCAGGATACTTCACATGTTAACCCTTAAAGATCTAAAACTATTTTTTGGCAAGAGTCAAATGTATTTTTCTCCACATTTAACTTTTCTGAACTGATTTATCACCATTTATTATAATATTATCCTCTACATTTTCATTTAAAATGAGGTATTTTCCTGTGTTTAATTTAAGGATAATTAAGATGTTCATAAACGCTCAGAGTAAATTCAAAGGTTATTATATCATAACAGACTACAACTGAAGAAAAACTGACTTTTTCAGCAAAAATATATCTGAACATAAAAAAAGTGTCTACAACTACTGTCATTTGTCATTGGTTTCATTGGTGAGTTAATGTTGTAGAAGATGCAGGCGTTTCCATGTTCACTACGGAGCCTCTGATTGTCCAAATGGGTCATTGTGATGATGATAAAAACTGAAAAAATGCATTTTACCTGATTATTTACATGTATTAATGGGATTAGTGCTTCAGACGCAATTAAAAATGTTAGATCAGTAGATGCTTTTGGTCGCCAGAAGGTATTTAGTTCTTTGAGGGTTAAGATCAAGGCCGTAATTTATTATTTTTTTTACTTTTATTTAAATTCGTGAATACAAGTGCAAAAGGGAAAAAGTCTCTGTTAAAACCAAATTCACTCTTTTTAGAGGGAGACGTAGCTTGCAGCTGGCTTTCTAGTTCTCACCATCTGCTGTATTACAGTTCATTTTAATTGAAACTAGAGGGCCCACAGCACAAACCATAAAATGCAGGAGCGAGCACACAGACGTGTTGGATATCTGTTTCCTTTAAAATTTTAGCCGAGTGGCACCTTTGGGCTCCTCAGCTGCCTCCTGCCTTTTGGCTCCTGAGTCCTCCTTTGAAGCCTAAGAGATATAGCTTCACACACTTTATTTACTGCTCGACACTGTCTGCACCATTAAGACTTTAAAAGACAGAAAGAGGATAATATTTTAGACTCTCAGTAAAAGTGTTCACATTCTAGTTCTGCTTGGTTCGTCCGCTTCAGAACAGGCCTCAGATGAATTTCCTCACACTGAAATCCACTAAATAAACTTCATGTAAAAGGTCAGTCACTGAAACCCGGACCCAGAACTGATTTATTCAGTTTAAACAGCAGTGATCAGGTGACATGTAAAATAGATGTGACTTCTGTCCCAACCAGTGTGACTTCATTTGGACCAAACCCTAATTAAAGCCGCGACTGGAGATTTCATCCTTGTTCACGTGTGTTCAATCTGAAACCACTATTTAATTCTCATCTATCCTGGCGTCGCCTGGATTTTAAACGAGAACAGTTAGTTTTCTGAATAATTCATGAGCGTGTTTTGAGACATTATTTTACAATCACGTTCAAAATAGAATCCAATATATTTTCATTATGGACGCCCCTGTTCTCTTTGCTCCTCTCTCCACTCACTTGCCTAGCCTTTTCACCCCCTCACTCCTGACGATGATGATGGTGATGATGGTGATGAAATAAGATGCAATACTTTCTCTAGATGTGTTTTTCTTGGGGAGGAGGCTAGCTCCTGGCTTGTTCGTGACTAATAAAACGAAACTCACATTTCAAAAACATTTATCTCATTACTAAGCAGATTTGACTTATGGAAAAGGGGAAACCAAGAGAAAGTGTCGGACGCATTTCAGAAGACTACTTTTAATTGTTGCTGGGTGTTTGCTTCTTCGCCGGGCGCTGAAGTACGCATGGAAGGCACAAAAAACAAAAGAGCAGTGTTTATTGAAAACATGAAGGGACTCAGGCACTTATAACAGATTTTATTGTAAAAAAAAACCCAAAACAAAACAAAAAACATCTTAGACACACTTTGAGCTGCAAACTAAAGAGTTCCCCAAGTTGAGTAGCTGTGTCCGATGACCGCCATCTAAAAAATAAGAACCAAACTGAATAGAAGGAGGAACCTCAAGAGCTGGATAGAAGGTCTGACCTGCTTGAATGGGGATGTAGACGTTCTTCTTGGAGCAAAGGATGAAATTCAGGGAGGCATTTCTTTTTAAGATTTACAAAAGAACTCAACAAGAGAACATTGCTGGTGGGAAAAAGGCTAAAAAACACAGAGGCAACCAAGAAAGAACGACTGAGGAAAACAAGTCAAATTAATAAGATGGTAAAGACTTCAGGCATAGCTTGAAATAGACTCGCGCTTGTAATTAATGTTTTTTTTTCCGATACAGTGCTCCTCATACCTATTCATGGGTGATTATGTGATGCTGGGAAAAAAGAGTTAACAGCCTCTCCGTTCTCTTGTTCTGAATGTACATTTAAGCAGCTCTTCAACTTTTTTAATCAGTCTGAATTACTTTCATGGGGAACTTTAGACTTTTTTTCTCAAGTTTTAACAAAGAGAAACAACTGATTCGTTTTATCTACAAGCAAAAACACATGGTTCAATATGAAATTAACAACGAGATTAAGTGAGAAGAGTGTCACTGATGGTGATGTTTTCATTAATTTCATTTTAACTTCTAGAAAGCTTTGTGGAAGTACAATGAAAGTAATTTACAAGTGTCTCTTAGCCACGGAGCTGAAAATTCACTGCAACAGGAAACATATACACCGTTGCCCAGAAAGTTGGAATAATTTTGTTTTCAGCCACATTCCTTTTTATTCCTATTTATACACATCAGTAATCACCTTTGACCTCATCAGGTACAGTGATTACATACTGAGTCCCAGTTACACTTTATCTATCAAGAATAAATCACATTGTCACAATCATTTCATGAGAAGAGGTAAAAATGTTTAATTTCAACTTTAAGTGCAACAGTGTACATATCATTTTTTTCCCTCATCTGCTTGATTTTTTTTGTTTTTATTTGACCCATATATGAGACAGACTTTATCAAGAAAGAAAATTGTGATAGGACTTTTTTTGAGGTTTGATAACTGAACACAATGTCTTATTAACAATTTGCTTTCTATAAAAAAAGCCTTTGTACTGTCTACTGTGCTTTTTTTTTTTTTCCAACAGGGAATGCCGTGTCCAAAAAAATATAGAAATTTCACAGAACATTAAAGAACATTTTTGCAGTTAATTTTTTTGGCTTAAAAAACACATATGATGTGTGTATTACAACACTGACTGACTTCACTGTCTTCTTGGGCTGGCGGAGGTCTTGCATCAGTACAAGACGTAATATATTGTATCTTAATATTTTTTTTCCTTTTTCTCCTCAGACAAGCATGAGACCAAGCTGAAAGGACTGATTTACTTTCAGGCTATTGAAGAGGTTTACTATGATCACCTACGCAGTGCCACCAAGGTAACTAGCGCTCTTTTTTCAATACTTTGAATTCCAAATTCATCAACTATTGAATATTGTTCTGTTTGTATCTTTGTTTAGAATTAAGTGAAATGCAATCTAAAGAAATTAGAAACAAAAGGGCTGCATTTAGGAAGAAAGGATTTTTGAGCGTTTAGAAATCACATAAATTAAAATCCTTAGTATTTACATGCTAGAATGTAGATCTGATTAAAAATACCTACATAAAATTTCATTAAATTACAGGCCTTATTGTTAAAAAGTTATTGTTTAATCAATAATGTATTAATTTCAGGAGTAACTCTCAGTTAATTTTACCAGTGGGGAGTACTGTCAGGTGAATTTTTGAGCAGCAAATTCATCCTGTTCCAAAAGTGGATCTCATCTTGACATTGAAATATAATGCTTTCATTTCCTCATTTTTAGATTAATGGAAACAACTGCATTATTTTAATATATTGGTCTTTTATTTTAATTTCCAAAAATGCATCTGCACACAACAGGAAACAGACTATCTGGCCTGGTAATGTTTTAACTGTTACTTTACTCTGTTATACACCGTTGCCCATAAAGTTGTAATAATTTTGTTTTCAGACACATTCCTCTTTTTATTCTTTTTTATACACATCAGTAATCACTGTTGACAAGGTACAATGATTATATACTGAGTCCCAATTATACTTTTTCCATCAAGAATAAATCACATTGTCACAACCATTTCATGAGAAGAGGTAAAAATATTGTATTCCAACTTTATGTGCAACAGTGGGTATATTTTTCCTCTGATAAATGTGTCTGAATAAAACATGCAACAGGTGCTGCTTGCAGCCTTCGATCTGATAAATCTCCCCCTCTCCTTCTTCTGTCTCCAGAGCCCAAACCCGTCTTTGACCTTCTGTGTAAAAACTCACGACCGGCTTTACTACATGGTGGCCCCCTCCCCGGAGGCCATGAGGATCTGGATGGATGTTATAGTAACAGGTGCCGAGGGCTACACACAGTTTATGAGCTGAGGGACCACTGGGTGACAGATTCGGAGGATGACAGGGACTGAGCGAGCACCCAAACACCTGCAAACCGAGAGGAGCTGCTCCCTGCCGCCGCTGAAGTGGAGCTGAAGGTGAAACACGGCTTGATGGCGTGTAAAAGGGATGGACATCTGAGGAGATGAATAATCTGGTGCTCGCTCAAAGAGCCCGATGCCTTAAAGCAAACAAGGGCTTAGTAATGACAAAGGTGCATATGGAATAATTAGAGGTTGTATTTATCTTTCAGCCATTATAACAAGAAAATGTATCAAGTAAACAGCCGGTAGATCTAAATATACTGTCAATAATAATAATGTAACATGAGTTTCAGGAAGAACACAAGATTTCTTACTTTACATAAGCTCAAACTGTTTACAGCTTCGAATCTATGCATGCAGTGCTCTCAATTTTACTAATGCCTTTGTTTCTTTTTGATACAATTTGTACTTTTTGCCTTTATATTTTCAACTTTTGGCAGATGATAAATTGATTTCTCATGATAACTAAGTTCAGAAGTAAATATTCTACAATCTCCTACATTTGCTATTATTTATTGAATTGAAAGATGGTGCCAAATAGTTTACATTAGTAACATTTTATTCAGACCATGCAAATGTTAATATCAGTTCATATTAGTCATATTATTGAAGGGCTTCTCACAGAGACAAATAAAGCAGCATTTACATGTCTGTACTGGACAGATTCATTAAAGAGACACTTCCATTAGCATTTTAACAAAATTCATAAACACAAGTATGTTAAAGTCATGTAACAGTATTGTAAACTACACGTGTACATGTAATAAATAAAAATATATGATGCATCTGTTGGTTTGTTTTGTGCCTGATAAACTGGCAGCTTGTTGCAAATAAATTGGATAAATTAAATACAGTCTGTTACAAACAACAATTTTTGCTTCCTTAATTAGTGTTTCAAACAAGCTTAAATAACAACACACAAACAAGCTCTTAATTATTTTTATTTATTTATTTTCCCTAACAACCTAATGTGCCTCTTCATTCACATATAGGTGTTCCCTTTAGGATGTTGCAACTGCTCTGTTTGCATAAGAACAAACAGGTGGGTTAATCTGCTAATGGGCTCATTATCTCTGATTATCTACAGAAGTACAGTATTGTAATGATACATGTATATGTTTACAGCACAGTGTGTTGATTACATGGCTCACACTGCACTCGGCAGGTCGCATGACAAAAATAAAACCAGCCTACAAACATGTTCTATAATTACATGCGACTTATCATGCATGATTCAATGAGGAGAAATCTGAAATCATGTAAACATTTCCTGGAGAAGACGATGCACAAAAGTTTTCAACTTCTCCTTCTCAGGCCAGGCTACAACGTGTGTCTCCTCTTGTTCTCGAGGTTTAATTTGTTGCAATGGGAATGTGGTGTGTGTGTGCGGGGAGATAATAGTCTGAGAAGTTTTGTTCAATTTATCTCAATGATCAATGGAATATTTAACAGATAATCAACCTTCCCACATGCCAGGTATAATTCTAATGCCTCAGTTTCTTTTACATCCATATGGTTTTATTTTATATAAAGGTAAAGGCACTATTTTTTCTACTTACAGCTCAAATACCAGTGAATATATACCCGTCTGCCTCTTCACTGACAGCAGTCGTACCATTTACATGTGTCTGACCTTGGGAGAGACTTTTACACATCATGCCATTCATTATCTTTGAGTCTCTGATGCACTAAGCTGAATAATAAACAGATCTTTAAGAGGGCAGTGTGAGCTCATTACTGTGGTGATGAGCATGAGTGACACCCAGCCTTATTGTCGATGAAATATTTATGAGCCATGGGTGATGTCTCCCTTCACTTTCACATGCGCAGACCGGCCTTTTTCCCCAGGCCTTTAGCGCACAAATAAGGCAGTCAGACTGTGAATTAGTGCAGCTCTCACATGAATTTGTCAGTATTAATAGGAGATATTAACCTTGTCTGAAAACAACCTCAAAAAATCTGATGAAATAAAGATATCGTTTGGCTCAGAGGGAGAGTTTATAGCATCACCTGTCAAAGACTTCCACTTCCACATCCTTCACAACATTTCCAGTTAAGCTGCGCTCAGTGCAGACATTTGAAATTAATAACTCCATATCCACATTTGAGTTCAGAGTAATTTAGGAGATTAAAGAGGGAAAAATCTCTGCCCAACCCCAAACATGATCCCATACACACACACTCAGGCGCGGCAGATGAAAGCGTCTTTCACTTAAACGTGTCTGATACACCAGTGAAACTTCCCCACTCAATGTTTAACGCTTCAAACAAATCAATTCCACTCTCTTTGAAGAAACTGCAGACTGACTGTCATTACATCAAGATAGAATACACAATACAGAAATTATTACAACAAAAGAAACTTGTTTTTCAGATTTCACGGCGAGCTCACCAGTAACTGAAAAATAACCAGAGGGAAAAATAACTAAAAGCACCGTCACTGACCTAATGAGGCAAAAAAACATCCATTTGAATATTGTAACTGCGCACAGTGTGAGATGTTTTATTTCACTGAGCCCAAGAAGGAAAGTAATCAATGTGTATTCTTTGCTGTAGAGTCTATTTTAACTTTTTACAGCTGCCCACCACAATTCTTAACAGTTTTGAAATAGGAAAAACGCTGTAAATGTTAAAAAGAAATAAATGTGTGATAAATATATATTATATAATCGCCTTAAAACTGTCTTTTTCTGTTTTTATTTCTATTTTCTTGTCTGTTATTTGATCTTTAAATTAAGGGTAAAATTTCCTTGACTTTTGCCCCTCTAAATTTGTTTTCAGACTTTAGATTCACAGTTCATGTTGAATGTTAAAGTCATGTAACAGAAGTAACTGAAGTCACTTTGTTTAATCCGAACAATGTGACAATGTGACAATGTGAATTACACAGAGTGAAATGATCTTAAAACTATGCGACTGTGTATTCCAAATGTACTAAACAGTAATATGAAAACTCAGTTAACTCAAAAAAAGCTAAACAGGTGTTGCTGAAATCGTGCAGTAAAATGAAAATAATAGTTAAACTAACAAAACTAGACAATGTACCATGAAGTTCAGCATAAAACACACTTGATCATGCTTTCAATTTTTAATACAAAAACACCATGACAACAGTCAATATAGTTCTAGTAACTGTGGTATATAAGTTGCGTTCCCGACATATGGTCTGAATGAATATCGACTGTGTAAAGCTCCAAGGTGACAGACATTGAGCCTCTGGGATTTCAGTGGTTCTTCAGAGCTGCAGACACAGTCTGAGTGCTGTGAATGACACTGAGGAGCCAACTGGGACCTGAATACTTTAGAATGGAACACTTAAAAGAGAGAAAACTGTGAAGATTACAAGTGAGGCACGTACAGAACTTTAAGTACAAACAGGTTGTTTAAGTACATCAGTTCATCTCAGTTATTTAGTTGCTCTTTTGTTTATTTTCTGTAACTTATTTGTTTTGGAGATGGGTTTTATATCTAATATCAATACCGATCCATCTACCAGTGTATTGAAATAAACCTCTACACTGTGTGGCTTATTTTTATAATTCCAAGTAAGTTGTGAAAAGTTGTGTTTGACACGCACACCTTCATTTAAGATGCCTTTAGGAGTTAGTTACAAGTGTGACATCCCAGAGGAGGACAAAACAGATGCTGAAGCCCTTTACATCAAACACCTCTAATTTACCATGAAGTCTTTACGGAATAGTAAACATAATCACCTGACTGGTTGGTTCAGATCTGTGACAGCGGAATGCAAATGAAGCCAGCTTAGCTTAAACATTAATGAATGAAAATTACATTACGCCTGTCGATTAATTTGAGACTTGATTTTAGGCCAAACACAGAAATGAAAAGCAACGATTTGTAGGCAAAACACACACAAAAACATCCACAAATCCCCTCAGAGATGCTCCCATTCACAAGTTGTAACTGAATTCCATGTTTTCATCGTATGTTCAAAGAGGGGCAAAAGTTGAGGACAATAAAGTCTGAGAGAGATGATGATGAAATGATGGTGAAACCCTTACTAACGTGCCATACATGCACTTGGCATGCAGCATTGACTTTTCACACTTCTCTGCTCACACACAATATTCAAACAATAATATTTGGATACCAATTGATGGGCGGTTTTGTATCACCAAAAAGAAAAATATTGTCAACACCTCAAATATATCAGACGTGTGGGTGGAATAAAAGTTGTTGATAATCGTCTTATGAGCCTCTGCTCTGAATTCACCACTTGTTTAGTCGCTTCAGTTTTATTTCCTGTAAAATTTCCATTTTCTACAAAGACCTGATGCCCATTGTACTGTATTGTTTTACCAAAAAAATAAGGTCATTTTGTGGTGTTATTGATACATATCATAACTTTACGGTTAATGCCAAAAGAAATTGTAGATCATAGCGGACTCAACATGGGAAAACAGTAGCATTGTCATGAACAGCACCTTGGATTTCTTTCAAGATACGCAAACAGGTAGCCCTCTATGGACCAATTAATGCAGAGAGCAGTCAGCGATTTCCTGTGAGACTAACCTTCTTCACCAACCACTACCATATCAGTCTGGTCTCCATTACGACGGCATTTATCCAGATTGCATCAGGTTGCTTTTCTTCAAATGGAGCTCACTCATATGGTGGAGCTTCTGCGGACATTTTGCTGAATAGCTGTGAAAGAAGACTGTCTGTTGAAATGACTCATATTTAACACAGATAGACTTGTCAGTTCCTTGAAAAGAATGAGCCTTGAGAGATCCCATTTACTCTAATCATTGTAACATCAAGAAACATAACCGTACACAGGACATGTTTTGCTTTTTATGGAAACATCTCTATTAGAGCCGTCCTGGATAATACAATTATGTCGAATCAATTCCAGTTTCCTGACTTTCCACTCAATAAACGCACATGTTGCACAGTGGACAAATCTATCAGAGGCTAGATGTTAGTGTCCCATCAATATGCAAATTCAGCAAAACAGGCAGGAACCCTATTGGTTTTGGTAAATTATCCTGTCACAGACATGCAACTCAGCAAATGACATAGAGGAAAGTCTAGCCAGGGAGGGGTGCAGAAAGTGAGGTAAGGTGGAGAGAAAACAGTAGGTATATAGAGAGAGATAGAGAGAGAGAGAGAGAGAGAGAAAGGGAGAGAGAGAGATGTAAATCCCATGGCAACAAGCAACCAGAAAACAAGTCTAAAATAGGGGGCAGTGTCCGCTATTACTATAGCAACAGGAGAACAGCATATTCACTCAGCTTCAGGATTTGCTGAAAGAGGAAAAACAAAGCTTAACTCTTTATGTAATTGTTACTGACAATGATTACTTTTTGACATAATTGTTATTGACAGTGGCTACCAGTAAATTAATTTAACTTGCCAAACTTTTGTATCACTAAATTACCTCTGAAATATTCAGACTGGTGGAAAAAAAATTACAGGGAGTAATACATCTTCCACTCTCCGCTGAACACATACGCCGCAAAGCTTTCTGACTCTGTCACTTTATTTGATGAAACAAAGCTTTGATGCAGTCGATGCCCACATGAGTTGACAGTTATTGATTAACATGTCAACTAAATAAAAAATAAAATCATGATTTTACATAAATCATGTAGGCAAAAACAACTTGATAACTCAGATGCATGTTGTACAAGATAAGCTTTTTTTTAACATTAAATATTATATTTTCCATCAAACTAACAAAGGAAGGTTGGAGAACCACAAATTAACTTCTATGTCATTTCATTAAACTATACACTTTTTTCCACTCAAGATTGTACTCTTGGTCGCTCCCTGCTGCTCTATTTCGACAGTCTATGAATGATCTGGTTAAACTGTAACACATCATATTAATGCATTTCACAGCTCTAAAAACTGCAGTACTGATCTCCACACTCGGTTTGTTTACTTGAAACATGTGCACAGTCTGCACCGCCAAAAAAAAGAAAAGAAAAAAAGAAAGAAAAGAAAACAACACGGTGCCGCTTTCCCTTGCCTACCACTGACCAATCAGATTCCACATATAGCCCTTTTCAGCCAATGACAATCCAGTAGTCAGCGTACAGGCAGCCAATCACAGGAAGTCTGAGCTACTGATGCAACGGAGATGCAACAGCAAACAGACTTCTCCTGAACAACAAAGTGTGTTGTGAATCAAGTAGTCCGCTCCAAAACAATACCATGCCACATACAGGGGAAAGGTACAGTCTGGGACATGTATGGGTTTGTTTTGAGAGCTGTGCTGAAGTTATCTTCAGTTTATGAAGCTCATTTTAGGGAGTGGTCCACGCCCAGTGGAGCCCCGCGTGGTACTGTCCCATCATCTCTATAGCAACACGTATCCATATGGGAAACAATAGGGTAACGCACAGTAGCGTGATTACTTATGAATTGAATTGTTGTTTTATATGTATTGAAATCTCACAGCACGTGTAAAGTGATATAACTATACAATAGTGTTGCTGCAAATCTAAAATTCCCTTGCTCACGATGCTGATAGAAGTTAAATATTACACTGACGTATATAATTTGATGGTTTTTAGCCGTATTAGTGGTGTTGAAATAGGTTTACTGTGTACTAACAATAAAACATGTTATTGTAGCCAGTAAATTGGTATACGTACAGTATGTGTGCAAACTACTGGACGGAGTGTTACTTTGTGCGAGTGAAGTGCGCGCGCAGCGGCAGACCGTGTGTGTGGGTTGTCCTTCGGCCCAGACGCGGACGGAGGGGGGCGGAGGGATCCGGTCTCTGGCATGCTCCATCCTGGTGACGCAGTCGGTTGCTAGGTGTGAATGAACTGATGCTTTCTCACAATTAAACCGCTCCTCAGTTTTCAGGTCGATCACAACAAAGCAACAACTCACCCTTTTGCGCTGTCCCGGATATTCCGAGCTAAAAACAACCCCAAAAATATGGCTCTTTAAATTCTCAAGGAGTTGGACCCGAAAAGAAGTCGTGCTTTGCTTTAGCAACGCACCCCAAAGTGCTCTACATTTTTTTCCGCAAGAATGGAGTAAGTCAAACACTCTTTACTCGTTATTGTCTTTACGGCACCGGTGTTAAGTTTGTAATTGTGTGGTTATTGTCACAGTAAAATAAATATATAACTTTTCAAATATGTATGTCAGGTTTACAGCTGTTGCCTAGTTCATTCTTTGGTTTGATATCTTTTGTTTTCACGACTCATTTTATTTTTGCAAATATTTACCATATTTCATGTTTTGTTATATTTTGAAGGGATAACAGTGGAGGTTTAATATCAAATGTGTCATTTCTATATGATACTAAAAGATGATAACTTGAATAAAACCTTCTTGCAGGCTACTATAAACAGCACATAGAGTAAAAACATGTCATATTGTGTTCAGTGTCCGCATTTGTTGTGGCTGACATGTGACTTGACTTGTGTAAACCTTTAGCTGTTTAAACAGTTACACAAAGATGATTAATTCATAAAGAACATGTGATTTAAACTCACTGATCTCCATTAATCCGACTTAATGTCTCGGTTTGTCTCAGAGACAGTGAGTTAATCTGGAGCTTTTTGTCAACAGTTGGGCCCTTGACAACGTCACCGGGTCCCACGTGTTTTGAGGGCGTCAAGTGCATTTTCCTCTGTGGCAGTTTAAAGCCCAATGGACACAACTACCACCTCCCTGTCACTCACTGTGCAGTATCACTTCTGTTGGCATGGTTTTTCTCCAATAGTCTCTTTTGTATTCAGCTGTTTTCAGAAATAGATTTTTGCTGTGAAGGTGAATGTGCAGCAGAGGGGACTGTGCTGCACTGTGTGAGTAAATCTACAAATCTACCAGACTCATGGGAGGGAATTGCATAGAGAGCTGGGACTTGGAAGTTAAAACACATGAAGGTGACTTCTTTATTGCAGCCTCCGTGTCACAACAGAGTGACTCACATTGCGAAACTTGCTGAGAGCAGCTGGTTCCTTCAGTTGCCAGAATAGGTTGAATTTGTTTTGGATGCACACATTTCTGATCCCTGTGTCTCCTCACCCTCCAGGTTTCATTATGCTCACCCAGCCCTGCTCTCTGTGGCCCATCTGTCAGACCCTGCTTGCTCTCAGCATATGCTTGGACTTGGACTGAATCAGAGCACCAACAGACAAAATGATGGCAACATCAGCTCCTGTTTGGAAGACTCTTCGTGTCTGCCCGGCAGACCCCCTCGCTCTCTCTCACCCACAGGCTAACCACAGCCAATCACAGGGGTGCAGGGGGGAGGTGTCAGAGGAGAGTCAGCACTTAATTGGTGAGTTGCAACGAGTACGCTTTTTTATATTTTTCCCCATTTCAGGTGGGCTCGGCACTGCAGCACATTCGTCCCTCTTGAACAGTAAGTAATAAACTAGCTACCACTACCGTATTGATTTGATGAAACTTGAAACTTTATTTTTTTAAATTTTGCTATGCATTTATAACTATTTTTCTGATTCTACCTGTTTTTTGTCATTTTGGATGATAAATGTTTTCGGACTGTTTGCATGATTTAGCTGCAACATTGGATTTCAACAGACAGCTTATGAGGATTTTATTTCTCTCGTGCATAGGTGATGGTCTTACTGACTGGATGACAGAAGAAGTGGATTTCTCCTCGTACCTCCCACACCCTCCTTCCCCTCCCTCCTCCACCAATGCCTCCCTTCCCCCTTCACCCCTTCAGAATGATATCCAGGTGCCCTCTGACTTGGAGGTCATGACCTCTCTGCTGCAAGAGGAACTCGCTCAACTAGAGGACTACTTCCTGTCCGAACCACTGCCAGAGAAAGGGCCAAGGCTGGGAAAATGCGACAGGGGTCCGCTGCCTGCGGGTCCTCAGCCGTTCAGTCAGCTGCCATACGCATCATACGCTGCATCCAACCAATCGGAATCAAGCCCACTTCTTGTTACCCTGGCAACCGGTGAACTGGACCTCCTGAGCATCTGTGGCGGGCCCATTGGGCGATCCAAAATTCCAAGACACGCCCCATACAGCTGCAGTCGCCCCAGTGGGTGTGGTAGGAAAAGAGTTCCTGATGGGTTGAGGTTCAGTGAAAGCTATGATAATAGTTTGTTGAGTTCCAAAGGAAGTAACTCAGGTAACTCAGCAGTGACCCTGACAGGTAATTATAATTGCGTAGAGGACGAGCAACTGGTAGGAAAAAGCTACTGTCTGGGAAGTGCAGTTGAGGTCAGACGATGTCCAGTTCTTCCAAAAGAAGAGAAGAATTGTTGTTTCAGTCAAGATGTCTTAGGCGGTGCAAAGATTGTTGGCGGCGGATTTGGTTTTGGTGGATCACTTGATGTTGCACATAAGAAAGAGGATCTGTTGATGTACAGCATGAGGGAGGTCAGTGCAGGTAACAACGAGGTGTTGAACAACATCAAGACTAGTGTGGAGGTGACAAAAGCCACTGTTTCTTGGAAAAGCGAAAGCAGTGAAGGTTGTTATCTTCCGGCGACACCACAGTCTGAGGCCTATCACAGCTTCTTAGGCAACGTCAATGAACAGGTCAAAGCAGAAAGTCTACAGATAGGGCAGCATGATTTACACTGTAATTTCCTTGAAGATCAGGGCCCAGAGTGTCTTTTGTTGGCGAGGGAGAGTTTGAACTTGGAATCTTCAGGGCACAGACAAGCATGCAGGTTGAAGGACGAGTGTCCTGTGAAATACGAAGTGGACATCATACCAGGAGAAGGCGGGGAGCGCAAACAAAAGAAAAGAGATCAAAACAAAACTGCTGCTCACAGGTAATGTTTAACCGCCAGTGTAAAAAAATATATATTTATTTGCATAATTACAATAATGACTGAAAAATTTATATTTGTTTTCTCAAACAGGTACCGCCAGCGGAAAAGGGCGGAGCTAGATTCTTTGGAGGAACAACTGCATTGCCTTGAAGGAAGGAACCGGGAACTGCGGGACAAGGCAGAGTCCGTCGAACGTGAAATCCAGTATGTTAAAGACCTGCTCATTGAAGTTTACAAGGCCCGCAGCCAAAGGCTCAAGCAGGACACAACCGCGTAACATCAAGTTCCTGCAAGTACATTTGAAGAAGGAATAACAAGGAGAATGTGGAGCGTTTCTGTTTTTATGATTGTCCAGATATGAATGTTAATTTTTTTCCTGATGGGTTGGGGTTGCATGCTTTGCAAATAATCATTAATTTCTACATTTTAAATCAACACTATCCAATGCTTCCATTGCTTTCACACTCTTCAGATCTAATCCCTTCAGCCTGCACTGTGGCATAGTAATGCTTTAAATGACAATCATTTCTAATAGATCTCACAAAGCGTGAATCTATTAAGTGAAATAGGGTTATTTCTGAAGAATTAATGTGACTCATAATGCAGGTTTAGAATTTTTAACAGCCTTACATTAGAATTGATGTCAGCAATATAACTAAATGTTTTTGTATTTTATATTTTTAGTTAAAATTATTACGTTTTACAGTAGTCGTAATAATCAAACACATACAGCATAATTTCATTTTGCGAACATCTCGCAAACCAAATACTTATGTAAAATTGCGTCTGTCTTCCCTTGAGCAGTAAATTAAATTTTAATTTCAGGAATATTTTACAATGTTACTGCTGTACAATATGTATTGACTTTTAAAATCATCAAACTGCTCATGGGCTTCAAATTTATTCAACTGAAGTAAGAAAACCTTTTTTACTCATTGACCTCAACAAAATGTAAATCTTAAAAGATTTTCCTATACATACATTGGGTAAGCTCATTTCTTATTTCAGCACTGATCTACTAAAATCTTTCCCTAAATGTCTATGACTTAACAGACTTTTTCCACTGTGGATAGATTTAGTTTCTTTCTTTGTTTTCTGTTTTGTTAAATTCACATCCATCATATCTACATTAGTTCAATTACCCTGATATTTGCACTATTTACTTTTAATTTAACAAGTCATAATATTATTTCACTGTGTGATCTAGAATTATTCTATGTTCAGATTATGGTTTCCTGTGACCAAAAATGAAAATGCATTATCTTGGAAGATTGAAAGTAGAAATCCATTTATTGTGTTGTGTGTAGCAGTTTGTGAAAATGTTTTCATGTGCATTTGGAAAATTATACAATTGCAGCTCAGGATATGCAATTTGTCCTCCAGTCCTACAAATGTGATTAATGAGGAATAATAACATGACGGTACAAATTTAAATATCTTTTTAAACACCCCTTAAGAGAAAGATATTGCAAACTGGTTTTTTCTTACATATAAAAATATTGGGTTTCCTTGTGTACAAATCCTGTAACTAGTGGGGTTTTAGGCAGCTCCATCTGCATGTCTTTGCATAAATGTACGTTTTTCTCTCTCTCTGAAATAGAAAATTTAGCATTTCAGATATCAGTTGGGAATTCTTTAGGCAATACCTTTTACAGGGCCTCTGGCTGATCTGCACTAATTTGTAACTACTTTTGTATGTTCAGGGAGTGTGTTAGCCTTTTCTTTGGGGAAAATTATATGAAAATATCTGTTAACTTTTTCATACGATTTTGTGCAGGCTTTTGCTATGGTAGCTTCTGTGTTGTCTGAATTCTTTTCCAACTCTTCTGTCCTCTTCTATATGCAACTATGTTAAACATGCCTATAGCGAGGATAGATTTGATTTATGCACATTAAGTTTTAGACAATCTTGAATGAACAACGCTGACTCATGGACATTTTTTTGTATTATTTATTTATTAAATTCTTTTCCTTTGTTTTTAATTTGCAAGAGGCACATCTGGTGTCGTTTTACTCCCTGCGGTGTACTATCAGCTTCGACTGTCAGAAACCAAAAAAATGTTTAATGTCATAATTACAAATATTGCAAATTATGGCGTTTTACAATGTTAAGTTCATTGAATCATGAACATTTTCTGTGTCATCGGCTTTTGTTTCATTTTCAAAATAAAGTGTGTCTTTAACTTAACGTGATGTGTTTTTTCGGAGCTTTTTTTGTCCGGAAAAAAGTCAGTCATCCGGTATTTATAATCTGCTTGCAAAGACTATTGGAAAAAAAATACAGTCTGCTTAAAAACAGTCGTTCTTTTCCGTGCGTGCTTTTTTTCCCGACCTCTGTGAAAACTTGCAGCAGGGCCTGATGGAAGCCGACACATGACGCGGCCCGGCGGACACTGACACACTTAACTCATCTGTTACTGAAAGCATTATCATCGAGGCGCCATTTGTCACGAAGTCGATATTTACAGTGAGATGCAGAAAGAAGAGGTTTACGAGAAAGGGAATGAATACAGCCTTCAGTCTCCAAACCTCCGATACATTTTTTTTCTAGCGGAGTGGCCCGTCAAGTCCGACAATATCTGATCTACGCACCGACAGTCTAAAGCTACAATTTAATATGTATAAAAAAAAACATAGACAGAAAAATAAAATATCTCCGTTGCTGTTAGAAAAAAATATATTCAAGCAAAAAATTTGTGATTATTATTGATCGATGGTTTGAAAGATATGAATTAACACCCAACTAAAATACGTCTAATCGAAGATTTACATCATGGCTGTTTTTGATTTATACCCATTATGGTCTGTTGTCAATTAATGAAACATTATGAAACAATAACCAGCAGCGGTAATATCATAAAGAGACCTTTTTTTTTGCACCATTTCATTTCCAGTTCATTTCTTAAAAAACACAAAAAAAAAACATTACAGAAAAAAATTACAAGTGCTCATAGATGTATTTTAACAGATATCTACGCCATTCTTCTTTTCCACTGATCTATGTTCTGTGACTGATTTACAGGAATCACAGCTGTCCAATGAGCTTCTGATAGTCACACTGTGGAGGTGCACGGTGTGAAGCCTGAAAAAGTTTCTTCCTGGCACCAAGGGAGATCAGGACCTATAGGAATAAATACAACACAGAGAAATCAACTTAAAAATCACATTTGTGAGAGAAAATGTCAATGCACACATGGAGCAATGATATTTTAAGCAATTTTATATACAACGGACTGATTTCAAGACAACAGTTTCGACTTAACTTCTTTAAGAAAAAATGTTTTAAAATGATCATCTGCAAAAACATTTTTTAATCATGTTGTCAGTATCTGCCCTCTTATAACCTGTTTATTTTATTACCTGACGTATGGGTTCCTGCAGGCTGTACAGACATAAAGTTGCTGTGGCAGCTTGTCTCACTGCATTATGGTAATCCACGCATGCAGCTTTGAGAAGTAACCTGGACACGTTCTCCTCTAACAGCAGAGATACAGCACCATTAACATTTACAAGGTTTCCCAGTGCTGCACAACAGCGACAGCGAGTCAGAGCGTCAGGGTCAGAAATCAAGGATGCCAAGACAGCAACGGTCTTCCTCGCTTCCTCCGTCCACCTGCTCCCATCATCATCATCATCATCCTCATCATCCACTCCCTGTTCTACTATAGTAGCCAAATCTCCTGGTAAACACTTCTGTTGATTTTTGCTCTTTTCTTTGCTCCACCCTGTAATGTCACTGCCCTTTCCATTGGACCTGCTCATTTTAAAGCCTGCCTCTGCAATGTATCCCAACCAGCTTCCAACTGCCCTGCAAGCCATTCGCCGGACGGGCACGGAGGAATCGTGAAGGCAGTTTATCAAGTGTTTGAAAATGGCAGGCTTCAGGGTGGGTAGTATGGTAGGCCTGAATGGATGCAAATTTCCCAGAAGTCTGCATGTGGCAGCCCTGATCGGGTCATGAGAGTGAGTCAGGGCCTGGTGCAGCACCGAGGCTTCCAGGTACAGCTGATGGCAGGTAGACTGAGGGGCACATCGAGCTACATGGGACAGCAAGGTGAGCAGCTCCACAGCAGAGTCCCACAGTACGTCCAGCTGCAGCAGATCAGACAGCAGAGAGCTAGCGGTTCTGGTTCCTGGATGTCTAGAGGCGGTGAGCTGACTGTCTCTGGGTGGCAACAAAAAGCCACCGGCAGCTTTTCTGAGGCAGGAGACAGAGCGCCCGGGGTCACAAAGCAGCAAACGGCTCAGCAGTGAAAGAGGCAGCTCTAATGATGAAGGGGTAAGCGTTTGAATCACCTGCCAAAGCATAAAAAACAAAATCAACCGACGCCTCATCACAGATCAAACAGCCAACAACAAATAACACCCGGTGCTCTCCCAAAAGTACAGACATATTACACTGTACAATACTGTGTGTCTAATGGAAGTGTGTTGCAAGAGTTATCCAGTGTTGCATCAGACAAATATGTTTACAACAACAGTCAGCAAGGTCTTTATTGGAGTATGATACGGCCCTAACCTGCAGGAGGCCTGCAACGACACCGCAGCTGTCATACAACTCAAGAATCCTGGACATGGTGTGTGCAGGCAGGTCCAGGGCGAACGGGAAGCACAGCAAGTGGCAGCTCAACACGGACAAATTGTCATGATTCAAATCCTCCTCAGGTCTCCCAGGGCTGCCTTCAGCAAACAAAAGAAGACTGTAGGGTATAAAGAGGTTATTATTAGGTCTAGGGACGGTAGCTGTGTCGCAAAAGGGTGTCTGCAGGTTTCAACAGGGTACATTTAAGACTTTTTAAGAGCCCATTTTATGACCCATGTAACATCCAGTTAGCTTGAGTACATTGGTGAATGGCAAATGATGGCTCATGTCTAGTTTTTTTTTTTTTTTAAGCAGCTTTATATTTTTCTGATGATGATTCCAATGCCTTTATACTCGCAGTTTCTAATTAGAGATTTTTTCTAGTACAAAGTTGCTATTTTCAACAGGCCAAGGAAAAGATCCACGCAATTTTCAAGTGTTGTCAAAATCGTAGTTAATGGTTGAAATTAATTAGTTTTAGACAATTTAAAATATTATGCCTTGGCATTTTCTGCTTCATTGGATAGACATGGAGAGAAACAGGAAATGCATTGAAGAGAGAGAGGATGAACTGCAGCAAAGGGGCCGGGTTGGAAATACTCAGCCTTAAAATGTTTTTGGACCCACAGAAACCACTACCCTCTAAAGACTGGTGCTCCAAATGAGACAAAATGATGAAAGTCTGATGTTTCGAAGAAAATGTGATGTTTCTAAAGATACTAACCATTCAGTGCTGAGCAGCTGGCTGAGGGTGTATACACATTTTGATTCGCTGTCAGAAAACAGATGAATGCAGGAGTATGGATCCTTGGTGAAGACAAACAGTGCCAGGTAGAGAAAGGAGTACAGCCCTGGTGTGGAAACAAAGTGAAAAGAAATTTTATTTATTTATTTTTTTTCACATTTACCCTTTTTTATTTTAATGTAGATGAGTCTGCAGATGATATTTACCATTGGTTGAACAAAAATCAGTGTCTGGAGGTGTTCTTTCCAGTGAGGAGCCAATTCTCTTCAACAGACCCAGAAATGTGACTGGATCTAAATGTGAAAATCTGGGGCCCCTTTCACGCTGTTAAATATAAGGCAGGTAAAGAACAGAGGTTAATTACAATTATTCCATTATTCCATTGACTAAAAGTATCATATTATAATTTTGTTGCTCTCTGACCTCAGGGAGTGTGTGAAGAAGTAAACAGAGGAGGCCATCACAGAGTCCCCAGTTAGGAGGTAATGAGAAAAGACACTAAAAACAAGGTAAACATTCAGACAGTGGCATATTTTATCGTCACATAAATGTCAATTCATTACCACACTTACAACTGTCTTTGAGAGATTATATACCTCATTTGTTTCCAAAAGTGTTTTCAACAGTGAGATCAAAGTATCCACGTCAGCTTTGACATCAAACTCATATTGTAAGAACAGAGACAAAACAGAGGCAGCCAGAGGCTAGAAAAGAGAGCAAAAATCTGTGTCAGACAATCCCTGAGTTTACACTACGTCTGCAGCATGTCTGGTCACAATATTAGGACCCTTACATCACATGGTGCATTCAGGTACTTACTGCCAAAGGACTGAACTTTGGTTGACTGAGAATGGTAATGAAAGGCTTGGAGTATTCTTGTATTCTATGATAAGAGAAGAGATGATGAGCTACAATTGTGTATTAACAGAGGTGAATTGAAGTGGATGAGAAAGCACAAAGTCAAAAAAAGACAAAGAAAAAAACAATACTCAAACCTGTGTTCTTCCTGAGCCCATTCACAGTGCTTCTCCCAGAAGATCAAGAGCACTGTGATCATTTCTCCAAGTGCTGATACACTCCATGGTTGCTGAACAGACAGAAAATAAAAAAAGCTGAATTTAAATGCCTGATGCCTATGAAAACAACTGAGTTTTGACCATTCTTAACCATTTACCTTGATGAAATCTGGATTTGCCACAGTGTCATGGACCAGGTCCAGGAGAAGGTGCGGCAGTCCAATTTCTCGACAGAGGTGATGTGACTTCTCCTGGTCCGAGGCAAGGATCACATTTCTTATAACCTTCAAAGTTTGATGAATCTGCTGTGGTTCTTCTATAGTTCCATTTGTTAGCTGTTAAGAAAAAAAAATTAATAAAATATTTGTTTTGTAATTGTTCTTTCATGCTCTCTAAAAAGTTGTACTTTTTTTTGTACCTCAGTTTTAAATTCCAGAATCTTGGATGTGAGTCTGGGGATGAAGTCCTTGTGGTTTAGCAGTTTGTGTCTGCTTTGACTAGATTCCTGGACCAGTTTTTCCCAGTAATCTTCACCGTCAGCATCCTAAAAGACGCAGATAAAATAATAATATATAATATACTGCAAGTGACACGTGTTGGAACTACTAGTTCAGTCATACCCAGGGAAAACTGTGCCTGTAAAAAGGATATTATATTTAAACTGTATTATGAAACAAAGCACATTTTCAGCATTGACAGATTCCTTTTAACACTTGAAAGGCAGTTTGCACTTACTTGTGTGCAAGATGATGCTCGTCTTTCCTTGTTGCACCTCACTACTACTTGTGGACCAACCTCTACAGAAGGGAACTCTTTCTCATAGTCTCTGCTGATCTGACCCCTGCAATGGAAATGCCATTAACATTGATAAACACCAGATATTTTTATTACAGTATAATTTTTAGGTGCTCGCTTGTGAGTTCAACACAACATCAACTTCCATAATTACCTGTGTTTTGATTTTGTATGGACATGATTGTTTACAGTGTGGTTGATACAGTGACCTGGAGTAACTCTCTCTTCATTTGAGGACAGCTGAGCTCTTGGAGATGCTGCTGCATTGGAGGAAGCTTTTTCTTTTACTGCTCCATCTTTTATTTTCTGTTAAAGCACACAAAATAGCGTAAACAAACTCTGTGAATTCATTAAAAGAGGAATTTTTTTCTATCAAAACATCTAATTGTGACTCACTTTCATAATGTCGTTGCCACCTGGTTTCCTTCCGTTGTCTCTCTGCTCCCTGGCTTTTCGCAATAATCTGCTCTCTCCAGAAGTTGGCGACATCTTTGCTGAGACCTGCTGACGTTTTAGAGCCAAGATGGCAGGGCTGGGTGTGACTGTCAGAGGACTGTGAACACCGGGGTCTGACAAAACTGACCACAAATCAGTAAGAGAATAAAACTGTTAAAATGAGATATAAGAGTAATACTATAAAGCAGACCAGTGTCCTGTCCTTTTACATTCTGACATTAAATCAAACTCACCGACAACATTATCAGCTACAAATGGGTGATGCAGGAGGTCTGGCCACGACAACCTCTTTTGTGGGTCCTTGGTCAACAACCCCTTCAGAAAACTCTG
>JAPQRQ010000007.1:15649750-15662159 GCA_037367365.1 Apogon talboti | reverse complement strand
TGTTTCAAACCTGTATTTTTGTTTGTCTTTTTGTTCTCTTTGATTGATTGATAAAGAAACAAAAAAATCTCCATAGGGTTGGCAGGTAAAAAAAACCAAAACAAAACAAAAACTTACAAATAACATAATACCATAACTAAACAAAGACATACAAAAAAGGAAAAACAAGCAACAATACACAGTGCACACGAACAGAGAAAAAGCTGTGGGAACCGAGGCAAGCCACTAAGCATTACCTGATTAAGGTTGGCACATGATTATATTGCAAATATCCCTTTGTTGCTATGCGATCCCTCTGTCACTAGTGGGATTGCGAAATGGCAAAATGAGAGCTCTTTTGGTTGTATGTTATAGACACATGGATAAAACCAAACACATTATTCTTTTAATAAATGAGGGTAGAAGCTCTATTAGACTTTACTGAATTTTGAATTTTTTTATACTGTCCACTAGATGTCGCAAGAGTTTAGCCCAGAACAACAACCTGAGGATTGACAAACTCTTCATCACTTTTCGTCTTCAGCTGTGTGTCGAAGGGGCTGCTATAAATTAAATAAAAATATTTTCTGGATTACTGCTGCAGCCCTATGCTTGCATGTGATTTCTCACTATATGAAAGCTATGTCTACTGAAATTGGAGATAATGTACCCTATCTTATGTCCCAGCACGGTGCGCACCGGGAGAATAATAACCTAAAGTATATAGTTATGTGATAAAAGTTATTTCACGCGCATATATGTCATTTGCATATGCTGTTAGCCTGCCTGAGTCATGCATATCCATGTGGGCTCATGGAGGGTCGCTGTGACAGTGATGTTAAAGTTCCCTGATGTGTGCTGATATGATAATATGACTGCACGTTTGGGGAGTATCAATGAAGTGGCCCCTGAGAAGGATGATCCAATGAGCGTCTCCAAAGACTGCCCCCTACAAAAAGAGAGACTGGGCTTCCACTGAAGGCTGCAGTCGCCTCAGCACACACACAGGTGGAGGATGGGAGTGGGTCATGACCAGGAGGAGTGTGCACTGAGTGGACTCGTACAACCAGCTGTGGTTTAGACTCCAGCGCATTGGATTACTCTCTTCATCCTTTTCTGTGTGGCTCCTATCATTTCAGTCTCGCAGATTGAATATTCTGTTCTCCCAGTTGTTAATTGCATTCTTTAATGAATGCAAATATCGTCATGTTTATCAGAACAATATTTCTCCTCTATTTTGCGCTCTCGTTCTCCAAACTTGCTTGCTGCTTGGAAAGTGAAGTTTGCTTCCCGATTAGACTGGATAACTACAACCATGACAAGAGGGATTTTGACAATGTCGTGGATAACGTTAATGGAAAATGTGTCATAAAAATACAAGCTTTCCAGCAGGACTTAGTGCTCGATTTGCAACAAGACTCTAATTTCCTTGCCCCATCTGTTTCTAACCAAGACGCATTCAGGCTCTCCAACACCGAAGTCACCACAGACCTGAGCCGGTGTTTTTACTCCGGATATGTGAATGATGATAGCAATTCTTACGCTGCTCTGAGTCTGTGTAAAGGTTTACAGGGTGCATTCGGTTTCCAAGGCTGGGAATATTTTATCAGCCCTGCGCAAAATGACACCAGAAGCGCAGAGAGTGCGCACATCATCCGGCGCAGAACCAGCAATAACCTGAAGCCAAACACAACGTCCAGGTGCGCAGTGGACAGCGACATAAGTCTCCAAGTTGTGCAATCGTTGGAGAAGTACAGGCATCTCAAAGATTACAACAATGTGACCGAAACGATACTGAAGAGGATGGGGAGAGCCAAAAGGTTCGCCTCAGTTCCCAGATATGTGGAGACGCTCATAGTGGCAGACGAGTCCATGGCTCATTTCCATGGAGATGATCTAAAACACTACCTGCTCACACTGATGTCAGTCGCAGCCAGACTCTACAAACACCCCAGTATCCTTAACTCCATCAATATCGTAGTTGTGAAGATCTTGATAATATCAGAGGCTGACAAAGGACCCAAAGTGTCCGGGAACGCAGCCATGACGCTGAGAAACTTTTGCACTTGGCAAAAAAAGCTGAATAAGAACACCGACAAGCATCCAGAGTACTGGGACACAGCAATCCTTTTCACTAGAGAGGTAAAGTGCTTTAAATGAGTTCAATTTAAATTGGTCTCAGGGATATGAGTGCGATGCGCAAGTAAACATAATATATGTTTTTGTGTACATTTGTCATGTTAACTTTACAAAATGCTGTTACAATGCTATAATGTTGATAATGACACCCAGAATATTAATGTTGTTGACAGGTTTTATTTTAGCGATTTGATCATCACTGGATCATTTAATTGGTTTCTCACTAAATACTCCACCTCTGATGAACTCAGTACTGATACAGTCCAACAAATAGCAAAAAAATCTTTGACACTGACTCTGGGTCACAAAGGAAATTACTTGAGCTGAACAGAACAACAGCATTGATTGATTTTCATGGGTCCTTAGAGGGTAGTTTCACAGACTTGGAAACCTCCTCCGCTTTGCACTCCCAAATATTTGGCACATGATGAGGCAGGGTCAAAGATGAAATCATTGCTTGGTCAATGTGTAACCCACTGATCTATGAACTGTCTGTCTTTAGGAATTTGGCCCTGTGGATTTAATCTCTTCATTGGACACTTGGCACACACTTGTCACTAAGCAGATACACCTCTTAAAACCTCATAATGGATCGTCTGTAGTCATAGGGTCAGATGTGAATGCAATTAGTCTCAAGCATGTGTAACTAGGATAAAAGAGTGTGAGGTAACCTGAGGTGCTGAAATACTTTTGGCTAGTATTGCACATATGTCTCAATACATGATTATGTTCTATGTCTAATAGATGCCAATTAGAGCTGCAACTTAAACATATATTATGAGCATTTGTGCCCTCAGGGATGCACTAGTCGGAAGTGTCTCATTTATTTCAGTCTTCTTCCAGCTGTGGGTTTTCAGGGCTGTATCCCCACATTGCATGGTCCTCATTAAACAGAGCCCTGAAGGGAGAGATGGATGGATAGGGGCTAAAGGAGGAGGGAGGTGGGGTCAGTGGGTGGTGCGTGGTGGTTCCTTCGTGCATGTCAGAGATCTCACATCACTCCATATTTCTGCCCCACCTGCCTCAGCTCTGAAACAAGCTGCTCCAAAGAGACACATCCCATCTGCACTCCACCGGCACAGTAACACAGTTACTGCAGTTCTTCACTCTGTCATACAATGGGGTTGCATAGTATGCATTTCCTTTTCTAGGTCATGACATCTCACAGATATGTTTTCCATAAACGTGTTACTGGGTTATGGGATCATAAGCCTCGTGCAGATTTTATAAACTCTGTGACCAGTTTACACGACCTTGTTCAACTGAACCGGACCACACCTACAGACAATGAGTCATGTGGATGTAATCTGCTATATAAAGCTGGAAGACAGGCATCGGGGGATTCATTCACTGTTTGACTTAACAGCTGATTGGACTGAATAAATGATCTAAACCTCTTTGATCAGTGAAGTGACTCTGGAAAGCTAAATTAGCGCTCAATGTCTGATTAGCATCCCTCAAACCAAGTTTATTATTTTAACAAAAGAAAATTATTGCATATTTTCAAGACAAACATTTGAGTATAAAAACCCTTTACAATAATACTCATATTAAAGTATCATTTCGGTTTTCTAAATTTTCCTCAGAGTCCTCAGATTTCAAGCATTATGGGTTCCTGTATATTACTGTGGGTGTAGTTCACTGTACTAACTGACATGATGAAGAAATTTCACAGTAACTGAGTATACATCTCTCATTTTGGCTTCTGATGTTAATCAAGGCATCTGCACAGTATCAGGAGATTCCTCAACTCAGCAAAAGGCCAAGAATCCAGACAAGAGCCTATCTTCCACTGGTTCATGTGATAGTGAAAGAAATTAGTCAGTGGTGTTGTTTTGGTGTACCAGGCTTTCAGAGGGTTTTTAAGACACACCCCCTTATGTCGTGTTTACCGGCCTGCAGTGTGATTTTGTAGGTTTTATGAAGACCACCTCAGCGTTGTCCAGAGGGAACTGTGGTTGCATGATTGCTGTGTAAAGAATGTTGAAGGTTACTCATTTCATTACGTTTCTCTAGAAGTTTATTGTATGTGAACAGCCAGTCTCTAAACTGTAAATCACACAAATGTATAATTTGTATTGAAGAGAGTGGGCTGGTAATACTTAAAATTACTGTTTGGCTTCTCCTTACGTGATCAAACAGATGCTGAATAAAAAATAGGAGGACTAAGATTTCCATATACATAAATCTCTTATATCAGACCTTTTTTTGTGCTGATGCTCAGTTTTAAAACCACAACTGTAATCAGCAGCAAATCTTTACACTAGAGAATGGAACATTTTCTTTAGTAAGATAACTTGCATATTGTTTTTAAATTGCAGTAAAACTCTAATTTTGCAAAGATAGATGACAGATGTGAGAAGTAGGTCAGAGCAAAGAACAAACTCATTGACACTGCAGTTTTTTCTTCCTTGTTCTTCTTGCAGTTTTTTATTTTCTACTTATAAATTGCCCAAACATTTGGATGATGTCTGCAAACATGAGCACATCTGGATTAGATTGTCAAAGGCCAACAATTGTGGTTTTGCGGTTTATTCTCAGAATGATTTGTCAGAGCACTCGAGGTCTTCACTTGGCACAACATTTGATGTGTACGTTCAGAGCTCGTCTGACATGAAACCAGCACTATGCTTTATCTGGAACTGCTCACCAGCACTGTTTTCCTGTTTTTCTGGGTATGTATACTGCTGTGCTGTTTAGGGATCAGGCAGATGGGCGGATCTGTGGGGTGGTTACTGCAGAAGTTGTCCTGTGATTAGGAGGTTCAGTCAACTGCTCCAAATGGATACTCACTAAGATTGGGATGAAAACCCTGTGGTGGAGAAATAGGTCATCTGGAAAGTCTGCTCTGGCGTGGAAATGTTATGATTGGGGACATTTACATTACCTCATAGTAGAAGGTGTGCTCTAAACACTGTTGCCCACTAAAAACTCTTTAAGAGCAGTTAGTGGAAAGCCTGACTTACTGCGGAATCCCTTCTCAATCTCTCTAATGACAGCATGATGATTTAAAGCACAACTCTGGTTTACTGCAATTTGGATCAATTTGGATCTAATTTTTGCTAGTTTGACCAACATTCTTGTTGGTTTTTTAGAATTTTGCATTCATCAACTTAATTACTGAGATCAGGGAACAGTGACATTTCTACAAAATTATATATATATGTATATATAAAAAAAGGCACTGTAATGAGGATTCAACATCAAACATCCATATCTGGTAGATGGATTGATTTTCAAGTGTTCTCACCTTTGGTTTTATTGTCAAATAAATTCAGATTTTTTCATTTGATGATCAGAATTACCAAGATTATTTCTCTTATAAAGCTTTACTTTGGCAGTGTCAAAAATCCCAATAATAAACTAAGTGAATACAGTTTGCGGAGATAAAATCGTGACCATAGGTGCGGTAATCTGAAATGACACTTTCGGTTTTCAACAATCTATTTGTTCATGCAGGACCTGTGTGGAGCCTCCACCTGTGACACTCTTGGAATGGCTGATGTTGGTACCATGTGTGACCCAAAAAGGAGCTGCTCTGTCATTGAAGACGATGGCCTACCTTCAGCTTTCACCACAGCTCATGAACTTGGTGAGCCTCACCACAACAATCTATGACTCAAACATTGCAGACAGACATTCATAGTATCCTCAGTGAAAGATACCTGACTTCTTGTTTGTTCTCAACAGGACATGTGTTCAACATGCCACACGACAACGTTAAAGCCTGCGATGATGTGTTTGGAAAACTGCAGGACAACCATATGATGTCTCCCACCCTCATTCAGATCAATCGCACCAGCCCCTGGTCCCCCTGCAGCGCTGCTATCATCACTGAGTTTCTGGACAGCGGGCATGGTGAGTTTGGATGACTCAGATGACCCCTGTGTTTGACTGGAAACAACCTCATAGTGTGTTTGAAGAAGTGCAAAGCTGAAGCAAAGCCAGACAGAGGCTCGTATTGAGGGTGGCTGAGGTCAAACATCTGGTTAGGTGTTGATTATATTAGGAGAGCATGTGATCACTGGATCATGCACACTGCCACCATATCTGTTCGCGGCTTTGTTTGTCAGGGGATCAAAATATGACTTCTATGCAGCTAGTGAATCAGAGCACATTCTTTCTGGCTTTTCCCACATTTTTCCTGGTTAACAGACTCCTTATTTCCAACATGACAAATCGTTTGAGTTAAATAGAAGTGAGAGCATGATTGAATTTTAGTGTTCGTCAATGCATCAAATGTAACATCAGCCTGGCTTTGTACGGCATCACGCTGGCAGGAATGAAATTCATTTGGTTGGACGTAGATTGTTTGCCAAGCGGGCCTGACCACAGAACTTGGCACTGCAGTAATGCTAAACTTTTATTTTAAAACTGCCCAACATCTGTCCCAAATTAGAGGGTTTGTTCTTGGGGAAGTCACCACAGTGGTTTGGACAATATCTGCCCAATTCTTCTCATGCAGGTTTACTCCAAATAGACAAACATCTTGCTTCTTTCTGCGTCCATTTTAGAGATGCCCTGTGAACAAAAACCAAACAGATATACGGAGAAAGGAATACATACGACTTGATACAAAGTCATTTCTATTTAACAGCGTTGTAACTTGGCTTATATTTGCTGTCTATCATAAATCTGGACTTCAAAAAGCTGTGGGTTGAAAAAACATAATGCCACATGTTTTCATGCAGCTCTGTGCCCGGAATCGTTTGTAACCTGTTCATTCTCCGCATAAACACAATACCAGCTGTTGTTTCAGATCACAGATCTCTGGTGAGAGAATAGGAAGGAAGAGGTGAGGTTCAGTGTATTCAGTGCGGTGTGCCTTGTGTACACAGCATATCTGTTAATCAGTGCATTTCCTCTGCCAGATTTGTGGTGAAATAGCAGGAAACTAATTTGCCACTCACTGTAGTTCATTCATTCACCACCTTATTATCAGAATTGCGAATTCACCACAACACGAACAGCATAATAAATAGTTTAGAATCAGTGAACACAGTTTTTCCCCTCTTAAAACGACTTCTAGGATGTGTAAATTCCCCATAAGGGTGGAAAGATGTCTGAGTGCTTCTGAGACATAAAACCTCTTCCTAGAAGCCTTCTCATTCTCTACAGTTGATCTTTCATGGCTCCAGGCACCTGCTCGGCAAACCCTCTCCGTTCCTGGAAAGATTTCCTTGTGCAATTTATTTTAAATTGAGCACACTGCTTTCATCTTTTAACATCTGTCATTTTGGTGAAAAGGAAAAACAAGTAGATCTTCTGTTTTAGGTTAAATCTTATGGTCGATTCAGATAATTTAAGATTATTCTAATATAATTTTATCCTTGCAAGTCAAACCCATGGAGTAAGGGTGGGGTTAAACACTGGAGCCTGTGGATTTTAGAGAGACTTTGGGGATATACTGGTGGGAGTGACTGTGTGGGGGCTCATACATGTTTGTGTGTATGTATCTGTGTGCGGTGTGGTGTACACAGCATTCATTGCATCAAGGCGCAGTTTCTGACTGAAGTCCACCCTTCAAACAGCCCATAAACACAAGGGCAATGGCTGACCCTTTCCCACAAACCCACACACATTCCCATTTGATTAAAGGCCAGTGGAAATATTGATGAACTATAATGAATCTATAAGTGATCACACCTGGGAAACAGAAAAGCACTGCGACTTGAAATGACATTCAGTGTGTTCTCTCAGTCTGTTGCTAACAAAGTTTTGCTCTTTTAGGAGACTGTTTGCTCGACCAGCCTCAGAAACCACTGGTTCTTCCTGATGTCCTGCCAGGAGCATCCTACAACCTCGACCGCCAGTGTGAGCTCGCATTTGGTGAAAACTCTAAGCCTTGTCCCTTTATGCAGCCACCATGCGGTCGCTTGTGGTGCACGGGAAAGTCTAATGGCCATTTGGTGTGTATGACTCGACACTTCCCTTGGGCAGACGGCACCCACTGTGGGGACGGACAGGTCTGCGACAGAGGGATCTGCTCTAAAAAAGAGGAGGTCCAAAGTCTGAAGGTAAGACTCGTACGCCGACTAACAATTTGCTATCAATTGGATAAAACTAACCATTTTCACAATGGCCAAATGGAAAAGTACGTCAGTGGGTCATTTATTTGAAAAGTTTCATTTGTGTTAGACAAGCAACAATAGGTCCAACCTCAACTGTTGACTTTGCCTCTCAATACAATGACTCAGCATTTCTTGTTTTCTCCATACAATTGGGATATGATTAAATAATGTGTCATTTATACACATTCTAACATATGCAGCTTGGTTGTGTGTTTTTCAGGTGGACGGTCGTTGGGGTACATGGGGCCTGTTTGGCTCCTGCTCACGCACATGTGGAGGTGGTGTCCAGCTGTCTAAAAGGGAGTGTAACAACCCAGTTCCATCGAATGGTGGTAAATACTGCCAAGGGGTTCGGGTCAAATACCGCTCCTGCAACCTGAACCGCTGCCCTGACACAGGTACGAGTTGTTCAAAACAGTAATGTCCAATGACATTTCCCCCCCTAGAGCATTCCCACCTCTCACCTCCTGTAATTCTCTCCTCCTTCTTACCCCACTCTGTGCAGGTAAGACTTATCGAGAGGAGCAGTGTGCGATAAGCGGTCATAATTTTAACAACAATCGCATTGCCTCCTCTGCGGTGTGGGTACCAAAGTACTCTGGAGTGTCTCCCAACGACAGGTGTAAACTCATCTGCAGGGCTAATGGCACCGGCTACTTCTACGTACTGGCACCTAAGGTATGCAAATGTTACGAACTAACATTAATGTGACTGAGTGGAGGTTTGAGGATGTATAGGAGGGCCCGATCACACTTAAAAAATCATATCGCAATATTTTTAATCGCATTTGCAGATCCATGATTTGGATTGATCTTTTAAAGTACTGATGGATTTCTCTGTTTGTGCATTTATATCACATTAATTATACCACTATACCCATTATAGTCCCTTGTGTTTTCTTTGTTTTGATCAGATGGTGCCACTAGTTAATTGATTTATCTATATTTTTCATATTTCCTGTTATAATTCTGGAGCTCTCAATTGTTAAACAAAGTGAAAAACAAGCCCAGGCTCTATTTGTTTTTACAGATCTGCTTCACAGTGTAAGGGGTCTGTTCTCAGCCCATACCCTACCCTTCCGCTGAGTTTATCGAAAATCAGTAAAGTAATTTTTTTAGTTTTGACAGACAGACAAAACTGGAATATTGTACATAGCTTGGCCAATAACAAAAACAGAAAAACAGTCCCCACCTGGATTTAACTAAGTGAATAGGAGCAGTCCAGTGGATAATTACTGCAGTGATTAATATGTTTCAGCTGAGAACAGATTAATCCACTCTAACTGATGCAGTGAGTCGCTTCTCATTTCTTAGATAACCATCGGTTTGTAGAGAGCTTAAAGGTTGGATTGTATTTCAATGGAAAAAGGTCATGTGGTCTGATCAGTCTGGGTTGACCCTGTTGCAGAGTAATTGAATGCATCAGGGTGAGAAAAGAAGTGAATGAAGTGATTACCCATCATGCCTAGTGCCTAAAGTACAAGCCTGTGGGGGCAGTGTTATGATCTGGGGTTGGTTCAGCTGGTCAGGTATAGGTTCAACAACATGTGTTGAAAACATGATGGAAATACATGTGACATTGCATAAAGTTATCAATATATACGAATACATGTGTGTGCGGAAATCAAAGTTAAAGGCGATCCAATAAAATATTAAGTACTCTCTTTTCACACATAAATATTTGCATTTTGTGTCTCATCACAGAAATACTGCCCACATAAACATTTTCAAACCCATATTTTCTACTGCTGTAAATGGTGCCATGTTTAATAACCAAAATAACCTACTGAGTCAGTAATAGACTCGATACATTAAAGATATATTTTTTGAGAATTTAGGAATGCAGGACACAATAACAGTGGTTACAGAGAAGATAAATATATATGTGAGCGAGTTGCCTCTAGTCAGAGTATAAAGAATGAGGGAAGGAATGAAGGAGAGGAGAATTTATCTCTTTCAGATAGCAGGGTGTGGAGTGAGTTTGAGCAGCAGTGAAAGAGTTCACACGTCACTCCATCGTACTGACTGAGGAGGAGTAGATAAAAACACTCAGGGGACGCATTTCTCTGAATCACAGAGCAGCTGGATCTGATAAATAAAGGAGTCATGACTTTGAGAGAAATGAATTTACAGTACATTCTGTGAAGTGAATCTGAAGTGGAAATTTAGTGGCAGTTTTTTCAATATTCTATATGCTAGGATGGAAACATTTTGGTTTTGTTCACGGTCACATTTAGCACAATCATCTGTCACGTATTTAGAGAGAGACTGTTTGCATTGAGTAACTGTGTGTTTATTTACTTCAGGTCGTGGACGGAACTCCATGTTCCCCTGATTCAACAGGGGTGTGTGTCCAAGGCAAGTGCATTAAGGCTGGATGTGACAGCAAAATTGGCTCCACCAAAAAGTTTGATAAATGTGGAACGTGTGGAGGTGATAACAAGGGCTGCAAGAAGGTGTCAGGACTCTTTACAAAGCCTGTGTAAGTAAAACCTATTAAAACTGCTCTTAATCTTTAGAGAGCAATGCTTTTGTCATCCTTTTTGTCTGTTACATCAGCATGGGTTGTGCACATTTTACTGGATCTTCTTTATAGAAAGAGGAATTAAAATACAAAACAAGGAAATAGAAATAGAAATAGGAATAGGAATAGAAAAAAAATGTCAAGTAAATGACCCCATTTGGTTGTGTTTTGTAGTTCCCCAAAATAGAAAATGAAAATCAAACCATTTTTTAAAATTTCGCTCATTGCCTTTTCACCAGGAAATTACCCTATATTTCAACTTTTATTTTGTATTTTAAACAAAAATCCTCTTAAATTCTCCTAAATTGAACACACTGGCCCTTTAATAGATGTTTCTGAAATGAAAATCCAATGACGAATACATACAGGCCCAGCATGATTAAATCACTGAATCCACTTTATGAGTGTTCATTGACTATAACATTTTCTTTTCCATGCAGGCATGGCTACAACTTCGTGGTCATGTTACCAGCGGGTGCAGCCAACATTGACATCCGACAGCGAGGTTACAAGGGAATGACGAGTGATGACAACTATTTGGCAGTAAAGAACAGTGATGGTCATTACCTGCTCAATGGGAACTATGTAGTGTCAGCTGGGGAGAGGGACATCATCGTAAAGAGCAGCCTTTTGCGTTACAGCGGCACAGCTGGATCCTCTGAAATCCTGCAGGGAGTGAAACCCTTGGGTGAATCTTTGACTGTGGAGGTGCTCTGTGCTGGCAGGATGACACCTCCTAGAATCCGCTACTCCTTCTACCTGGCCCGTCAGACTAAAGAGGACAAAACCCAGAAGAAGGAAGGGAACGCAAACTCTCAAAACAGCGTCCTATCTGAGGATGGTGTCACGGTGAAAGGGAAAGACACCTTGAAGAAAGCTTACAGCAAAGAGGATCCTTCTCTTGGCAAATGGATATCTACAGGGTGGGACCAGTGCTCAGTGACCTGTGGCAGTGGGACCCAGAGGAGGATGGTGCAGTGTCTGAGGCCAGATGGGAGGCCAGGGTTGGACTGTGATCCTGCACAAAAACCCTTAGCCACAAGGATTTGTGGAGACCCATGTCCTGAGTGGAAGATTGGAAACTGGTCACCTTGCTCCAGAACCTGTGGAAAGGGCTTCAAGAGACGGCCTTTGGACTGCAAAACTCAGACTGGACATTTGCTGCCAAGGGACCACTGCATTGGCATACGCAAGCCACAGGAGCTGGACTTCTGTAACCTCAGGCCTTGCTAATGACTTAAACCTACAGACTATAAACCTATTGTTTTGACTGGACTGAAGTGGAACTGAACTAAGCATCACACATGTTGTGTTTGTCAGGTGCAGATTTTTCCACCTGCATCATGGGGCTGTAAGAAGATGATGATGGACACTTACTTGGAAGAACAACAAGAATATTGGAAAGCAAGTGAAAGCCGCAGGATAAATGCTGGAAGATATTTTGCTTGGAAGATATTTTTCACTGCCATCACTCCGACCTCAAAAGACACTCTCCAGGTCTAACTTGATGGCAAATCAACATAATATAAGTTTAGATAAAAATGTGTTGAATCACCCTCTCCACTGTCAGCAGGTACTGAATACCCATTCTCAAGCAATCATTTTGGTTTATTTTATAAGTCTGGATCGAGTCATAACATTTTCACTGTGCAGATTTGGTGTTAGTTGCATCTCACTAAAAGATCAGTGAAGGATGT
>JAPQRQ010000007.1:15639053-15649650 GCA_037367365.1 Apogon talboti | reverse complement strand
ATCCTTTATTTTTTCAAAAAGCAGATACACTGGGATTGTCCCACTATCAACAAACTCACTTAAAACATAATCCCTGTGTGCTGCACAACACTTTATACAGACAAGGACAATCCATTTATGGCATTATGCATGATGCACTACATCTGTCTCTCATTTGTTTTCTTCAGGGAATCTTTAAAAATCTTGGAATAGGTTCTGAAATAAGCAGATCACTTCATAATTTCTGTCTTTGTACAGATATAAAATAGTTCATACATAGTTGCTGCACTGCTGCTGCATTGTTTATCCAAACCAAATATTATTTTTTAAAATCTGTTAGCTAACAGCAATATGACTAAAAAAAAGAAGAAAGGATAAGTTTGGAGGTTCTAATAGGTTATAATACCCACATGCTGCATTCCCTCTTCTGCAAGAGTTCTCCTTAATGTACCATCACAATAAGACAAATGCCACTTCTCAGCATCTAAGTTAGAAGTAGGAAGTAGGCTTCAGTAATACACAACCTGCACATGGCTGGAAGGACAAATAAATCCTATCCATTTAGTTTAATTAACTGCTGGAGCTTCATATAATCTTGGGCTGAATGTATTAGTGATGTACCAATCTATTGGCTTAACATCGGTGAGAAAAGTATTTAATTTGTTATTATTTCAATACCAAAATAATGATCTGTAGTGACTGATTTGGAAAACAGACTCCCTGACTTGTTATCTCTTGACATGCAGCTCAGTGATGGCATATGCAGAGCTGTGTGCATCTACAATGAGTATGTAGACACTAATGTTGACAATAATGATCAATTATAAGTAAGGTTTATTGATTAGTCTGCTAATGGTTGGAATGCTAGCAGAGAGAAAAAGATTCATACATGCTTTTCTCATTTCTATGTAGCAATAATGCTTTGCTAAACATAGATATATTTATTCTACTTTTTTTCAAGTAGAACAAAAATGCAAGCTATCTAATTAAGCTCTGAAACCAAAGAGTACCTGTTATTCAAAGTATTTGTTTTTAACAAAAAAAACCAAAAAACAAACAGACCACAAAAACTGCTGAATTCATAGCATCAGTTCAAAGATTCATGATCGGTGCACCCCTACATTGTATTTTTTAAGAAAATTTTTAAGTTTGGTACTTCTTTATTTATAGTGTAGTCAGAAAGGACTGACTACAGCTAAGAGTAACTCTGCAGGCAAGTGGCTGTTTTATTAAGAGGAGAAACGAATGTGAACTTATCCTTTAAATACTAATCAAATACAGGTCTGCAGTAACACCCATGTTAACTGTGTTTTACCCCAAGACCTTTCCTGACTTAAACTGTGTCAGTGCAGGCAGCATTTCTCGTTTTCACTGTGCCTTCTGAGCTAAAACAACACAGGGCAGCGAAGCACCGACTGCTGTTTCCCTCCTCGTCAACTGGCGTGGCCACTCTCTGATCTCATCATGGTTTCAGTGCTCATCTGAGATATATGGGCTCAGCCTGATGTTTGATGCATGTTCATACGTATACACATGGTGCTTAATTCCTGCCTCCTGTCTTCTTGTTTGAGTGTTTCTTTATTGCCCTTATCAGTTTGACCACAACAATCGTCTTCTTAGTTCGCAGTGTTCAGCCAGTCGTGGAGCGTGTTAAGTCATGCCTGTCTGGCACAGTTACCACAGATAATTTATTACCGATGAAACGATAAACCGGAGAGGAAGAAAAACTGGCGAGCGCTTTGTTATGCCGTACACATTGTGTGTCTTCCTGAATCTCCTTGTTCTTGGCCCCACAGCCTGAGCCAAGCAGTTCTTTTCTACACACTTGATGAAATCCTGTAATCCATTATATTCCTATTTTGTTTTTTAAAGGGGCCACATTGTCCAATCCCACGTTCAACTACAGGATGGTTATTGGGCTAGTTGGATTATTATTGTATTTTATTTTATTTTTTAAAATTTTTTAATGTTTTGTTTTTGTTTGTTTCGTTTTGTTTTTTTTACCAGCTTTTGCATTTTGTACAGCAAAAGAAACCAATGACCTACACAGGCTGTGTTGTATACTATGTATACATTTATTAGCTCTGTGGAAAAGTAATGAAAATACTTTTTTATCTTTTTAATTTCTACACAGGCAGTTATAATTGTCTTTGACTTCTGTATATTTATTCCAAAATAAAACCATTAATGTAAAACTGGGACTGAAATATTGCATTATTGCTATGCACATCCATCCAATTATATCCATGCTGATCATCACTGGACTGATTTTTCACACCATTTTCAACATACCTCTCCTATTTCTGAACCTATATGTTGAATCAGAAAAGGCATTGGCACATTCAAGACTGGAAAATCTTGCAATCCAAAAAAACATTGTTGGAAAATGAAAGCAGGAGTGCATTAGGTTAAAAAAAAACATACCGAGTCTATGTGTAGAGGCAGATTTCTACCTGTAGTTAACCAGTTAACAGTATTTTTTATGAAGTGTCTTAAAAAACGAGTGGTAACATTGCTATGAAACCTTTCCTCTGAACAGAATAGAAATTGCAGATCAAGTGTGGACTAAAAACCACATGCTCTCTGTGAACATATTCCAAACTCTCACATCTGTAGCTACAGTACAGTGCAGAGGTTCGATGGGTGGCCAGCATGCCTTGCATTTCACTGTTACCTATAAACTCTACTTTGCCGTGCATTTGTTTCACAGTCAACATTTCAGACATGCAACTACAAATCTTTTCCACTGCAGTAATGTGGACTCGTTCTCCCAGTCTGCGTCTGCAACCAGTCCAAGAAAGCAGCTGTGAGTGTGTGTCGAGGTGGAAAATCTGAATTGTGTGATTCTGACTTGATGACTTATGCATGTCTGAGGACTGAGGAAACAGGTCAGAGTCAAGCATGGGAGGTCTCGTTTCAGACATATTTTAAACATTTTTTAACAGAAGGAAGTGATGTGTCAGAAAAGGTTGCTTGACCTACATACATGCAGATAGAGGAAAATCTGGAACCGAGCCAATGTAAATATTTATTTGTTCCCCTCTTTGGTTTTCAGTCGTATCTGGTTGCGGTTTTGGGGGGTTTTATTGGGCCAGACGCTTTATCAAATAGAACATTTAGTTTTACCGAGTGAGGTTACCAGGTGAGTTCCTACATTTAGGGAATCCAGTTATATTTGTAGAACGAGGGAGACTTTATAGATATGTCTCAATGTTAAATAATTGATTTCACAGTTTTGTAAATAATTGGTTTTCCTCACATAAAGAACAATTAGATTAGCAATTTGATACTCCTCTCTGCAGATTTATGGCAAATAAATAATATGGGTCAACCTTTGCAAAAACCTCTGATTTGATGTACTGTGTTTTTTATTATTGATGTATCCCATTTTCTGTTTAGCAAAAGTTAGCAAAATCTAAATCCTCATCAGCAAACCTTTCCACTCCACCAAACGACTGAATGAGTGGGCCGAGACTTTGTTTGCTTTGTATTTTAATTCTCACATGTGTGCAAAGTTCTGCTTCGCCCATCGCTGCTGCCTGGTGTTGACACTCAGCTGGTGTCTTCACTGAGTTCACCAGCAGCACACTCTAGTTTAAAAACCAACTACACTGCAAGATCTTTTACCTCTTTTAATACCTCCCCCAGTGAAAGAAAGGCTTCATCACTATTAGTGGAACCATAATCAGCTAAAACTTTCTGGAGGTAATTAAGTTGAAGATCCCAGTGACAAATTTCCTATGTGGCGTCTTATGTCTGATCAGCAGCAGATTTTTAGTTTTGCTGAGTCAGATTCAGACACACCGCAGACCATTTTAAAGATGCCCCAGCTCTGAGAGGGGCTTTATACACAGTCATGTGATTGTGAATGGCTACATGCTAAGGCTCAATGAGAGGCCTCATTAATGCACGTCTCGGAGGAGGTCTGCTGACTGCTGCAGGAACGGGATTTATCTGTAAACAACAGTGGTGACAGATTCACAGCTGACCACTTTTGTAATGATTCAGCCATTGAGACTGCGTCAAACTGCGTGCCAGTTTAATGATACATTTAGCTTTATTGTGTGGCTGTGGCTTTGCTATCCACCAAGTATCACTAGCAGTCTGCAAACAATTTAATGAGCACGACATATGCTGTTGTGTTGAGTTTACATACAGACTTGAGTAAATGCATAGAATTACAGTAGTGGAGTTAATGCATATGCAAAATCACATGGACACAGTGCACTATTTTATTTCTACAGTTCACTATCCTACATACTGGATAGCATTTTACAGAAGCATTTGTGACAGATCAGATATCCCATATCTGCAATGTTAATTTTGTGGACATCGGACAAATAAACAAATTGTTTATTTGTGGATCTGTCAAGATAGGCTGTATGCTCCTTCGTCAAGTAGGATTTGGAAGTAAAGGTCATTTACGGGTCTGTAATGTGCACTGATAACAATATTTGCATTCTTAAATCAACATACAGTACAAATTAATTTCTCAAATACATTAGTTGACATGCTATTTCTTGTCACACCCTAGATGATTTTAGATAAAGCCAGTACATATACACCAGTAAGAAGAATATCTAATTTGTAAGAGCAACCTGGCCAAGTATTTATATAGTATTTATATAGTCAAATGTGTATATAATCATATTTTCTTGCATCCTACATTATATGCAGTTGCATGAAAATATTTTTATGTCGTTTGGCCGGATCTGTGATCTTTCTGACATATGTATCCGGTCGAGATATATGACACATATCCTATCCAGACATTTTATCCGTAAGCATCTGTAACAGATCAGATCTTCCTGTATTCTCTCTGTAAATGTTATGGGTATGTGAAAGAGACATAAAATTGTATACTATTGGATCTTTACAGATACTAGGGAGTTTTGTACAGTAAGACTTCTCAAGTAATGCAGGACGATGGCTAATCACAGGCATTTTCTGACAAGCGGGGGGGTTAAAGCTGTGATAGACAGACTACTGATTGGTGACCGGATTCAGTCAGATCTGACTTTACTGTTCTACCTCATGTCTTGACATGGAAGATAAGTGTCTTATAGAGAAACAGCGTCAGGCCATTTTTATTTGGACAGGGAGAGAAGGAAGATATGTCATTCTGGCATTTTTCCAGTTTGTTTTCAGCTCTTAAAGACCCAATCTAGGCTCTAAATTATAATACTTTTTTATGGGTTGATATAAACATTATGCTTTGTAAAACAGAAATGACGTGAAATTGACTCTAGTGGCATGATTATGGCTGAAAATAAAAATGAGAAACACCAGTCCTGTGCTGCAACGATAACACATAACATGATAAATTAGGCAGAGGAAGAAACAAAAATCCTGCTGCACTTTTTCTGAATGTCTGCACTATTTTCAAGTACATTCAAAGGTGAACATTTTTGGGCACAGTTTGTATGTCTGGTTTTTAATAGCTACACAAAGAGAAATATTTAAGGCAAATATGATAAGGAAAGATTAAAAAACAGTCATGTAGCAGGGAGTAGTTTGTAGATGCAAAAAGATAAACATCAGACTTCAGCATGTTTATGTGGCTGGTCTGTGTGAGGACAGGGTCACTGAGGACGTGCCTTTGGCCAGAACTTATTATTTACTAAATCACAGAGCGTTTAAGTGGAGTAATGACCACTTTCTGAACTTAAGTATTTAGTGTCAGGGCTTTGAATACAAAGCTTTGATAGGTGGTTACAGAATGCAGACATTTTAGCCAGAAGAGTCATGAGAATAGACACCAGACACCACAGAAAACAATGACCTGTATCAGTCATCACCAATAAGCTTCAATTGTTTAGACATTCTCCAAAGAGTAGAACATTTCTAGTGTTTGCATTTGGGGGGAAATGTTAGAGAGAAACATAACAAATATAGTATGTGTTTTTGGCTGCACTCAGACTAGTTTATTTTCTTTTTATGCTGCTCAGAAGTTAAAAAAAAAAAAAGTGGTACTTTTAGTAGAAGGTTGTTATAGTTCATATTTTAATAACAGAAAGAAACAGCAGCAGCTTGTCACTGTGCAAACACTGTAAAAGAATGTCCTGGATACAGCTGAACACTGCTCCAATGCAGCTGCAAAAGAAAGAATTTAATGTTTCATTTGAGTTGCTCATCCAAAGACACACACTCAGATCTAAATCTGAGGTTTCATATTCCATTTACTCTAATCAAGGTCCCACAATGAAGAGAGAGATTAAGTAGAACCATGTGTGCTTCATTTATGAGAGGGAACATGGTAAGTACCCAAAAGTGGGGGGCTTGTTTTAAAGTTCTGACATTTATTCTTTGCACTATAATTTGAATTTCAGGGACAAACCCCTGAATGAAAAATATGGTATCAATCATGGATGTGTGATCACAGAGTGTATGCAGAACAATGAAAGAGCAGGACACAAGCTGGCGGCTTTGGACATGCATGACTGTTTTGGGTGGTCCGGCCGCTTTGGATCCTTTGTTTAACCCCAGCTCAGAGTGGGTTGATTCGCCTAAAACGTGCCCAGGAATAGTTCAGCGATAGGTGGCCAAAGAATGACGAACTAAATGCAAATAAGTGCAATCTGTAATTCATTTCCTCAAGTTTCAAGACTTTTTACTGGAGTACATCTAAAGAGGAAAAACACTGCATATGCATAATGTATTCAGGTGAAGGGTTCTGTTGCAGCAGCATGGATCAGACCCTCTGCTTCGCTCTGCTGTTTAGTTTGTAGCTGGCTCCCGGTTTCAGCTGGGAATGCTAATGATGCTAGTGAGTCGTTTACAGGGGGGAAAAAAATGGCAAGTTTTTTCCTGTAAAGGGACAAGTTCCTGGCAGCGACAAATAATCTGCTGATTTTCAAAACATCAAGTTATGCCTTTAACCTTGGCACAGCGGTGAGGTTAAGTCCTGCTGCCTGCGGTTAATATGTGTTTGGATTTTGGCCACATCAGTCTGGCCCGACCAGTCCCCAAAGGCTGAGTTCATTTCTGACTGGCTCAGCATCTTGAATGGAGAAGGAGGGGATGAAGTCATATGGTGATGCTATAAACCTATAAAACTTGAGAGTTTAACAGAGCTAAGTTCATTTATTTCTGCTGTGTCTGTCCACGTGGGAACACGGACAACAGACGATGTGGTATTAGAAAAGCTGTTCATTCAATCCTTAAGTTTCTGATTGTTAAATGAGCAGTTGAGAGCTCTAATTATAAGTTATGATTTATGAACAAGAGCAATCAAGACCAGGATCCAACTAATCCAAACCTGCTGTAGGGAAAACACCCTAAAACACGTCTGGAAAAATCATCAGATCTGTTCTGGCTGAAATGACACACAGAATGAATAATCCTCATGTAAGCAGCGCAAACACAAGGTCATGTTCTGCATATTGACATAAAATGTAGGAGCAATAAATGTAGATGTTTTCAGGTAATATTTTCATTAGTTTTAAATCCTTATCATGGTTATTTTTTATTTGGTTTGAGCTGTCAATGTGGAGGACACAGAAGTGAAAACCCGGTCAAGATGACACGCAGATGTGAACAACAACCACAACACCTGCCCAGAATACTGAGGAAATAAATTAAGCAAAGTATGAACAAACAAAACAAATCTGATTCAAAGAAACCCTCCGAGCATTTTCGACAGTCGGAAAGAGCTGCAGAGCTTTGCTTCCTGTTGGCTTCAATATGTTAGCATGGGGTGAACTGGAATTCATATCAGAAAAGCACTTCAAGTCATTATTTTTGGTGGAGAATAAATTGCAAATGTCTCCACAGGTTTCTGTCATGTTTTGCCAAAGGTTATGGCGAGGGACACCATGTTTCCAATCTCATTTTTCATTCAGTCTTTCCTTTTTTTTGGTCACATCACAAAACAGAACAGACTAAACGAGCTCTCTTTACAGTCTATCAAATTAAAATGTGACTAAATATTGTCATATTTTAAACTATATTTAGCTGAAAAGTTATTTTCCAGATGAAGAGGTAGAGCGGCTTTTGGATGTGTGCAAATTGGACACCAGATGTGATAAATTATCTTCAGGTGCACTTCTGTTTTTTTGGCACTCTGATTTATCAAACCGGCCTCAGATTGTCATTCTCCAGCTGTGAAACTCAGAGATCGACATGAGTAATGATTGAGATTATGATGATGAAAAATGTCTGTTTTCCTTTCTAAGTTTCCTATTGAAAGGGGACCAACAACTGCGTGATGGCAGCGTGCCAGAAGGCTCGAGGGCAGATTAAAAACAACCTGCTCATTTCCACAGAGACAGAGGGAAGGAAGGTGTAGACAGCTTTTACAAGACAATGTTGTATTTCATGCAGCGAATATTTGGGTGACATTTTATAAAATATACAGTTTAACTCTTTCAGAAGAATAACTACATTTTGTTCAAATGATAAATGTTAAAAAAAAACAAAAAAAACAAATCAAAACATCAACAATGAGAACAATACCACACCCAAACACTGCAAACAACCTAAACCTTACAAACAGTTCTAAACACTAACAAACAGGTAATGAATTCATTGTTTGTGCGGAAAGTTTACAGTTTAAAGAAAATGTTTCTATTTTATTTACCGAGCATTTTTATGGAAAACACATCGACTTAATCCTTGAAGGCATTAATTTATAGTTAATGAAAAACAAAGCTGAATAAAAAGACATATGGTAATGATAGCCTTTTTACATCCCCTACTGCACAACTCATTTAATAGTCCATCAGCCATTTGCCATTTTGCTGAGAGCTTGTGGTTATGAAGTTAATCACTGGTCCATGTATTTTTATGTAATGTTTTTACTGACACGCAGGAGCTCAAGAGCCACTTTTTCCTGAGCACATTTACTGAGTTATTAGATCAAGAACTAATGTATGGAGTTTTTATGTAAAATATATCCTATCAGGTTCTTTACATTTAGTGTTTAAAAGAACATATATATTTGTAAAAAAAAAAAAAAAAGCCTATTTGCCTCTATTGTTTTGCTAATGAGAACATTAACCCAACTGTTCTAATGTGATAGAAATCAAGTTCAATATTATGAACAGAAATAACCATATGATTTAACATTGTCATCTCAGGTTGGGACCAAAAAATTCCTGCTTTTTGCTTCTTTAAGTGTAGTTTTTCTTCATCGTTGTAGATGACTATCTCATCATGGCATTACTAATGTTGTGGCCACCTGCAACCTGTCATGACTATATCATATTGTGAATTACTCTGTGATTCCCCCACCCCCAAAGTCTGAAGGACAGGGTATTTTTATATCCATGTTCACCCCTACATCTTCAGTCTATGGTGTGAGGAGGAACGCTAATCATGTGAGATCTGTCTCCTAAATCTGAAACAGCCTTGAGAAATTCTCTTTACGTCCTTGATGCGACAGACAGACACTAGGTCATTACATTCTTAAAAAGTGAGAGGCCTCTTTTCTGTGAATGACCCTACTTTATCCGTCACACATTCCATGAAAAGAAACTACAAACTGGAGCTAGCAACTGGTTAGCTTAGATTAAAAATAAACTAGTGCACTAAAGGTAACAATTGTTATGTCTCATTTGCAGAATATGAGGAACTGAAGTTGTGGGCCTTTATGTATATCAGCTGCAGAATGTACCAGGCCTTTATTTGAGTAGAGGCAGGCCTTTATTTCTAATTTCTCTGTTTAATAAGTCGGTTTTGTATGAAACCTTATTTTGATATTAAAAGAAAGCAATGAGCTTTTTTACAAACACAGTTTCTGTTACAAAATAAAAGCTGTCTTGCATTTCTGTGGATAGAATCTATACAATGCTAAACATCGCTTTCATCGTGCAAACATTATCTTCATGTTATGCTTTGAAGGTTCTACAAATGACACACCTGCAGTGACTGAGGTCAGACAATAGCACTTCAGATGAATGAGAACAATACAATATTGAACACATCACATTATATTGTTGAATGGATTAAATTAAACTTGTTAAGTGTACATTGGAGTTAACTGTCAGCACATTTCATGACAAGCCCCAGAGGTTTACCCATATTATTTTTTACCTGCCCCAAAGGAGAAGCAGCTTTTATTTCATTATTTTGCTATTATTAGAGCCCGAGCTTGTAATTGAATTCCAGTGTTTACTTGGGGAACTACAGTACATATCCTTAGTTTTGTTGGCTTGGCAGATATTCCTGCAGGCAACAATCATACTTAAACGTTGGCAATAATTATTTTACCCAGTAACAAATTGCCATTAAAAAGGACTATAGTTTGAAACAGTGTAATTTGTGCATGCAGTGTATTGCCTGGAAGTTTACCAATGGAAGTTTCTGAATTTAGACAGCATGAATGTCTCCCCACCAACCAGCTAATGTTACACAACCTGCATAAAAACCAGTTGGTTGGTGTTTTACAGAGGGTTATGTGCTTATTTAAGAGTGATGAGGGTATGAATATGTGTTGGCCATAGTACTGGTGACTTCCTGGAGTCTCGCTGGTCGCCTGGCAATGTAACTGTAAAGAGCCAGGGAGGTTAATTCTCCAGTCTCAAAGAAATGATGCAACACATAAAACCAAATACCCATAAAATAAAAAGTAACCAGTTGCCGCATTTCAGGTTCGGGTGAAATAAACCAAGACAGAACA
>JAPQRQ010000007.1:15597649-15634174 GCA_037367365.1 Apogon talboti | reverse complement strand
TTATTAATTTGGAAATTATGAGCAATTTAAAAAAGTTGGGGTGTCGAAACACCCCAGGTGACTAACGTAGGGTTAAGCTGCTTCTGCTTTGAGTGGATGTAACTGTGCTGATGCGCCATGAGAAAATAATCAGGACATCTTTTTATTAAAGGTGATTTCGTGAGTGACTGTAAGGCTTTAAAGTGAGTCGCCATTGGACACAGACATCAGACATATGTTCTGTTTTACCTCAAAAGTCTGCTGACCCATGGGTCTCTTAAAGTTTGTCATTCTTTAAATCAGGGAGTAATAACAAAATAGGCCACAGCCCCATGGGGCAAGATGATTTCTGTTTATTATTCTGTATTATTCCAAGGTGGCTAATAATGAGAGATTACAGAGATAAACGTCTCTCACTCACATAACCTTATCTGAGCTGTCAGCAGTAAAAAAAAATCCATCACCAGAAGGGAATTAGAAGCAAAGCCAAATGCAGATTGCAAATGTAAAATATGAGTTGAGAAGTGATATTTATTACTAATGTAATATTGTGTGTGAGTGTTGGTGGGACCTTCTGAGCCACAATAAAAAATTCTTTTGGCCACGCTCTAGTTTGGAGCTTTGCCTTCCCTGGCAACAGTCCCTGTGTGCTTTTACTGCATTTCTGGTTGATAAATGCCCCAGGAGAGGGAAGGCCCAGTGGTCAAAAAACCCAAAGCTACGGCCAGAGTTCCTTCAATCCATGACGCCTTCTTTCAAAGTATAAACCATGATTGATGTCCATGTTTTAGCTGAGAACCTGGGAATGGTCCCTGGAGTCAAGGTCATGACACAGCGGGCTGGGAAACAGTTTTGGAGAATGAATTTGCTTAAAGACTTTAAATTCCAATAAACAACATTCCTGCTACATGGTGTGGCTTGCCACAAAGGCCGACATGCTTTTGTAGAACCAAGAGAATGGGAGTTTTAAGGATTTAATCAAAAAAACATTTGCATGACTTATTTATTTTCACTCTTTGCAAGCAAGGTCAGAGAAAATTACAGTCAATAGAATATGACACCTTTCGTGTTCTAAGTATTTTTCTATTTGCATGGTGCCAATGTTTCAGAGGTTGCGTGAATGTGTACATCTCATTTCAGTCAGAGTTTTACCTTCATTTCTTCTCTGTTTTTCTAAACATTTTTTTTTTACAAATGTGTGGTGTAAGGTCTTGACATTCAAAACAGACATTTGCTCAGATTTACAGACACTTTTACAGTGTATAGCCAATTGCTTGTAAAAAAAAAAAAAAGATCCATTATTTGCCTGATCTGTTTTCAATTTATTCATCACAGACATGATTTGTTTCCAGTAATAACAATCTGTTTTGTTTCCTCTCAAAACATCTCACCCTTCTCAAAATGGGAGTCTATACATCTCTTTAAGATGCATAGTGGTGGGTGAATAGTTCACATTCCATCCTGATACCATCAACAAGACTGAAACTTATAAGTATCATTTAACAGTATCAATATTATGTTTTATTTATGGTCTGATGTTAGTGGACACTTTTCATTTAATTGTGTCACGAACCCTGCTGTGCTTCAGCTTTTAAAACATATGTGGTCTAATAAATGTAAAAGTATTACCAGCATTTTTTTTTTGGCTCTTTTATAATACAGGATACAAAATGGATGTGTTTTTTGAGGAATGGCTTTAAAAAATATTCCTGCTGGGCTGTGAAAATGTTGTGATAAATTATAGTAAAAACTGGCCAAACACTGGAAAATTGTGGCAATGAACATTTCAGTTGATATACAGCAGCAAGAGTTATGGTAAAACTAGTACATACAGTATACTGTCCAAGAAAAAACAAAAGAAAAAAAACAAAATCGAACTCGATTATTTTGTTGGCCCACCCTTAGCCTTGGTACACATTCTCTGTGGCTTCATTAATGTCACAAACACACTCTGTGGAGGCCAATCCATGTGTGAAAATGATGTCTCATACTCCCTGAGTCACTCTTTCACAATTTGACTCTGATGAATCCTGGTATTGTCATCTTGGAATATGTATGTATTATTGGGGAAGAAATAAAACTACTGATGTTCAGACCTGGTTATTCAATATATTCATTTTATGGACACATAACATTGTGAACCTAGACCTGACCAACTGAATCAACCCCAGATTCTATTGTATTGTACTGTATGAACTAGGCATGATGGGTAATCACTTCACCCACCTCTCTTCTCACCCTGATGCATCCATCATGATAACCTACTCCCTGTATCAGTTAAAGGGTTAAAGAACTTGTTGTAGGTGAAAACTATTAATCACTGTAGCAATTATTCAATGGAAGGATTTTAAGTATGCGCTTAGTTAAATCCAGGTGGCCAGTGTGTGTTCACTGTTAGTTCCTCATTGAGATACATGTTGGATCTTTGTTAATGATTATAAAGTACTTATCCCAAATATGTATATTCTGCAAGCACTATGTCAACAACTAACAGTTTTCCATAACCTACTAAAGATGATAGTAAGTAAAGGATTTGTCTGTGCTAAGGACTTTGCTAAGTTTGCAGTTTGTTGATCCGCGGTTCAGACAAAATTGTGACAGTTCTGACCATGTTCGGACAATTCCAAACAGATCTTTAGTGCAGCTACTGACAACACAAACCATAGAGAAAAAGGAGGTGATTTGTGGTTTCACTGTGGTTGTTATCTGTCTACAAACAGAGCTAAGCTAACAGAGCTATAATGTAAACTATCAGCTGATTTAGCACATGACATGATACAGTGTTAGTTTGACCAACTGTCTAATGTATGCTCTCATTGTTCGGTAATAGCACTTAAGCATTAAATATGGTATGTTCTTATGTGATAAAACACAGAACTACAAGATTTTACACATCCAGATGAATCTAAGTCTTTCAAACTGAGAATGTTTTCCCTTTACTAAAGTCAGATCTGGCTCATAAATAATTTATCAATGGTCAGTGTAAGTCATCCATATTTATTAAGAATGATTATTCTTTATCACCATATAAGACCTATACTAGACAAAGATCATAATGTTATGTACTATACATCAACTCCCTTATGTACTATAGACAATCTTTGAATAAAAGGTTATGAATGAAAACTGTCAATGTCCATGTAGCAGCAAGATATCATATCAACTATGATCATGCAGTATAAGTCAATAATACTGTAAATGATCTATAATGAGTCATATAGAAACTCTAGTATAAGTAACTATTTAATGGTGACTATTTCTACTGTAATACTATATATTATAATAATGTTGTATAAAATCACATAATTATTGTATTGAAATCATAAAAACCATCAAAGAGACAGGCTGATGAATAGCTGCACACCATAATCTTGTAAAGTTCAAACAGCTTATCAAGTGCACACATGTCTGGTGGGATATTCAGCTCTTTTTTTGTGCGTTTCACTCGACACCCCTGCGGTGCCCTGTCTGGACGGCTGCCAGAGGCGTCAGTCAGAGAGACTCCAAAACGGATGTGAACGTCTTCATCACGCCTGTCACAGCAGCTCAGAGGCCTTTCAGCGCTCACACGTCTAATGCTTCATTTAATGCAGGTGTAGTTTTGGGTCTGGGCCAGAGTGCCAGATAAGAGATGACATCAGCGCATGAGTTCATGGCAAACACAATACGGCGCAGTAAATCTGTGTCTTTACCAACATACAACCTGTGGCTGATTTCCTGCAGTGGCCCTGCAGGGATTTCTCTCAGAGCACCTCTGCTTTGATGTATTTTGTTGGCGAGTACACTTTTTTTTATACAATAGGTCATCCGCTCTGCTAAGTTTTAAAATAAGCACATTGTGTTGACTAGATTTAAGCACGTTATCCAAACTGTACCATGAAAACACGAGCTACATGCATTTAATTGGATTTGTTTTAAATGAAAAAACCTTACAGTTTGTTTAGATAGGGGAAAACATTCATTCACCCATCAGCAATGGATTTTATATCTTGTCCAAGCGCTTTAAACATCAGCAGTCTATTTCTTTTGGTCTAAAAGAAGAAAACGGCAAGAAAGGAAAGCTTTAACAGGATATTTAATGTGTTCACATGAATTACACCTCATCCGAGTTTTAATGTGTGAATATGTGTGTTGATATGTATGAAATTTATGTTTATGCGAGGATGACATGTAATGATAATAAAGTTAAAGATAGATATTCACAATGACATAGCCTAAGTGCTTTTATTTGGCCTATTTTTTTAAGTTAATTCATTTTTGACATTATTATGCTCTGTATGCAGCCTGTGTTAGTCCTTTACTGTTTTATTCTGTTCTGCCTGATCTTTCCGTACTATCAGAATGTTCAAGTTCAAGATATCTTTAATATCACCGGCGCGATTGTATGAAGACAACAGATTTACATAAAGTGTCACCAACGTTAAGAACCAACAAAACAGTAATAAATAAACGTAAATATCCCATTGCATTAAGGAATTCTTTACTTTGTTTGTCCTCCATTTTGACTTTGACAATCTACAAACCAGATGGAAGCAAAACAAACCCACATTTCAAGTCGTCCTAGATTGACTGAGCTTTCCCCAAAGACCATATAAAGACGTCGGAGATCATGCAATGGTCGGCCTGCAATTTTACTGTACATGTATTCAATGTTTCGCTGTCACTTCCTGTTTGTAAGACAGTGATCCAAACCAGCAAATAAAAGAAAAGGTGACGCTTGATTCACTGTTGTTGAATGTTGTTGTTTTACTGGTTTTCCTACCATTGGGATAACACTGGCACATTTACAGTAATGTACTATGTCCCACAATAAATAAAAATAAACAACAGATTATTTATTTGTCAGTGATTATGCACAAAAGCGTCAATCTCATAAGGGAAGAGATGCACTGCACTAGATTCAGTCACTTGCTAATTTCAATCTGCTGTCCATGTGTGTTTGTTTTCAATAACATGTGCATAAAACAAAGCTGTGATTTATTAAAATGATTTCTTCGAAGTGACTGGTCTTACCTTTTCTAGGAGACAGTAAACTAACTCCCTCTTATGAATTATAGATGAGGCCTGTTGTGCAAGGGGCTATTCCAAAAACAGGGACCCGAGAAATGAGTTTTGGAAACACTGATTAAAGGAGCAGATTTTGACACATGGGATGTGACAGTCGGTAGCAGAGAGTCTCGCTGTTACTGTGTTTGGTAAACAGCAGTGAACAGACTTCATGAAGTGAGGACTTTCCAAAAGTGCAGACTGTTGAAGAGACCATTAGTAGCAGAGTAGCGGTGGAATTTAGAGGCTATGGCGGGACAGAGATTAGGATGTCATCAGGCTTCCTCTCTGAGATGACAGGAGGATTTGGACAGAAAGAGAGCAGGGGTTTAAGGGGCAAAAAGGGTGAAAAATAATTTCTTGTGGTTAGAAACAAACCGTTCCTGGTTACTTTGCAAAGTTTCCTTACCACACTCTAAAAGAAGTGGGTCACTTGAGAGGAGTGACTCATTGACTTTAGCTGCACTGGGACCTCAAATGAATTATCCATTCAAACCCACAATAGCATAAAACCTGGAAATTGTTCAACCTCTTTTGTTTTGGCAGTTGTTTCTATGCCTACTGTGTGTAATTATCCTACAGGATATCCTGTTTTTATCCTGTTCTTGCTGTCTTCCTCTTCTTTAGTTAATCACTTGAAAAGCTTGCAGCCACCAGTGGATGATGTATGTATTTTTTCATTAATTCACTTGTTGGCTATTTTGTGGATTAGTGGTGAATATTACAGGCAAGTCGCTATTACCATGTAATAAACTGAGGATGCACAGTCAAGTCATCTGCTTTGTGTGTTTACTGTTACTGAACGAGATACAAAAACAAATCCAGAGCGTCATGTTTTGGTAAAAATGTTAAAACAGGTTGACAGATTTTCTTCCCCTTCAGTCCTCAAGGCAAAAACAGTGTAGAATATGGCTATAAAGATTAATGAGACTCTCCAAATACTAACCAGATGGTGATGATTATGTTTTGGGCTCGTCTTCTTCTACTCGACTCTTTGTTCTGCTTAACGGGTCAACAATACATGAAACTGAATCTAAGATAACAATGGATGAGTCTTTTGCAATTGTTGAAACTATGACGGTGTATCTTCCAAAGCTTCGTCTTTATAAATAAGTCTAGAGTTGGTGAGGATCTATTTTTCTACTAAAGAAGTTGAGTTTAGTATTATATGAATACCACACAATAGAAACAGAAGCATTAAAGCAAACAAGACATGTATTCATTTTACTGTAGTTGTAACCACAGAACTGTATTTCACTTCTACAGGTCTTTATAACTTGGTTCATTGCTGTGCTTTTATTAGGATTTTACAATTTGACTCAGTCTTGCAGTTTCATTAATAAATCCATTGTGTATTTTCTCTTCCCTGCAAGTAAAAACTGGGCTAAAAGTAACATATGCTTCTCAGGATTACAGGAAGTCTAACACATATTAACTGTTGCATGATACACTACACCTGCCTTTTCCAAACTTTGGGTCAGAGCCCAAAATGAGCTGCAGGCCTGTTTTTTATTGGGTCACCAACTGTCCATGTAAATTACAAAACAACACTATGAGACATCAGTTGTGACTTAGTCTTTATTCATAACATGCATGATGTCAAAATGAAAACACAAGAAAGAGTTTCTAAATGTTAACCTAAGGAACACAACTGTAAATGTAGGAGACTTCTATTTCTACCAGATTTAGCTGTGATTGACATTTGGACATTCTTTCAACTCATTTCTAATGTGAATTAAGTAAGAGTCAATAAAAATGACAGATGTTAAGTGAATTCATTAGATATTTTTGTACACTTGAGTACTGGAGAGACATTTAATTTTACTTTTGAGTCACTATACAATAAAACAACAGTCCTGTGTGTATGTGGATATTTAAATAAATAAATATTTTTCTGCTGGAACAACAATATATTGACTAGAAAAGGTTTGTGTTGTTTTTTGTTTGTTGTTTTAACCTTTTTCCCTCACCTGTGTTAATGTGCCCCTCAGTAAAGTACAACTATCCACTTCTTTGCAGGAGGCCGTGAATAAAACTGTAGTTGTTTTGGATGTGAGTAGGATTAAAATGCATGTGCGCCTTACATGCAAGTATTTATTCTGTTTTTTACTCCACATATGATACATGAAAGACTAAAAAATCTGCCAGAGCAGAAGTATGAATAAATCCTAAGCATTTGGAATGTGTATTTTCATATTTAATCTTCATATACTTATACTTCATATACATACAGTAAATAATGTCAAAACATCCACTTTATGGTTCTGCCTCATTGCCATGTTGTTTACATCTCACTATCATCCTCTGACAAGTTGAATCCCATTATATTCTGATTATATAAACATTATATAAACACACAAGTCCATGTCCGCTGATCTTTACATGCATTTTAGAACTGAATACACACACACAGGATATTGGCAATAGCTTCAACGCATTCTGCAACTTCCTGAGCTGTTTAACCACCATCAGCCATCTGGACAACTAGAGCTTCAGCCAGATAACATGACTGTCAAACACGCTAACATAAAATGCAGCACCGGAAATACTTTTCCTAAGTGTTAAACACTGCAGAGAGAAGCTTTATATTAAAAGATATTTATCGTGACACATACGATCATGGTGTCAAGTGGACAGTTCAGTGAAAAAAGCCTGAGTGAGATGTGCTTGTTTTTATTCTGGTGGTTATTCAATAAACAACAAACACTGATAGAGAGTGGTACTAAAAATAAATAAATAAATGCAGATATAGATGAACTATTGATCCCCAGGAGGAAATTCACTTTTTTTGATCAGCTTGATAAAAACAAAAAAAACCCAAACAAACAATAGAATTAATAAATTAAACAAATGATGATGGTGATGTAACACCACATTCATTCACATTTAAACAGCACTTACTGGAAAAGCACTCACTTATTAAATCCTCCAAAGACTATAAACAGCAGGTGGTTCATTTTTATCTCTTCCTGTATGGACAAGTCAATGGTCGTAAAGAAAATAATCTTTTATCTGCTGACATGTTACAGTCTGAGCTCTGTTGCAAGTGAAGTCAGTCTGAGGACAGCTGAAGCTTTGACACTGTCCACTCTGCAGGACGGACAAGGAGAGGACCTGGAAGGACACACAGTCAGTAAATTGGTACAAGCGGTGATTTGGCTTTTGTACTCAAGTAGAAGCATAGACACATGTAAAAAGTAAAAAGTAAGACATTTCTACCAGCAGTTTCTGTGCAAATATGACTCAATTGTAACATATACACAAAAAGACTGAAAAACAATTAGCTGAAAATATATTTCAGTATATTCTCTTAGTTCTGTGATTTTTTTAAAATTAGATACAGTGTGCAAGTTTTCTGTGGCACTTTTCTTCTGCTGTCTCACTTTCTTGTTTGTGTCTTCTTACATTTATTGGGCTTGATGTTCATTTGATGGCCACACAAGGATCATGTGTTCCATATGATAATTGTTCCATCCATTTAGGTTGAAATCTGTGTTGCCGTTGTGAATATACTAAGACAAAGTTCCTTGGATTCATACTTCTTTTATCAGTCATTTTGAAACTATGTGCAGTAGAGTTGAAGTGATTTTAGAGCCAGTGCTGTTAGTTCTATCATCAGACTGAGTATGAACATGTTTTGTATGTCAGAGGAATGAACAAGGAGAGTAAATAATAAATCTGAAATAACTATGCTCAAAGCTGAAGTCAGAAACATACAAATATGGTGCTTTTAGAAGTAAAACTATGCACTTAGTTCTGTGCATGTTAATAGATATTGTCATATGTGTGTTTTTTAAAATTAATTTCTGCTTTTTTTGTAGCACAATAACTGCTGTCAATCCCTAGAGAAATGATGTAAATGCACCAAAGAATACAGTATCCTAATGGTGAAGGATGGTTTTTAAAAAAATATATTATATTTTATATAGTCAATCCTCATGAGTTTTAACTCTTTATACATTATGCAGTTTGTACAATAGCTTTGCACTATATTTTATTGGATTTGTGACTGCTGAGAAAAATGGTGCTAAATTGTTTCTTGCTCTATTCTATTCTATTCTATTCTATTCTATTCTATTCTATTCTATTCTATTCTATTCTATTCTAAAATTATCAAGTACAAATGTGCTGCTGTTTTTGAGTTACTGGTATGAATAGACAGACAATAATAATAAGAAGAAATTTCCCTCAAATCTATTAAAACAAGTAAAAGTTAAAAATGTAATAAGCAGAAATCACAGATAATTGTGTTGAAATGTAAGAAAAGGAAAAAGCTGTGAGAAAAACAAATACTCAAGTAAAGTATGTACTCCTATAAACTGTACTTTAGTACATTAATGAAGTACTTGAACTTCTCCACGTGCACACATGGTGTACAGTAACAGATCACTTACTGTAAAATGTCCAAGTGTGTTTTACTGTTTGTGCTTCTGTGTATATATTGGATTATTACGTGCATGTGTGACTGTATCTGCGTTCAGAACAACAGCTTTGGTCCAGAAGGCCCCAGCGATCCTCACGGTGCCCCCCTCCACCCCCAACAAACACACACATACACACACATACACACTGTCTCTCATGTGAAGACTGGGCCGACATCACTCCTCCCTTCACCCGGTGACTCATTCACAGAATATTCTTTTTTCCCTCCTCATTTCGTTTTTTTCTCCCCAAGGCTAAAACTATCCATTTTATTTTGCAATGGCCTTCAAACAGCTGTGGTGTAACACACACACTTCTGCTCAAACGTCACACAACATGAGCAGAAGCATTTACATGTAATCCAACAGTTGTCCATTCATTTGTAGTTTTGTTTTGATGAGGACATGGGACCTTCTTAAAGGTTCTATGTGTACGGATCTAATTGCAGAATCTGATATTTTAAATCATCTTTGTATGCAGTAAACACAAGTAAGAATTAATTTGTGTTTTTGTCACCTTAAAATCATCATTAGTGATTAAGGTCATGTCATCTAGAGTGGTGGAAAAAAGTTTTTGGACAGCCCATGCATTTGTGATATATTGCATTAAGAATCATTGTTAAGTCATTGAACTCTGCCAATTATCGCTCCATTGTCCAAACCCACATTCACACACTCCCTTCTGCACATGCTCTGTTCCTTCAAAGTCAAAAGTGGATGTTTCAGCAAGATAATGAAACACATCCAGGTCATGACATGTATAAAGTGTCAAGAATTTAGTTTTGCTGACAATAAACAAAAAAATGATAATTTGCATTTGTTTGTGTCTGTCTGATGCAGCTGCACCTTTTTAAACACAAAACATATTTGTCCATAATTATTTCCTGATAATATTAGAGATTGGGTGAAATTTTAAGGGCGTCTCAAACCTTTTTTTTTTTTTACTACTGTACATCTACTGGACCACAGTCTTGTTCCAATATCCCAGAACAGACTTCCCTTCTCTGTTATGGAGTGTGGCCTTCAATATTGAAGTGCATTTGTGTTACATGCTATGTTTGAGATTGGACCCTTCATTCATTCATTCATTCTTTCTTTCATTCATTTTCCAATTATGTTTGTAAATATCTATGATTAGAGCAAAATCTTGAATTATAATGAAAGATGAAAGATAATTGCTGGGTTTTTACCCAATGTTGCTAAAAACAACCAAAGTATTGCAACTTTAACATAAAGCTCAGAGCAGAGAACTCAAACCCTGCATATAAAGAGAGGGTGCCTTTTGCAGCCACCATAGGGGAGGGTGAGGGGTATTTAGTTGGTTTCCACTACAGGTCATGCATTAAAAAAATAAATAATAAAAAAAAGATAAATTTTTGTTCTAGATTTGCTCAAGCTCTCATAGACATCTGTTTTCCTTCACTGTACGTGTCCAGTGTCACACAATGTTTCAGTGGTAGAGAAGAAAAAGAAATGTACCAAAGAATTTGAGAGCAGGTGTGAGGATATGACCTGAGTCATCTACATATAAGTCAGTATACTGCAGCTGTTACCATGGATGTAGGCAACTGAGACCATGAACTTCACAACAGAGGTATCTACTATGAACACACAACAGACACCAATATACAGTAAACTTCATGTAATCACACAAACACAAGCCTTTAGATCTGAAATATGATATGAGAAAATATCTAATAAGTGCATACATGACGTAAAAGTATCACCAAAAGTAAATATGTAACCCAATCCATCTGAGCCTTCTATAACCATACAGGGAACAGTTACCTTAGCCAAACTGCAGCGTCTGCTCTCTATTCCCCACTACAGTGTAGCACGCAATGACTCCAACCACCTGCAAAACTCATTAACTCACAGCAAATTGGTTCCACATGTAGATGCACTCCCACAAATGGTGTGTCACATAAAATGGAAATCTTGGCATGAAGTTGTGTGAATAGGGGGAAAAAAAAGTGATGAAATTGTGTGAGAAACATGGTTGGACAACAAGAGCTTGGTTTGGTGGGGCTTTCTCTACTTCTCTACCAGGATTTCCTGAAGATAGACAGCTGGGTAAAATATCGTCTAAATGGCCTTCAACCGGAAATGTAATTTAAGGGATCAGCAGATTTACATAACTGCGGTTTTTGCTTTAAAATGTTCTTGAAGGTAATGTTTGTTTCATCTATAAGCGCAGGTACAGTAGTGACAGTTGTTGTACACCAGTTGTCCTCTAATCTTTCCTTTCCAGAAACCTTTAATTAGTTAAATAAAGAAATTCTATAGGCCTGTCTTAAACCTTTAATCTTCTTCCTATGTGGGAGGTTAACGCTTTTCCAAATTATAGTTATCAGCAAACAAGCTGCTGTCTGTCTTTGGGTCTGGGGGAAGTTTTGCCCCCAACACTTTCTGTCTCCAGGTGTGAACGTGTCACCTGACTCTACAAATCTGCAAAGCTTTCACCTGCATCTGTTTTCCTCCCAGTTCTCAATCTGTACAACTCAGACATGTTTATTATATGTGTAGTGATGTTTAGATGACTCTGACAACTTGGTTTATGTCATAATGGTTGTTTTAGGTGATTGACAACACCATTCTTCTCATAAATCTGTAAAGGCATGGTCAAATCAGTGGATTTTATTTCTTTAGTCCAAAATCCGTCAAGTATTTATTATGTTTAAGCTCAGAGCATCCCCTACCAGTTACCTGTCCAGGTGATGTTGCCGGGTCTTGTTTTGTTGAAAGAGTAAAACTAAGACCATCAGCTCTCAAACTCCATTTTGTTGCTGAGGACTCACAGTTAAATCATACTCCATATGGAGGTTGAATTTACCAAAGCAGCTTGTTCTTCTTCTACTGACTGAGTCATTGGCCTCTTCTGATCTTTGTTCTGCCATATTTTATTAGTTTCCACAAACACTAATGCAGCCCACAGAAACTGTTGACACATAGCAATATTTACTCTTAGACAAATGAACATTTGGCAGAAAACTTCACAGATGATGTTGCTGTGATCGACAATGTGTACTGTAACTGTTGTTAGTAAGGATATGACACATCTGTACAGATAAATAATGATGTGTGGCTGGAAAGTAAATGATTTTCCACTGGTTTCAGCAAGTTTTTAAAGCATGAATACTCTTTTTTAATATATATACTTGCAAAATACATTCATTTTTATGACTTTATACCTTCACTTGAGCAGATATAAAATGTTTTCATAACTTCTGAATATAGTTGATCTATGCATATGGTCAGTTACTTTATGTAAAGCTCCGAGTGTGTGGGCGGTAACTCTAAACCATATGGAAACCACTCTCAACAGCGGGGGTGGCTTTGCTAAATGGAGCCCAACAGGGCTTTAAAATGCAAAATAATGATGAGTTCATTAAAAAGAGTTACTTTCCTCACCTGGGAATCAGTAAATGTTACAGGTTGGTAAGGGTTTTTTTTTTTTTTCGCTCCATAAAAGCCTGAGGACTCTGAAACTGAGCTCCTGCCTGCAATAATTAACAGCAGGATTAAAAACACAAAAGATCAACAGGAATATATTGATCTGCATAAATGATTTTTAAAAATCCCATTGTAGCAACTAGGTTTGTTCCATAATGATTTTGAATAATTCAGTAAAATTCAATGGGAAATGAACACAAGATGCTGAAGCTGAGCAGGAATTATGTGTAGAGGCACAGACGTGTTGGAAACAGTCAAATTTCTAGTCAATGCTGCAGTGAAAGCGTTACACATCTCCTCATCCCTGCTGCAGTGCTCCAAAAGCACACGTGCTGTGGTCACACAGCCAGCAGAGCTCAGATGGTAACTGAACACACGCTTATTAATCTCAACTCCACATCTGAATATGTCTCTGGATGGTGGTGACACTGGTTACAGCTGTAATGAGAACAGCTGTAATAGGAAGAGTTCTTCTAAGAAATGAATTCTTCCTCTGTAGTAAAACCACATCTAGAGCTGATCTGGATATGAGAAACATGGTCATGTCAGATGGAAAGGAGGCCTGGACTCTTCGCTGTCATCAGCTACAGTTTAGTGTTATAGTGCTTTGGGTTTCTCTCTTAGACTGAGGGGATTTTAGAGTCAAAGACTTGAGGTGCATGTCTATTTTCCACTTATTAGTTCTCCCATTGTTTGTTTGGCCTCTAATGAGAAACATAAAATGAGATGCAAAAAAAAAAAAAGATTTTAAATTAAGTAAACTGAATAACTGAATCACGACTGCTCTTATTCCCAGGTTTGACAATTCATAACATGTGTTACAGTCTGAAATGGTATAAAATACTGACCAAGCGAAAAATAGAGGATATGGAGCTCATCCAGCAATGCTGTCTTTGATATTTCCCAGAGTAATGGATAACCGGAGAGCAGGTTTTACAATGTGAAGGACAGCTGCATGAATGAAGAGGAGGAAAGTATGTCAGTACCAAAGCCATGAAATGGGCAGTGAGGAGGAAAACTTTAGTGCCCCCATGTTAGGTGAGGGAGGAAATACAGAAATTATAATAGCAACAGTCCCATTAGTTGTGTTAGCTGTGTGCAATGATTGTATTTTCAGAATATGTAATGGTTTCAGCTACACTGTGAGAAATGATAGTTTTTATAACTTTTGACCATGCTATCATTATTACTGTCAGTTAAGTAGCTAATAGTGAATGTATATTTGGATAGGGTTTATTACTGAACCATTAATTTTAGCACCTGTTTACACCTGCTCAAGTCCCAACCAGAATCAATTCTGTGTTAAATTTCAACATAAATATCTAATATGAAACTAATGTATAGGTTTGATATAGTGTAAATGAACAACCACCTGCAGGCAAACCACCACTATAAAAAATATATACTAATCACTGACTCATATTTTCACCAAATGGATAGTGTAATCACATTTCGTCATTGCAACTCCTCTTTAATTTGGTTCAGTGTGTTTGGATGCATTCTAAACATATAATTTTAGATGGTTTTATGGTTGTGTTTAAAGACAAAATGATTTGCAATTAAAATGTTCCTGCATTACACTCATGATGTTCCCTCTAGATGTGGTAGATGTGATGGCTTTTATAGGTTTTGTATAAAAAGAAAAGCAATGGATTACCTGAGGGTAAACATTCACACTTAATCAAGCAAACAACTGCATCTGCAACTTGTCTTGCGGTCTGTGACTTCATGTTGAACAGGAGAAGAGACAATTAGGAGGTAAGGAAAAAAAGAAGCTTGAAGAGTTTGTGCTGAACGTGAGAAATACGGTTACTATTAAGTTTGATGGAAACAAGCGGTTGCAATTACAGCTCAGTTCTTTAGTACATAGTAACGCTAACAAGAAGTGAGCAGTCAAAAGGTGACCTCACCTACAGTTGGAGATGTTTTGGGCCAAACCCCTCCATAATCTGACGAGATTGTGCAAACAACCTCCACAGGAGGCAAACCATCAGCCACTGCAATCAGTGCAGTTTACTCAATGTTTATTTTTGTCCGGACAAAATCTGGTCTGGTCAAAAAATTATGTGGTCCAAATGAAACAGAGTGTCCCCATCCGGCTCATAAAACACATCAAGGAGGAGCCTGTCAGGACGGACGGAGGCTGATGGCATCATGGAAAACATATCAGAGCCAACAGGGATCACTGACGCTGCCCTTGAGCTCTGGAACAATAAAGTGTCCATAAGCTTCGAAAATAAAATGCTGCTTGGACATGAAATACAGAAATACCTGAAGTTATTTTTCAGAATCAGCATGGTGTTAAGTCAGATCAAATGACTGAGGGGACGCGTGCCAAGTCTTCTTAATGGCTTTCATGAGATATTTATATCTGTGTCGGGGGACTAATTTGAGCTTCGACTCATGAGTTCGTACTGTAAAGTTCCACACGTGTCCATAAAACAAATCAGTTTTATTCAGAATCCTTGTTATACTGATTGTATGTTCCACGGTTTGTCTCATTTTGATCTTTGAGGAAAAATTTCACTTTATAGGTATAATGAGATTCTCTATTTTGGCATTTATATGTTGAATTACATCACCCACTGACAGTTAAATAATGGCAGGATCAACTCACGTGTTTATTAGATGAACATGACTCTGTTTTAACTTGATTCCACTGGAGATGTGGATAGAGAGCTTCTCCATGTGTTAAGTAGTTAATAATAGTTTTTTAAAGGTTATTCAACCTTTTGAGAATCATATTTGACATGAAAATATGCCTTTTGACTGAAATAATAAAATGTTTCAATGACCACTGTCATAAACATATTTATTTATTGTCATCTCCATTCTTTTCTTGATCATTTCTCTGCACTACAAAGCATTTTGTGTCATTGTGTGTTCTGCCATACCATTATATTGTGTTATGAAATAATTTCCAGTTGAGAAATAAGATGTCAAGAAGTTTCAGACCTAGAGGGAGAGCCCAAGCCTGTAACACAACAACGCACAGTCACCGCTGGAGTTAAAATAATCCAGATGCGTGTTTTATTGCGCTTAATTTATTATTGTTTTGAGACAAAGAGGGATAAGTGTTTTTCTTATTTTCCTCCAAAGAGAATCAGAGATAAAGCAGTGAGTCAAAGCTAGCATCTGCCTCTGACTGGCGTAAAAAGAAACCATTATTTTAACATGGATGCAATCACTTCTGTACGGAGGACAAGAAATCGCATAGAATCATAAACTGAGAAAGTGCTCTAGAGTAGACCACCAACACTGAGTCAACCGGATGCTTTAAGTAGAAACACCTGATGTTATTTTCTGGGATAAAAACAAGTTACATTTTAAAGCTTTATAGGTTGAGGCCGAGCTGAAACAGGAGAGGTGGGTTATGTCGACAGAGGAAGAGATAAAAGTAGAGGAGGACGAGCTGTAAACAAACTGACACAGTGAAAGTCTTAGGTCACCACATAGCTGCTCAGTGAGAACAAATGATACAATGTGGTAATACTTACTCCTACATTCCTCACAGGTTTTAAGTACAGTGACAGACAGGTTTCTTATCCTGCATCATCCCTTATCACCAGCCATGTCTTTGGCCTTACCATCGATTAGTTCTCCCACTAAACCCTTCGTATATAATCAGCAGGATTAAAATATTAAAGCCTGGATGATCAACTACATCCAAAGAAGCTTTAGACATGAAAGACATTGTGTCCATCGTGTTGAGAGGAGAGTGGCTTTAATTAGAACCAAAAGGCTTGAAAGCTGCCAGTGTTATAAAGCTGAGCCTCGCCAAACCTTGGCGCCTGTGAGCTCAGCACAGCCTGCAATTTGTGTTTCATCTACAGCATCAGAGCAAAATGAGAAACATTGGTCCAGACACGCTGGATGAATAAAATATAAAAGCTGGCTTGCAAGAGGTTGTACTTGAAAAGACATCCAAAACACTAGATGATGACTTAATCAAGCTGTAGCATAGATATAAGAGAGTATAAGAGAGGTATATTATCTTCTATGTGCACCCAGCTACCTATGGGCAAAGGCGGGGTACACCCTGGATGTGTCACCAGTTCACCACATTATCATATAGAGATGAACAACCAATCACATTTAGATGAACCAGTTAACCTGTCAGTGCATTTGGATGGTGGGACCTGGAGAGAACACACGCAGACACAGGGAGAACAGGCAAACTCTACACAGAAAGAAAGGTCCCTGGTTGGAATGGAACCCAGGACTTTCTTGCTGTGAGGCGACAGTGCTATCAACTGCACCACCCTGCTACATTATTATTTTAGAATAAACAACTGCTGTCAACCAAAAGTATCTACTGATGTAAAATATTTAATAATCACTGAAAGCTATATTTGGTGAAAAGGTCACTTTTTCCTCAGTTTTCTCTGTTCTGATTATAATAAACTTTGAATTTGCTCAAAGGTTTCATGAACATCTACATGATCAGCAAATTAAATATAGGAAAATACAAAAAATGCAAAATGCAGAAGATAATATTATAATAAATGGTGACAAATCACTAAGGAAAGGTTCAAATGTAGAGGAAAAAATGATTTGGAAGTTGCCACTAAAAACAGTCTTGGGTATGTAAGGGTTTAACATATTTTCCATAGATGATAAAGTATTTCTGCCAGGGTTTTATTTTTGGCTGAAAAGAAAATACTACAGCCACAAACTGACAGAATTTATTTACATTTTAAAAAGTATATTATTGCCAACAATGGGGCTATAAATTTAAGGCTAAGCCATATTCACAGTGTCGCATAATATGGGTATATACAACTTTTCTTTTTTTTTTTATAGGAAGTTAGATCAATATTTAATAAACACAAGCGTTACTATGTCAGTTGGTTGTCAGAACATGAGTGGATTTTCACGGAGGTCTTTTGTTTGATAGGTTGTGAAACTCTTAAGTCATACAAGGACAGTAGGCAGTGGCTAATGTTTTGCTTGTGTGAATGTTTGCTTTTGCAAGCCATGCAAGAAGCTACAGAAACACTGGCAATCAGACAGTAATGAATGCCAAAGTCAATCTGACTGATCCTGCACAAAATAAAACCCTCAATAAACAGCCATCTTTAATTCAGCAATTTATATGTTAGTAAACGGATCACACTTTAATACTGTTGATTGTTAGGGACTGTATCCATGCTCCAACATGTTATCTGGTTTAAAGCATGGACTGGTCTGGAGGGACTGACCCCTCGACCCACGCACCATTTCCTGCTCCATAAAGGGCAACCCCACACATGTCCCAGTCAGTTTTACTGCAAATGACAGGAAGGCCCTCAGGTGATGCACTGTAGATGACCTGATGAAGAGGTGGAATTTTACCGAGTTAAAGTGCTGACTCTGTTCTGCACTGACTCACTGCTGCTATTGTTGACGTTAATCCTGCCGTTCAGTTAATGAAAAAATGTTTGTTGTTAACATTGCTGAGAGCCGAGAACGTCACTGCCTCTCCCTCCATCTGACACACTTACAGCACATCTTCACAAAGCACCTTGTATTGCTGATGCTGGTATGTATTTGTTGTTGCCATGTTGGTGTGTGTCTCTCTTCCATTACCATTGTTGGTATGTATTTGCTGCTGAGTTGAGTTGTATTGTATTGTAATTAAGGAAGCATGGGCTATGTGTTTTGTTATATAGATGAGAGGAGGGAGTGGGATTATATAAGTTTTCTTCTTCCCACTCCTTTTTGAGCAGTACTTAATTTATTATTAATGTGCATGGAAATTTCCATAATGTATTGATCACTTTTATTTATCAACTTGTCTGCTCTGAACAGTAAGCTATTGGTTCCTTGTACATAAAAAAGATTTTTCTTTTCTTCTGCTTGAAACAAACAATAAATAAACAAACAAACTCCTCCTGCAGCTCCACACTAGGCCACGCTGGGCTCTTCAACACCACACACCAGCAATTAGAAATGTGAGTTTCCCTAATAGTTCCAACCAAGGAATTTGATTGGATGAGAGACATTCACTCAGAGCGTGTACATGCACAGTAATTAAAATTTCAACATATTTACATGTCGGACTGACACAATAATTTAGTTTTTTAGGTGTCATGTAAACCCACTGAATGACCTTAGCTCCAACGTGAACCCAATGTGGAGTTATTTTCCAGGTGTAACACCACTAATGGCCATTGGGGGTGACTCCAAAAAGCTCCCATGAACTTACACTGAACTTCTTTAAAAATACTCTGTTAATATTTGTTTTTTCTAGGAGTCATTACAGTCTCGGTTTCACTTGGATCCTCAACAATGGGTCATGTCATGATTCCTCTTTGTACTGGATATGGTGTTGACATGTAATTCAACACTTGGCCTTATAACTATAACATGTATAAATTAGGCCTATATTAACAGTCAGTAGCCTATATATCCTTGATTGTTACAAACATTGCACTGCAAAGATGGGCAAATTTCCACAAATAACATGCAAGGTAAGTAGTGAATGGGTGTCAGAGGAGGATGAGGAGGGAAAGAAGCCTTGATACTTCAGTACAAATGTCCAGGTGTGTTAATTTAACATCACTTGACCCAAAAAGCTAATGTTTAGTCCCAGGTCATTTTGGTACCTGTTTGTTCAGGCACAGCCAAATAAATTACTAAATTATTAAATTAACAAACAAATCAAATATTTTTATCTCAACACTGTTAACAAAAAAAAAAAAAACAATATTGGAATTACAATATATTGGAAGGTTATCACTAATTTTTGCCCAAAGACACTAAAAAAATACTGCCTACTTAACCTTTAAAAAGTAGTTTGTAAGTTCACCATTTAGAAACTGTATGCATATAAGCGCTTTATATCATTACTGCTCAGTAAATGCACTTTTTAATGTACAGTACTTAACAACAGAAATAAGCCTAAAATTGTTTATTTTTCATCTTGTACTGTCCAATTACTGCGCACAGTCTTGTTTGCACTAGAGTTGGTGTTATATATGTACAGAAGGCATTCAGATGATTTTATTTTTCTCTTAATTGCATTTATACAACATTCATGGATTTTCTTTAAACCACTGCATTGTGGTGTCACTGAGCACAGAGTCCATAATTACCTTTCAGTCCATTGTAATTCATGTGGTCTGAGCTTCCTTGTCTGTGCAGGAAATCTACCCTGTGACGCAGAAGTTGGCTAACCACAGGTGTTCTCAGACAGGTCAGGGGGGTTAACTACATGATTGACAGCTATAATGACTGTTTACTGATCAGATTCTGTCAAATGTGACCTGGGTGTGATTTTTACTGTTCGACTCTGGAAGCTTAGAGAGAGCTTCACTTTTCTATTACAGCATAAAACCAGGTCACATCATCTATATTCAATTTCAGTGTTATGATTTGGACCAAGAAGAATTTGGCTATTCTCTAATTTTGGTGCTTTCCCCTTGATTTTGGCTCCTGCAGCTTTAATAAACTCAGACTCCAAATACAAAATGTGTAAAATTATATCCACACTGGAGAATCACGCGTGGCTGTAAACAACAGGAAGGAGCTCCAAACCCTTAGATTACTCTGAGTGCCTGTTTTAGCACAAGCACAACCACCAGACCTGCATGCCACTTCCTGGATTACCTCAGAAACACAGTCCAGTGTGTGAAAACCGTTGCCAAACCCAGGCACTAATTGATCACTTACAGCCAGGAAGGGAAAAAAGCCAGAACGTTGCCTGTTAGGCCCTCCTCGCTTGGAAACCTGCACTCCTATTGCTCAACACAAAGACTAGTTTGTGGTACAGTCCGAATCCTTTTAACAGCCATTGTGTGGTGAATGAACATGCCTGTTAAGCGACAGTCGATCCACTGACAGGTTTAACTTGAGCGGTGGAAAATGCACATATGACCCACATCCTTTTCCTCCTACAGCTCCTGTGAGAAATAAAGGGTGAGGAGTCACATCCAGCTGCAGGAGGGAAGTGAACGTCCTCTTTCAGGTGTTGACAGGGCACTTGAAAAGATAATATAACACCCATAAAACACAGGATATTTTACTCTGAATTAAAACATGACTCAATTATGAGCTGCACTCAGGAAGAGAAGCAACTTTGTGAGCGCTCAATAATACAAAACTTTGATGATCTGACATTCATTATGAGAAACACACACACACACACACACACACACACACACACACACACACACACACACAAAACAGTGTCCATCTAACAATATATAACATAAAGGTTCACTGTGTAATATTTAGTGATATCTAATGGTGATGTTGCAGGTTTCTGTGAAGTGAATATCCACCGCCTTACCCTGATTTACTATAGTTTGATTTGTCTGTTCTGGACTCTTTTATCTAGGCTGATATTAACTCTGGTCCACACTCAAACAAAGTAAGATAGTAGGTAACAGTAATGCACCATAACATTGAATCACCTGAGCAACTGCACTTTTGTCAATCAAAATGCATTCAAAAAAGTTATTCCAACATTGAGTATCTAATATAAAAATAATTTCACAAGGAAATTCAATTCAGAATTATTTTCAAATGTTTTTCACAAGATATATATGAATGATATAAGTATAGATATGACATAAGCTGACAAAGACACAATGTTCTTATTTCTGATCATTAAACCCTGGTGAAAACATAATAACGGTTATTATATCTCTTGTCTAAAAGTTACACATTGTACCTTTAATTCACCGTGCAGTGATTTGTTTATAAAATGTCGCAAGGTAAATTTCTCATAAATTTTCACCAGCAATGAATTGTGTATGCATTGTGAATTAATTGTTGTTCTGATAAAGGATCCATATTTGTCTAAAATTGTGATCATGAAGCTTATTGTGTGGTTTCCTCGCTCTGAAAAGCTGCTAGACAGATGGCCACTTAAGGAGCTACAGCCCATAAATCTCCATTACCAATCGTAACAGTTTTGTCTCAGAAGAGATTTGTTTTCATTTGTTTATGAGAAAAGTAAACCACATCGATGCCAGCCATATAAATTCACCACTTAAGTAACTTGGTACATTTTTCCTATTACAGTCTGAAACACAGCGTCTTTGGGTTTGATCAGCCCATTAAACAAGTAAGCCAGTTCCTAATAAATTCAGAAGACCAGTTATTTTTGCTCTGTTTTGAGGAAAAATAGTACAACAGTAATCTCTGCACTCAACAGAGAACCATTTAAGGACATTTTAGTCTCAGGGAAACTGATTGAAAGCACCTGACTTAGAGTGTAGAAAGCAGTTGTCAGACTGCAGAGGTACAATAAGCCAAGTAAAAAGCTCTGAGGTTGAAGGCAGTAAGCTAAGGAGTATGCACATATGTTTCAGTTCACAATAAATAATACCTTAACATTATATAATAAATAAAGCTGGACACATGTTTGTAATATTAAAGCATTTCTGCCTTTAAAGAAACGTATAATTATTTCTTTTTAAAAAGGTCACAAGGTCAAAATAACCTTATATTTCAAATGCAATGGGGAAGATTTAATATTCAAACAGATCAACTAATTGTTTCTTATTATTCTTAATAGGTTTGTTAATCTAATGATTTTCAATCTAGCTGGAGAGGCTGCAAATGAAGTAAACATATTTAAAAAGACAATTTAACTTAGGAAATAACTTCAGCACTTTGCACCTGCACCATAAATCACCACAACGCAAGCTAATACAGAAATGTGCTGCGATTAACACAGTGGTACTGAAGCTTAAAATCCAACTATCTCTAACATCACTGACAAGTTGTCAACTTCAACAGCGTCACAAAATAAGAGGACATTGAAGGCAGCACTGTTGCTTCACAGCAAGAAGGTCCTGGGTTTGAACCAGCAACCAGTCTGGGTCTTTCTATGTATTTCCCATATCTGTGTGGGTTCTCTCCAGGTACTCCAGCTTCCTCCCACAGTCCAAACACATGCACTTTAGTAGGTTAATTAGTCAATCTAATTTCCCAACGGCATGAATGTGACAGTGAATGGTTGTTTGTATATTTCACTGTGTGCTCCACCTTAGCCCGTGGGCAACTGGGACAGGCCCCAACAACCTCACAGAAAACGAATGAATGAAGAAAACACTGAACAAGTAGAAAGAGGGGCGAGAATTCAAGATTTTGTTGCAGAGGTCAGGTGAGGTACAAAATATGAATGAATGAATGAATTTATTGATTGTTCTGCTTTTGGGATTTGTATATATTTGTCTGTGTTGTGTTGATTTGTAGTGATCAAATGGATATGTTTTCTTAATTTGATTGTGGTTTGTCCATTTGCATGTGTTTTCTTACAACCTAGAGCTGTCTTCTGTTCATTACTTTCATATTTACTGGGCTACTCAAATGACAGTTGCAGGAAAAACAAATTAATCAGCATTTCATGGTCATGTCTACTGTCATGGCTCATCAGCAAGAGCAGAAAAGACGTGTATTGTAAGTACAGCTGTGAAACAATATTTCACTGTGTGGGTTTGTATCTGACGGCCACTACCACTGAAATAATCAGACTTTGAGTTCGGCTTAAATCTGTTGCTTGATCTTGTTCTTTATAGAGCCCTATTGTGTCCAAGCTTCATGAGAGAGTTATTGTTCCAGCACATTTGGGTCATTTTAAAAAGTTTCCATTGCACTCTGCCCGGAGCAGCCAGACAGCCTCAGTGTAACATAAAAAAAAAAAAAACAAAACAGGAATCACCCTCTACATAGATCCTCCATACTGTAAAACTGCAGCTGTGGTGTTTTAAATTTTATTCATTCTTGTAGAAAAAAAAAAAAAAACAGCGCATGTGCCCATGTGGGTATTTGCATGCATGTGAGTAACAGATTCCTGTAAGATGATGCAGACAGGATGACCAGAGTCCACTCCTGCTGTTCAAAGCAGTGGGTGTCTCAGGATGAAGTGTTTTGTCTACAGATGACGGGAGGACTCATAAAACCACTGCACCCTACAGAGTGTTACTCAAGCCGCTCTGCTGGTTTTCTTCATAAACCAGTTCTGTTTGGCTGCTCGTTCTTATTAATGCAACACAACATTTCTGAGAGAATCTTAAGGTCAGTCTGGTAGAAAACACTTGATGTATGTCCCACGAGGTGTAATCATTCATGCAGATATTACAAACAGTATATCATCTGTCAAATAACCTGCTTGTGTTTTGCCATACAGGTGACCGGACTTTCTGCACTCGGCTGGTTGTAAACAGGTCTGACATGGGTCAAAGAGTTTTATAGTCACAGGCCGGTACTTCACTTCATATGTTCAGTATCACATGAAGAGCTCACAGAATATATGAGGCACTGAAAGGTACAAAGAGGACGGTATTATATTACCATCATTTACTCTTTGAAGCGGACAGCTGCTCATTAGGAGACATTAAATGTAGCATTAAGCACCTGTTTGAGGGATATAGGTTCATGAAGCATTGTATTTAATTCACTTAAATATACAGAGCAGCACTGGTGATAATTACCTCCATGTGGTGGCATAAACATTTTTACAAGGGGCATTAACATTTTTTGTTAGAGATGTAAATTGTTCACTTAACACCAGAATGTAGCTGCTAAAGAGCATAGTGTAAAAAAAAAAAAAAAAAAAATCCCAGCGATGCAGTATGTGTGGAAAACCAGTGACGGCATCCATGTTCCACACTGCAGTTCACTTGTTCCACTTTTCGTAGACTCTGATCTTCTCAATATTTCCAAGGATATCTCTTGGGAGACAAACACAGCAGAAGGCGATCTGATCTCCTGAATCATACTGTACGCCGTGTCACTCAACCAAACAGACTGGAGGGGTCGGGGAGTCGCTGCCACGTTGTAATGGAGTCAGCGTCACATCACAGGAACCCCAACGCTACAGCACATTTCCATGGCTTGGCACCAAAACAGCCATCAAAGCAGAAAAACCACACTTGCTCTCTTTAATGCTCCAGTATCTGACTTGAGGTTCCCTTTCCAAACTACACCCCTAAGGATGGGAAATACTGTCCAAATGTTTTTTTTAAATAAAACATTTGGTGTTACTGAGGAATAAAAAAAAAACAAAAAAAACATGGAAACTCTGGGTCCATCCTCTGGTCTTTCATTTGCTTTGTTCTGGATAACTGCACCCCTGAGAAGTGACTCATCTGTAAAGTTAAAATCATCCACAAAATAAGAGTTCATTAGCTACTGGTTTATTGCTTGGTACCAGTGTAGGAGGTAATGTGGTGATAATTATAGGCAACAGCTAATAATGATGAGAGCATTTGCTATTAACATTATGATTGGTCATTTATACCCAGTCTTACAGGAAACAGTTGCTCAGAGCGACACAGAGTTGCATCAAAACATCAGATGGTAATAATCCTTCAGTCCAATGAACGTGTTAATCTCACTGTAACACTGCCAGAGCAATTCACATTATTATAAAAATTAAGCCCATAAATGCTTTTAATTTGGTACTATTTTCATCCTGTTGCATCTTTTATGTTATTTTCAACTCAAAGCACTGTTTATATCATTTACATTATGTTGGATATTTGCAATATTTATGTCATCATTCATCCTTTATTGTTTTCATCTTGTTTGCATCATATCTTCTATAAGTTGTTTCACGTTTTTATGTCTTAATTCAGAAAAACAGTCACATTATCGTTAAGGCCTTTAAACACCATGATTAATTTGCACGTCCATATATTTTTTTTCCAACAGCTGTTTATATCATGAGTGCTTTCACGTGTGTTGGGAATATTTTATAGTGAAGTGCAGTTGATTTATTTTGCAATAAAGTTGATTTTTCCAAGCTTTCACAGTACAAATATATTCATCAGTTGCCAGACCTGTTGACCTCTAGTCACACTTATTTTAGTATGAAAGACAAAAATGCTAAAGATAATGAAGTGGAGACTGGACATGGACCCAGAGGAACAGATACTGGTTCAGACAGACTGGAAGCAGGCCGCATGTGATGGTGAATCCAGTATATTTTTGTTGAATGATCCATGGTTTTATACATCTGTATAGTTTTTGCACATAGTACATATAATACTTTAGCTTATAACTGTATATTCTTTCATATATGTTCTTATTTCTTTGTTATTTATTACGAATTGTTTATCTTACACTGTGTTTTAATCGCAGAATGCTTATGAGGATTCCATAAAGTATCTAATGTAAAGTATATTCCTTTTTTTTTTACTGAACAAGTGAAACAACTGTCTCAAATTTGCATCGCTGTAGGTGTGAATAGTTTTGATGTGAAATATTTGCCCACAAATGTTTGCACTCGCCCCTCTACTGTTTATATAGTGCAGCCTGCTTTGCAACTCAGGCGTGAGACACACCTCCAGATCTCAACAAGTAAAACAAGAACTGAACTAGAGGCAGGAGGTCATCACAAGGTAAATATTAATATCAAATTATTCAATCCTCTGAAAATAAATCAGCTCTGGTCAAATAACATGCATTGGTCTTCTCATTCTAGCATTATTATTCAAGTCTAAGTCCTGAATCCCTGAAGGTCCGGCTCCACACCCATGACCTGACCTTGTTGTGCTGAACTAGAACCCACACACACACACTTGTTATTTATTTATTTTGTTCACTGTGAACCAGTCAAAGGCCTGCACCTGAGCAGTTTAATTCCTGATTTTACATTCAAATTGTAGAAGACAGTACTTTACTGTTATATGTTTTTGGTACTGTCTTTTCGGAATGCAGTGAACATCTCATGTGCATTCAGCAGTGGCAGCTGATGCAGTGTGAATGGAGGGGTCACTGAAACCAAGCTGTTTTGGAAAAGAAATCAAACTTATACACCTGATGTTAAACCTTGGTGCCTGTTTATGTCTCTGGCTGCAACATAAGTCTTGAAAGTCTGGCTCAACTGAACCTTTTACTGTGTTATGAAAAATTAAAGGACAATACATATGACTTTTGTCCTTCCAAAATATTACCTGGGACATGTCTCTACCATCCATGTGTAAATCCACACCTTTGCATGCGCCGTTCAGCTACAAAACCCCTACATCAATACACTCCAAAAAAAGCATGAAATTAATGATTTGACAGTGGTTTTAAATCTTAATTTATTTTATTAATGCAAAATTAAACTAAGATACAATAAATAAACAGACTACTGACACTCATACTTTAAAGCAGTAAACCCAGTTTTACACGCATTATATAAAAAGCATTAGAAATCTGTGCTCAGTACTGACTTCACTCTAAGTGTAATGATGAAGGCCATGTCTGGTTGAGCAGGAAGTGTGTTATTCCAAAATTAGGGTCAAAAATTTGTACTCCATCAAGTTTTGATTAAAACTCAGATATACTGACCTTTAATAACACAGTAACTCTTAAAAAGCAGGAGTTCTTTTGTTGCTGATTTGTCGCTGTGTTTTGTGTCAGCTAATGATGGTATGTCAACGTCGTCTGATTCTAATTTTAAAGGCTCAAGATCAAACATCCAAATACACTTTCTTATTAGCTGATCGTAACTTTGTGGCTTATTTTAGAGAGTGAATATTTTACATCCAGAACATGTGGCGGTGCAATAGATCTGTTTTACTTAGCAGATTTTTTCAAGTGCAGTGAGTGAAACCAGTTTTAATTCGCTGCTCACTCGCTCCGCTTTGAACATGCAAATGATTTATTTTCAGGTCCTCACATCAAAGCAGACGCTGTGACATATGTGATGTTATGTTTTCCAGATCTGTGTGAGGAAAAAAAACGCTGACACAGTTTTTCTGGCAGAGGAGAAACTAACAAGTCGACCCTGCTGAAGACTGTATCTGAAGCCGTTTATTCATCCAAATGACACTTTTCAGTCATGTAGAGGACACTGCTGCTCGCCTGCTTTACTTTGATCTTTAACCTTTACAGTTTTACACTCACAAACAGACACTTTGCTAGAGGCTTTTTACTAAGTGCAGACATAAATCTACACGGCACACTGAGCTATTTAGAGATATAATCGTACTTTTTTCTTGTATAACAAAATTACCTACAAACCATTACACTTTTTATATTGAAACGACCAAATGGATGAACTGATTCACTCAACCAATCAGGTGCACTCTGTGTTAAAGGGCTTTTGATGACTGGAACGTGTTCATTTTAAGAACATTTTAGTTTAGTTTAGTTTAGTTTAGTTTAGTCATATATGCATTTCAGAACAACAGAAGAAGAGAGAAATAATACAATTTGACTGAAAAGGCTCAGGCAGAAGCAAAGCTTATTAATGCCTGCCTACTTTACAGCCAAAGCTACACAATACATGGTGTCAAGTAGAAAATAAACAAATAAATAAATAAATTGAACACCTTTAAAAGAAATGCATCTTCTTTTAACTTCATTTTTTTTAGCTTTTTGTAGCTTTTTTTGACCTGATAAAGAACTGATTTTGACCGAAACTTTGTCCTTGAATGAATTTGTTGCTTGGAAGCAGCATGCAGATGCTATTGCTCTCATGCATCAAAATAATACTACTCAACACGCTCTAGAAATTTCACCTGGACTTCACTGGAAAGCCCCGACCTGCCGAATGCAATTTGGATGAAGCGTGCATATGTGGAGCTCTACAGAACAATGACAAAGCCACAATCTGTATTTCATATTTCAGGGAGTCTGACACAATTTGACGGCCTATAATCAGAGTATATAAAGTTACAGATACTTTCTAATCCACAAAAAAGAGCGTCTTATTAAAAATGTTAACATATGACCACAATTGTTGCTCTAATTTGACATCTTGATGGTGAACGATGTCAGGAAACATCTGTAATTTATCATTATCTCATGTGTAAATGGGAGAGGAAACAAAGAAGTGTCATGTTGCGGTTTTTCCATGTAAAGATAATATTAGGATCTCCATGTTGCCATATGTGACTGTGTAGTGCCAGCAGACGTGGTCAGTATTAATGAAGAAAATCCTTTCTCCCTCTTGCAGTTTTAACGTATTTTGATCCAGATGTGCCAGAAAAACCCATCAATTGTAACCAAGTGAAGACGATGTGAGACAAAGGTTGTTATTAAACCAGAGGGATGATGTACGAGCTTTATTCTGTCAGAAGCTAAAGAATAGATGGGCGCATTAGTATTGGCACCAACCTCTGCTCTCTTTTCCACTGCACAGCTGCACTCCTCCCACTCTCACATCTGCCTTTACATCAATCATCTTATCCCTGATGTTGCTTCTTTCAAACTCGGTACAGTTTGTCCAACAGGATAAAGACACTGCCAAGGCTTTAACATATTTGTACAACTGCACAACATTCTGCATCTCATCCTCATATATGAATTGAAGAAAATATGGGGTCACAGTGCATTAAATTATCTGTAAAAATCCACTGACTTCTCCCCAGAGCCAACGATTTAAATCCAAATGAAGGATTTGTGGCCCAGATATTTCCACAAATATTCACTCAGTGGAATGGTGAGGCAAATATGTTGATTATCTCTGACGTATGTATGGCCCTGCACCCAAATATTCATATTTCTAAAGAAGGATGCTCTGTTTCTGCATAAAATGGATATCCAACTGTAAAATAGTCTGTAAGAGATATCAAATTTATGGTAAGAAAGCTCAAGAATATTATATAGCAACATCTGGTCATGGAATCTAGGATGTGAGGATTTGATTCAGCTACAAACAGCAGGTATTTGATGACAGATCAAAAGCCTTTATACCCTTCAGTGGGATATCAGGACCCTTTGACACCTTCCCCTTATTACAGCATGTTCGTGTTTGTGATCTTTCTCTTGGTCTTAATATTTCTGTTCCAAGCGCCGTCATTTCATCACCCACCTGTCAGTCTGTTCACACGCTGATGTCCAGGCCCAAAGATCATTAAAGAGACACACAATCAGGGAAAGGGTTTGTTTTATTTGAAAAGAAAAGTTCGATTGGAACCAAGATGTTGCAGGTGCAAGATATGGTGTTAACGTGCAGTTAACAATAACACAGATAATGATAAAGAACCGAAAAAGACGTTTTCATTATCCAGTGTCTGTCAAGAGCTTGGAGACAACTAGTCTTTTATCTTGAACATGTGTGTTCCTATTGTTTACATGCAACAAATTGGCTAATTTAACACTATGAGGATTTATTTGACTGAATAAATATTAAGAATATACAGATTTTGGTACAAACTGCTTATTATTCATTAAACTGTTTCCATAGACAATAGCAGCGGATTATGGATGATTCCATAACACAAATTTCTATTTACAACAGGAACTTAAATACCCTACAGGAATATTAATGAAAAAACATGAAGAAACTGTTTTAATTGATACACGTCAGCATATAAGGCATACCATTAAATATATCAACACCAGTTTCATCTGCAATCTGTGATGGTGATTTAGATAGAAAACAATCAGCTGGAGTTTTATCTATCATCGAATGTCCTGCCCATTTACCCGACCTAAATCCTATTGAACTGCTCAGTGATGATCACAGGGTTAGAAAGAAACATCCAACTATTCAACAACACATTTTGCAAATTTTACAAGAGGCTTGGTATGAGGCTTGGAATGTTTAAAGAAACTAAAACATACCCATACATTTGTATAGTAATTTACTCTAAATAAATCATACTACTTTGCCAATAAAAAATATTCATCTGTTTGGATGTTTTAGGCTTTTCTTGATTTTATAAATGGAAATATGTTCAGTATTTTTTTTCCCCCAGTGTTTAATAGATGCACTTTTGGCCATAGTCACAACACTGAGTCTGTGTAGTTTTACTGCATTCATTTTTTTTTTTTGCAAAACTGCTATAGATCTGTCGGGTTACACAGTAGTTGGGTATAAACACTCTTTTTCAAGTCCAGCCACAAATTCTCCATTGGATCGAGGTCTGAGCTTTGACTTGGAAACTCCACAACATTCACCTTGTTGTCTTTAAACCACTTTGCGTAACTGTCGCTGTTTGCTTCAGGTCTTTTTTTTTTTTTTTGCAGGGAAATAAACCTCCTCCCAATTCATAGTCCTCTTTCAGACTGTCCTCCAGTATTTCTCTGTATTTTGATGCATTCATTTCTCCTGTACCTCCATAAATCTTCCACGGCTGCTGATTTACACCATTTGCACTACTCCTTCTATTTCTTCTGAACTGCAGAGGATGTTCAGTGAGTTGAAGTGTTCTTTAGTTTTCATGGTGTCATTGTTGCCATGAACACAGTCATCTGAGACACATTCACTGTGCTCAGGTGATCTCACCTTCACTATAGACTACTAGCACTGACTGAATGGACCTCTGTTGAATTAGGCCAGTCACGTTCAAGGGGGTGAATACTTATGCAACCACTTATTTCACATTATATATTTTAATTAATAGACAGTATTTTGTAGAAACTGATTTTCCCTTGGTATTTAAGAGAACTAGAGTATTGAGTAAGGTGATGAATACTGCAGTTTGTCAAAAATGATAAAAGACTAGTGGTTCCTAAACTTTTGACAGGTATTGTATGCAAGATGTTCCAAGACCTACAGAAATGAAAGCTACGAGAAGATTAATAGTCATGTGGAAAAGAAAACAAGATCTCCTAATGAAATAAAAGGATTCAGTGTGGATTTCTTACATATGATAACACTCACTTCATCTTTTAAATCAAAACTAGTCTTGCCAAAGCACAGCTACCGATGGATCCATTAAATATATTTTGCTACGTGTCATGTGGAGAGTTCATTATGTCATCATAAGCTCTAAATAAATCTGTTACCTCGACTAAACCCTGAATCCTCGCGCCTTTAGTCCCTTGGAAAATTCCTTGTTCTTTCATAGATCATAAAGACTAAAATATGGAAAATAATTCTGGATGAGATTTGGAGAAATTCAGAAGAGTCTCGCGCCTCCCTGGTCTTCTTGTCTTTCATTAAATACACACACACACACACACACACACACACATAGTTTTCATTTCCAACACCTGGGGCTGTATCATAAAGTAAATGGAGGCTCATATCTTTTATGTATATAAATCTGTGCACTTGATGAAAGTCTGAGTGCAAAAGCTTCCATCTGCTTGAAAATGAAAGCTAACGAGTCTTTCCACTTGTCCACATGTGCGTCCTGACCCTGCTCATCAGTGAACATGCCCCTAGCATTGTTTTATGGATGTGACTCCACCGGCTCTGAGCCTCCCAACACCTGTACCATAAATCACCAGCCTACTCCTGTAGATGTTACATAACCCGGCAGGGGTTTTTACTGATGCCGAACGCAGAACTGCCCGAGGTGGAGGCCTGAGGTCTATTAAAACAAAAAGCATTATGTTCTTTTTAGTTTTAGAACTGGGGTTGGACTGTAGTAGACATGCACTTTCATCAGTATGTCCCTAATAAACAAAACTGTAAAATAATGTTGAATATCATGTTAAAAATTGATATTTTGCTTGTGATTCAGTGAAGATGAAAACACAGTTAACACACAGTTGTGTCACTTCCCAAATGCATTTTTCTCTCTATTTAACCTTTTTTCCCAGTGATTTATCACAATTTATTGAAATATTATCCTCTTTATTTTGCGTTTTTCAGTGTAAATCATGTACTTTCCTATATTTAATTCACTGATCATGTAGATGTTCATTAAATCTCAGATTAAAGTTGAGGGTTATTTAATCATAAAAAGAGAAAACTGATGAAAAAGTGACTTTTTTAGCAAAGATATCAATTACTAAACATATAAACAAGTGTTTCCATCCACTGTCATTGATCCAACTCCACGGGTTTTTCTGGTGAATCAATTTTGTAGAAGATGACAGTGTTTCCACGTTCACTACGGAGCCTCTGAATGTCCAAATGGGTCATACCTGATGACCATGAAAAGATGAAAAACTGTAATTTACACTAATTATTTATGTGGATTGATAGGATTAGTGGATGATCAGGTATTAAATATTTTAGATCAATAGATGATTTTAGTCGACAGTGGATGTTTGGGTCTTTATGGGTTAAACACAGCTTCACAGTGTTGGGCCTGGTTAGTGTTTTATATAACTTTTTTGCCAGTTGCTGTGAAGTAAACTCATAAAACAACAAATATCAGGTCATAAAAGAAGAAGAATGATGATGGAGAAAACCTGGGGAACACTGATAATTCCGATGTTTTTTAATGGTGTAAACCTTTCAAAGCTTCTATATCGTCTTCACAGTAAAGGACAGAAGCAACATGCCAACAATTTGTCAGATGCATTTGATTTTGCTGATTTCTGCTGGAAGATAACAGAGAACTTCTTCTAGAAGAATGATGTCTCTTTATGTATTGTATTTGGGCCTTTCTCTTCTGCTGTAATTGAATTCCCTTTGCAACCACTTGGCTTTTGTCAGAGGCAGAGATTCTGATCTGACAAATACAAAGATCCATTGTTGAGGCTCTGAAAGATGCAACTTGAAGACTGTTTTAGATGTTAACAATGTGAAGTCATGTTACAAAACTTATGGGTAAGACCACAGGACTATTTTAATGTGTTGAAATGACTGAGTGGCATTTTTTGCTGTAATGGCTGTTATTTTTTATAGTGAAAACTAACATGTTTATTAACAGTTTGACTGCTTTTTCTGAGTAGTTAAGTAGTAGTAGTTGTGGATCCCTTTCTTTTACTATCTTATGGGGACCCTGGACCCAAAATGTACATGCACAAAAAACTGCTAAAAATCATAATGGGTCAACATTCTATCCTGCTTTTTTTGTTTGTTTCTTTTTTGTTTGTTTGTTTTCCTTTTTTTTTTTTTGCAGAAATCTCTTAAAACACTCAGCTCTGCTCAAAACTACCACATCATTTCATCATCATTTTCATCAAGTATTCAAACTGGGATTTAAAATCCTGGGTTAAAATCCTAAAAATGATTTAACCTTTGGTAATTTATGAGCTAAATGTATAAAATGAAAAAAATTATAGTAGGTTTTTTGCATGTACAGTATTGGCTCAAGAATTATTGGCTAAAATGTCTGTAGCGTAACATAAACAAGAGTGATATTAGATTAAGAGAATATGAATAAAAAGAAACAGTGTTGCTGAAATTCATGCCATACGCTGTAACACAGCCATAATGAACACCAAATCAAAAAACTAAAATGGCCTGAGGGTCCCTAAGGGTTGAGCAAATGCATGCTTCATTTCTCCTATCACAAAATATGCACATTTTGCCGTGCCTTTGCTGTGCTCATCTCAACACTGTTAGTGTAAACACCACAACAACAGAACAAACCGTTTTTGGGTTCTATATGAACTTCATATGTTGCATCTTCAAGACCAGATATGGAAATTCTCTGGGTTTGAGCTGTGATTACACATCTGTGGCTGGATGCAACCCAGCTGCAGTTTCCATATGAACAAAATAAAAATGTGACATGTAGAGGGGGAAAAAGTGATGTGGACACAAACTAAAGTAAAGTCACAAAGTGAGGGTGTAAGGTGGTTATATGATCTCATAAACTCCATTCTGGGTAATCACAATCCAATCATAGCGAGATGCCAAGGTGTCCTGGACCTTCAACCCACAGCGAGCAGCAGCTGACGTTTGATACTGTGTAGGAAATACAGCACTGTGTTGCTTAGTATTTGTGTCTTGTTTGTTCAGGTCCCATCAGTTGAGGCAGAGAGAGAAACCTTCCAAAAACAAGAAAGTCCCTCTCATTGGAGCCAAGTGTTAATGCAAACCCTTTGACTCCACGGGAGGGAGAAGAACAGAGGGGGTAAAGCAAAGCTGCCTCGAGAGGAGCAGTGATGACAGCAACGGTCGCAGCATGAGATGTATGTGATTACAACATACTACAACAGACTGATGAATTGTTATCTCTTCAGAGAGGATTCTGCTCAATGCATAACTCATTAAATGTTCTGTAAACAAAGCCCGCATGGACTTTACATCAGCTCTCAGATCAGTGTGATGAGCCGTGGTTGGTGCAACGCTCCACACTGCAGCGTTTAGCATTCAGCTCCGTGGTCCACTCAGCCTGGTCCGCCAACACAATACAGCTGACACGGCACTACTCATCACACTGTATCCACAAACAGATTATTTCAGGAAATGGTACGCCTGCAGAATAAACAGAAACAAAAATGCAAAAAGAAAAATAGCAACAGATGATGTCAGAGTGTTGGAAAGCGGTAAAAGGAAAGGAAAGCTCTCGCAGCATTTGCTAATTCTGCAACTTTTCAGTTCGGTTTCACTTTGTTGAGATGAAGCTTTGACATGACTACAGTCCTACATGCGGTTACTCAGTATTATTTCAGCTGTTGCAAGTTTATTTAATGTAGTGCATGCTACAGAAACACCCTTTTTTACTTCACTTTCTCCACAAATATTTAGAAAAAGGCAGACAATTCAGCAAAACCTCAGAGCATCATTCATTCCTATGTCTATTGTCAGTACAAGTCTGCCTTTTATAATATACTATCTGTATATTGGCAGCTGAACCTCATGTTAAAACAGTTGGATTACCAGTGTTATTCTTCAACCTTACGCTCATCTTATTTTTCTTTTTTTTTTTAATGTAAGTCTGTTTACACCATCTTGCAAATCATCTACCTTATCTTTGGGATTTATGTTGTGATAATATAAAAACCATCCTGTGTGATGACAGGATAGTCAAATAATATCAACAGTTCTTAAGTTGTCTCACCATGGGACCTGGATTTTCCCACATTCATCAATTTGTGATCCACTTTTATTGAATGCAAATCCAGCCAATGTATTTTTATCAAGAATAGATCAGTAAATAAACATTGAATTTAATATATACACACATCATTTTATAAACCAGTGGAGTGAACTTCAGAACTGCAGCTGCATTTGCACAGAAAATACGTAAGGCTTCAAAACCTAGCAGTTTTCACTAAATGCATGTCATTAAGTGAACATACAGTAGTTCTTGTTTTAATTCTAAATGACATTTCACTTTTCATATTTCAGTTGTAATGTATCCTACACTTGGGTTTTTATATGAAACCATATTTAACATACAGCATCATCTTACCGAACAACAATGTAAATTAAGTGAGTCACCTTTTAACCCCTGTCAACGCTGTGTAAAATATAAATAAAAATCTAATACAATTCTTTTCAAAACTCATAAGCCCATATTTTATTTACAACCTCTGACCTTCTATACTTCTCTAAGGCCTCTCTAAGATGCTCTTTTTATAACCAATCATGTTACCGACCTGGTTGTTTGCAGATGACGTCACATCTCGGTGTGAACTGCAGGTGGAGGGCAGGAGGTGATTTTCTACACGGAAAACACTTGCATAATACCTCTCATTTGATATTACTGTTGAAACTACAACGTTACAGTTGATCTAATCAGTCACTCTGAGAAACTACACAGTGCTTTTATCAAGTAGAAACAGTTTTGTATAAATAGAAAAGATAAGAACGTGAACACCAGGAAAACAGCGCTTCAATTGTATTTTTTAGTCACCTGGGTCACCTGATGGTTCTCGTCATGGTTTCACTGAACTCCTCCCACAGCTGAGTTTTTGTTTGACCTGTCTGTCAGCTGCCTCTGGACTCCCATGAACCAGGCTCCGTAGCCTCAGTGTAACTTTATCAGCGAGTGTGACACCCCAGTGCTGTGGGTTACCCCGGGTACGTTTCTCTCTCTCTCTCTCTCTCTCTCTCTCTCTCTCTCTCTCTCTCCCTCCCTCTCTCTCTCTCTCTCTCTCTCTCCCTCTCTCT
>JAPQRQ010000007.1:15582005-15597549 GCA_037367365.1 Apogon talboti | reverse complement strand
GGTGTTTCCATGGTAACTATGGAGCCTCTGAACATCCAAATGGGTCATATCTGATGACCATGAAAAGATGACAAACTACATTTTGCCTGAATTATTTCAACGTATTGACAGTTTAGTGGTTCAGAAATTCTTAAACATTGACAGTTTCGGTCTTTGAGGGTTAAATGTATAAATATGGTGGTTTTGAACGCTCAGCTTCTGGACTTCTGAAATATTCTGTAGTTTAGCGAGTGTTTCTCACATTCTGAATACTCTAAAACCCCACATACACTATCTGTCTGTTTTGGGTTTTTTTTTTTCAACTTTCACTTATGACCAAAAAACAACATTTAAACTTGAAAATCATGATTTTACTTTCATTTAATAACAAACTACTTAATTTTCTGGAGGGTTGCAGGACTGTCAGAGCCAAACCCAGCTAACAACGGGTGAAGCTGAGATACAACCTGAACATGTCACCAGTTCATCTCAGGGCAATTTTACATTTAGTGTGATCATTATTTTATTCTATAATTATTTACATTATAATATTACATTCACATTTATATTATGATAATCACCCAGGCCTTAGTATAATAAATTACTGGGATTAAATACTTCTTGTCAATACTTGGGATGAAATTTTTGCTTGTAAAACCTCTTGTGTAAACTCCATATATTTGAGGCTGTTACAGTGGACAGTCATTTAAACTGGAACAAGATACCAAAACATAGGAGAAAAAAAAATATGCCATGAATTACCATAAATCTCCATTTCTACTGATTCTTCCTCCATCAGTACGACAGAGGCAGCTCAAACCTTCACAACACTGAGACGAGTCCTGCTGTGAAGTCATTCAACACTAAAAAAAAAGAAATAGGCGCAACAAAATGTACGATTCCTGTTTGATGGTATTTCATGGGTTTTGTCTGACACCTCAGGAGAACAGTTAAAGTCTAAATCCAATTACAGCCATTTCCCAGAAGTCCCAAAGCCCCCATAAAGCCATCAGCCCTCATTCTACCCAGGTCAGTTCACAAACAGAAGGGGCTGAACTGCTTCTCTGTGGTTCAGAGGTTCATAGAGAAACTCTTTAAGTCGTTTCATCAAATTCTGCAGATGGGTGAGAGGGTGAGGGTCTGAGGGTGCACATACAGTACATCGGTCACACAGAGGATGTCCAACACTCAGCACCATCACTTACACACATCAGAGCTGAGCCTGGGTCGGTTTATACAGCTCAAGTACAACAATACGGATCATAACAATGTAGGGTTTATTACGACTGTATGTAAATATTCTTAATTTTACTGCACAAGCATTAGTTGATTAGTATTCAGTGAATATTGATTTATTGATTCATTTTCATTGATCCTTGTTTCCTAAACATCTGGGGAGAATTTTATTCTGACTTGTTATACACTAAATGGATTTTCTGTTTTCTGTGTATATAATATATGAAGGCTGAAAGGTTTAGAGCTTGTCAATGAAGAATATATGCTTTATCGATTTTTCAATGATTTATCTTTTGCATACAAAACACTTTTACAATCTGTGATGTTTATCACATCTGCTGCTGACTGTCTTCTGCACTTATTTCACATTGCACTATTGTCATATCTGCTGCTGTTTTGTTCCATTATGCACCTCCTCACGTCATTATTGTTACTGAATTGCATTATTTTTAATACAGCATTGAAAATTAAAAATATGGCCTTTATCTCCATCCACCAACTATACTATACACCAACTATATTCTTTAAAACAGCCCTGGTGGACTGGATAATTTTACATTGTAGCCATCTGGCTCCTTTTCTTGCCGAATTTGTGAGAAACCGCTTTCGCTTGGTCTTTGTCATCTTTGTTAATAATAATAATAATAATAATAATGGATTAGATTTCTATAGCGCTTTTCAAGGCACCCAAAGCACTTTACATTATTGATCCATTATTCATTCACTCTCACAGCTGTGGCTGCATGGAATTGCCATTCCCACAATGCACTTTGCGACTAAATTTCCAAAAAGGCCCAAGTGACATTTCTTTTTTTTTATGTAAACAAGCGGACTGTGTTTATGATGGAGTCATCTTCGAAGCTGAACTAAAAGGAGTTTGACACCTGTATTCTACGGTAACAAAAATGCAACACTTCTCATTTTTGTGACTCCACGCTAACAAATCTTCTTCCATTTCTACTATCAAATCCTCCAAAATCCCCTTCAACCCTACACACATTTTTCATGCTGATATGGTTATAAAATCAGGACATCGTGCTCCTGCTTCAGTTCATTTGGCTTGAAAGAAATATCAAAGTGATGACGAGGTTCTACCTGTTCTGTTCAGGATGGGATTTGAGCCCTGCAGCACATTCAGAGAAAGTGAGTGGACACAAGAGAGGGGAGTGTTGAAAACGAACACACAAACGGCGGTATTCCGTGAAGCCATCATAGTCAACCTGCAAACTTTTCAGCCTCTTGCGCAGACTGATGACAGTGTGTGAAACTCTGTGCTGCTGGCTCTTACCTTTTTTTTGCCACCTTTTAACTTCTGTATAGCTGAGTTGAAATGAAAGGAAAGTTAATGTGCTGATGATGACATTCCTGATATACCTGCAAATAGTTTTACATTAACACAACGTGATTCTCCTGTTTGCACAAAGTCTCAGAGAACACACCAGCTCTCAAAGCTACTGGTGCATTGTTTCAAACTTTGCAAACAACAGCGATATTCCCTCATCAAACTACAGACAAATGTCGAAACACTACGCCAACTGTTACATATTTTACACTCCCCAGGACAGTATGGCACTCACTCAACACCTCTTATCACACATGCTGTTGATATTAAACCTCTACAAACTGGCACAATGTAAAAGTGCATTCTTCAGTAATGTTACCCTCATAAAACTGCAGGATGTGACAGGATAGATTTACACATATAACCTAGTTCACATACCTTTGTCTGCTCGGGATAGAGGTCAGGATAACATATCACCGTTTGCTGTAATTCCTGGACTCAGGTCAAATATGTCCGCCTTCCCGTCTGACTCTTATAGTATCTGCTGCCTCTCTTTTCAAGGAAGAACTTTAGTGACCTCGACGCCCTGTTTGGATTTACTCTAGCTACGTTTTTGTTTTATATCTTATTTAATTTTAACTTTATTCTTATGAACCACTGATCTTTCTATGTGAACACATATATTTATTTCTAATGTCATCATGCATCCTCACACATTACAAATGAACTGACATAGGTGTGAAATATTATCTATACTTAATTGTACTTTTAACAAATACAGCCAAGTGTGTGTTATGGCAAAAGCTATAATCTATTCTTCATAGAACACAGATTTACTTTGTTGCCTTTTTTTTAATAAACATGTTCTCATTGGTTCTGTTCTTTTTTACATTCATTTTTCTACTTAATAGTCCCTTTAGATTTTATTCAGATTACACTGGTCCACATTTATATTATTTTTTTAAGATATGCTTCAGAGATTAAATGTCAAATCTTACATACTTTGATAAGATGAATTAGAAACTAATGACGTGATGTTTTCAATGTATATGAAAAAGTGTTATTACACATATACATTGGTTTATGTACATTTATACAGTATACTGTAGATTTATTTTTTTACCAGAAAAGATAAATCACCAGAAAGAACCTGTAAAGTAAATGTACTGTAATGTGTAGACAGTGTTTTAGTACCTTTTAAAATAATGATGGAGTTTTACATGTATGTCCTTATTTTAGTGTTTTATGTATGGTTTTAGAACTGACTTTTATTGTGTTTTATGTATATTTTTAGTGTGGATGTATGGCTGTGATTTCTATTTTGTGGAACTTCTGCTGTTGCTGCTGTCTTGGCCAGGACATTCTAGAAAAGAGATTTTTAATCCAAATGAGCTTTTTTTCTTGGTTAAATAAAGGTAATAATAAGTAGATCGGGTAGCTCTGAGACAAATATTCTTTTTCAGTAAAACCCATTCTCTAATCCTCAGAATTTCACATTTTGACCCGAGACTGTATCTTAGAACCTACAGCCAACCAGCATTTTTGACAAAATTTTTTTTTTACTAGTGACTCAAATTTGGTAAAGTTTCACCAGTTTTATTCTGAAGGCGTTTTTTTTTTTTTTTTTTTCTTGTAGACCAGTGTTACATTGTCTGGGCACATACATTTCCTTCACTATTCGTCTGAGGTTCAACTAACTCTTCTTGAACACAGAAGCCTCCACAGTGGACGTTCCACTTCGCCTGTGGCTTACAAAGAATGGTTATTAAAATGACAGGTTGTGTCACTTTTTACACATCCTTTGAGGTGCAAGCCTGTAACTACGATCATGTAAAGAAAGTGTACTCTAGGGAGGAAAAACTTTACTGGCCTGTTGCATAATGTTGAATTTCAAGAGGCGCCCCTGTATACGACCATTTCACAGGTGAAAAGGAGAATTCACACTGACATGCTTCATTTCATCACCCGAGCACAGCTGCTGCTCAGAAACTGCACTCATGCATTGAAGATATTTCTGAGTTATGCCGCTGTGGTATTATCAGCTGCTTTAAATGTACACATAACCCTCTCATTGGCAGCTGATACGCTACTTTTTAACAGGAGGATAAACACACTGTTGACAGTTTTAGCTCCAAGAATTAAAGGGATTTTGCTTTAGGCTCGTGTATCAAGTGACATGTTTGTGTAAATTTAGTTGTAATTGATTATACACTATAATATATGGGGATAAAACTAAAAGTACTTTGGGTTTGTTTTGTGCATATGGCTTGAGTTTTATCTGATCATTCAAAGTAACCCACTAAAGGTTTCAATCTGGCCCTCTGGGTAAACTGTGCAAAACTTACACTGAAGATATTAACAGTCAAGGGAGTCAAACTCATTTTAGTTCCAAACTCCAAAGTCCAAACTCCAAAATTTAAACAATATTATTTATGCCTCTTACTTAATGTTTTGTGTCTTTGTAGATCTACTGTGATCTGTCAGTTGTAATGCACATGTATAAATGATAAGTTGAGGTATAATATTGTTAAAATTGCACTTATTTTTCTTAAGAAACTTCAGGTTTTTCAGGTTATTCACATTTTTTTGTGTAAGGATAGTTTGTAAATGTATATTTTCCTAATTTAACTTTTTTTTGCATTAATACAACAAGAAAATGGTGGAGTTTTCATTATTTACAGGCTATTATGCTATTATTTTACTGGGATAAAATAATTATTATGCTATTATGCTATTATTTTACTGGTCCGGCCCACTGGATATCAAACTGGGCTGCATGTGACCCCTGGAGTAAAATAAAAAAGGGAAAAAGGTTTGATGTCTCTGATTCACTTAAATTAACAGATGCAGCAAATGATGAAGTCATGATTAATTACTGCTCATATCTTTAACCGTCCTGGTCCATGGTTTGTGAACCAGTATGAGATGGAGACTTCATTCTGGCTGTTGGTTGTTGGGCCTCATGCCGGTGCCCAAATAAACCAACCTGCTCAGTGACAGCCGCAAATTACACAGTATAGCCAAGACTCTCAGACAGACAACAGTGTAATCTGTAAATATTTTTACCAGGCTCGCAGTAACTTACTATTTTGAGTTCAGTGACATGGTAATTTGTGGTAAAACACATTTTAAACACATTCCACCGGTGGAAAACATACCAAACAGAGCACCTTGACCTTAGGCCTTTGAGGAAGAAACTGACTTTTTAGCAGCTTTGAGGTTTTTCTGCACGGGCTGACCTCAGTGTGGAGAGGAAGGTCAGGAAACTTGAACTCTAAGGATTCAGAAAAGTAGCCATGATGTCAACACAATAAATTGTACCTTATACAGCAACACTGAAGACGAACTGCTCACAGTAGAGTTATACATTTGAGCAAAATAATGTACTTTTGACTGTGTTAAAGAGAAAACAACTTAAAGGTATTGTGATGATTTAGTTGTTTATTGGAGACTCAAACACAGTGCATCTGTTCTGGATTTTTGTTTAATTACATGTCCTATGGTTAACAAAAGCCCAGGACACATGCAACGTGCAGAACTGTACAGTAGAGAACCATCACAATGTGGAACCAGTTACCAACCATGAATCTGAACCCCCTTAGGCCTGTATTAAAAGACTACTAAAAAAACACATTAACAGAAACCCCAGTGTTAATCAACCATCCTAAACAACTAGAATGGAATGCATCTTGATGTGCTGTGATGATAGTTTTCTACTTGGATAAAGAATAATAAAGAATAAATGAGGGGCTGTTTATACACAATGCAGGTCAAAAGGTCAAATAAGGTGAAGAGGTCAAATGTATATAGAACACTTTATGGTATTTCTGCCTCCAAACACAACTATGATGTGCCTTTTGCTGTGAAGGCAGCTATGAAGGATCCGTGGATATTTGCAAAAGCTTTAAAACAGCATTCTGGCTTCAGTTCAATCTATGGGGAGCGTTCAAGATTGTTCTCACGACGTCAGACAAAACTTAAAGTGACTGATAATGTGACTCAAACCCCTACGTTGGGTCAGGAAGAGGCCAAACTCAGCCTCTTTACCCTTCTTGTTTCTGATTTATGAACATATGAACCTCCCCTTTTCATTACTCTGCATATATCACTGGCAGCTTTTTAAGTTGAGTTAGTTTGTGCAAATGAGATGCCATTGTCTCACAGTCCGTTTCCTCTCACACCACTTCCTCTCTTCGACCTGAACCACAGGGTAACCAGTCAAATAAAATAGGACAAGGGTGGAGCAGAGAAGGGAGGACTGCACTTGGATAAAGTCATATTGCAAATGAAATATGTTGTTGTTTTCCAGAAATCATGCTCATCTGAGTTTTTCCAGTCTAAGTAGATGGAAGTAGGGCACTGAGGCGGGGTGTCAGGGTTCCTTATAGGCCTCACTGCACATGTGCACCGTTCAGCAGAGGACACAGCTCTAACAGGAACCAGATTCACTTTCACTAAAGGTCAGAGTCACGCTTCCAGCGCTGGAAGATGCTGGTGTATTTCTGTGTCGTATTGTTGCTAGGTGTTATTGTAAATGACCGCACTGAGCTGCACAGACTCAAGCAGGGTGGTGGTTTTAATTATACTCTATGATATTAAATGCAAGATGAAAAAAAAAGAAAAAGGTTTACCTCAAAAATTCTGATACAACCTTGTTCGCTTACATCCTCAGCTGGAGATATTCCTTTGCTATGAGTAATCTCTACATCTGGGAGTGTGTGTGTGTGTGTGTGCGCGCATGAATGCTCCCGAGTACTGTCAGTATATTCATCTTTTAAACGGTTGTGAAAATTATGGAATTCCCCCTAAAAACTCACAAACTTCTGCAGCTGGTCGTCTGCGTTAATTGGTCTGTCAGCGCTGTGGTTTTGTGTTTTAGGGGAGGGACTCTGGAGCAAAGTGTCACTTCTGGCTGGCAAAGCGATGACTGCACACATACAATAAGACAGCAGCTGTGAGGAGTCATTAAGAGTTCAATTCATCATAATCATGATTCAATGTAGTGCTGTAGGTCAGTCTGAGATTCACCCAAGGAAAATGTTCCCTGAGCTCCGACATGCTGCACACCTGCTTCAAATACTTTGGGAAAGAATGGACCGAATAAATGATAGAAAAACATCATCTATTAAAGAGTGTAGATACTTTGAGTCCACCAGTAACATCTGCTGCACTGACCTCAGAGGCCACATACTCTACAATATACAAAACAATATAATTTACAATACATTGGTGATCAATTTGTTTGCCATATATTTCAAATTATTATCAATTACTGTTAAAATGAATCAGTTCTTACCAATACTGGATAAAGTTTATCCAGCAGAGGATTATTTAGTGTTACTGTACGTGTGTCAGTCAAAGATTAGTTGTGAGATTTCACAGATGTTTGTCCCATTGAGAGATTCGTGATGAAAATACAAGGCCACCGTCAATGCAGCTTGAGCGTTCAGTCTCCTGTCTTTGCCAGTGAAATCCCAAAGCATGAGAACGGAGGTGGGAGTCTGCCAGTATCAGCCCATGATATCATGAGAAAGGAAGTGAGTCGTGCTAAAAGTTCCTAAGATCCGATGTATGCAAGTGGAAACAAAGGGATCGGATTAAAACTGATATGTGACGCAAGCTCGTAGACCTGAACATCACTGGCAGGAAATTTGTCAGAACATTGGAAGACACAGAAAAGGCCAATCTAATAAACTCGACTGAACGCAACAGTGTAATTGTGATGAGATAAAAACAAATACATTGAGCATTTCGGAGCTTTCTTTATACTAGCTCCAGCTGTTCTACTTTTTAACAGTTCTAGTTCAGTTCCCCTTCCCCAATCTCTCTCTCTCTCCCTCTCTCTTCATTTAATCCTCTCTCTTTAACCCCAACTGGTCAAGGCAGACGACCATCCTCCAGGAGTCGGGGTCTGCTCCAGGATTCTGCCCTCCAAAAGGAGAATTTTTCTCACCACTCTTATCAAGTGTCACCAAGTGTTTCCTCCTAGAGGATTCTGTTGGGTTTCTCTAAATTGGCTGAGAGTCTGGTTTCCACCAGCTCTATATGTAAACTATATGTAAAGTGTCATGAGATAACTTTTGTTACAATGAACGTACGGGGGGGGGGGTGTTGTTGTTTACCATATTGGTATGTATCACTTCCATTACCATTGTTGGTATGCACTTACTGTCGAATTATATTGTATTATAAGTTGCTATCAATTGGATAGTTACTGAGTGTAATAGACATCAGTTTTCCTAATTGGTTTATTATTCTGTTATTTACATTATTAGGACTCCAAATAGATTTAATTTTATTATTAAGGAAACATAAGCTATGTGTTCTGTAGCACAAATGAGAGGAGGGAGTGGGATTCTATAAGTTTTTCTTCTCCCCACTCCTTTTCAAGAAATACATATTGAATTATTTTGTTACTAATAATGTACATGGCAATTGCTATATTGTATTGATCACCTTTATTTATTAACTTATTTGCTCTGCTATTAGTTCCTTGTACGTAACAAAATTTTTCTCCTTGTTTCTCGAAACAAACAAACAGATTTGGCGCTATATGAATAAAATCTAATTGATTGATTAAGCATATAAGCCTTGATCTAATGTGTGAAGGGATAAAATATGTTACTTAAATCAAGTTACCAGATGGAAACCCTTACAGTGATTTTCCTCCTAATTCTTAATTTGTCACTTTTGTCAAATAAAAGACAAATATTTTTCACAGTTACTCCATAAGTCATGCAGTAAAGTGATAATCTTTCACACTATTATCGCCGCATCAAAGAAGAGTGTCTGTGAAGCAGAAAGTAGTTTTCAAAGTGTGGTTGAGATCAAAAGATCATGGGAGGACTAAAACGCCGCCTGCATACGCTATTAAAAGCTTTTTCAATGATTAAATTTTACCCTGGGGTTTTAAGGGAATCATTCAGTCCACACGTGTCAAATCTTAAGGTTTTATTCACATATGGAATAGTTTGCAGGGACATTTAGGTCTTGACTTATTCATTCAGAGCTTTCACATACTGTCACTTTATGCACATACATTTACTTTCATGCACTGATATGAAGTGAAACCCTATTCGGACTAATCTCACTTTATAATCTCTTTGGTCAACAATATGTGTATAATTATATGTGAATGCACAGTTTACTAATGGTTATAGTGACTGAAAACTCAAAACACCTTTCACCTCCTAGGACCCACTGTCCACGTATAAGGACAAGAAATTCACAGCTTTATACAAAAAAAAAAAAAAAAAAGAAAACTGTCCACCACAAATGACATTCCATAAAATTTTTTAAGAATGCATCTGAAAAAACTGTTGCATCATGATGTTTCCAATATAAGCAATTATTGAATTAAAAAAAGCCAAAACTCAAAGACCTGTGGGGCTGCCGCGTCTTAGGAGGTTAAAATGAATATCAGATAAGAACAAATGCAGCGAGTTAGTTTTGCCTTGTAGGTAGTGCACAAAAATAGATGACATGAGATACTGACAGATGAGTCGCCTTTATTTAGCTGTGTGATTTGTTCACAAAATCAACCAATCCAGCTCGGCTCACATGCAAATGTTTACGCTAGAACTACTGAGATTCTCTTCCTGTGATGTGCCCCCTTTGGCAGCTGCAGTTTAAGAATGAGGCTGTTATAAAAGGAGTGTTTGATAAATATATATACAGTAAATACCTTTAGTAAGAGGGAGTATGTTTTATTACTGGCAATGGAGCCACATGACTCTGACATTACTGCTCACAGCACATCTCTTAGCTGTCAAGGAAATAATTTGTCAACAAGAACATATTCAGGGAATTGTACACACTCATTTTCAAGTAGTGTTGTGTTGTAGAGTGTTGTCCTGTGGTGAGGAACAACCGTTGAGCCTCTTCCCTCATGACTCATCAAACATACAGTACATATTAAATCAGCTGCATGTGTTTGTTATATTCCTGCAGGTCATATGTGATGATTGTCCTTCTCTGTGTCTTTAGACAGACTCTGCAGCAGAGACGTCTGGAAGGCCTCGTCACATGACTCGGGGATCAGGAGCTCCAGCAGCAGGTCACAGATGCAGTAAAGCAGATGCCTTCAAGGAATCACACGTCTGAGTTAATAATGACTGACATCAGCTGGTTATCACATAAACGTGATGCCTGAATGGAATGACATGGAATATGGAAACAATTAAATATATCAGGTGTGTGACTTCTCATTTTTATAACCTTTAAGCAATATGTGGAGGTTGATGTTCAAAATGTACAGTATGTCATTACAGATTACACTATTTTTACTTTGACTGTAATTATAGTTTATTTTATTACTTCAACATTGTCGTTAATGCAATGCATGTAACAAAGACAACAAATGATACTGCCTAAAGTAGACTGAACCTACAAACTACTCTACTTGTTCTGCAGATGTTATGTCAAAGTAGTAGTGTGATGTGTCTTCCTGGGGAAAAAAAAAAGGTAAAAATGAAGGTGACAACTTTTCCAAAGTACTCTGTTATAATAAATAAACAGGGGTTCAGTAATTGCAATATTCTGGACTGATGCCAATACTGAAGTAATTCACTGTTTATTTACAACACTGAGTTCGAGTGTGTGAAATGACTTTTCAAGTGTGAAATGACAATCTTATACACCAATACTAATCAACATGAGTGAATATCAAATGAGACTGGTGTTTGGCTGATATTTTGGTGCATCCCAACAAATGACCAATAATGACATTAAATTTACGTGAATAAACAGTTTCATGGTGCTACATGTTGCTTTCATCAATTTCAGAAGTACCATTTGTTGTATTGCAGCTGAGTCTGTTCAAATAAAAACGACAGGCATGTTTTAACGTATCTGTTTTCCTTTGAAATGGGTGAAAAACAAAGAGTATAAATAACTATAATGGAAATTTACTATTCAATCAAACAAACAAGCCTATTGTCCATAGTCCACTGGTGCAGATATGCCTTTGTGCTTTATTTTAGATGGGGGAATTAGAGTAAATTAGTGATGCGTTTGAAACTGAATAATCAAGATTTCAACATATAATCCCCTTAAGTAATCTTCTGATTTCTCATCAGATGGTATAACGGTTGATGATCCAGTTAGTCTGGTGGTTTCTGAGCTCCTCTGTGTCGTGTCCTCAGCTTATTGTTTACTGCACAGTTTACTTGTTGACTCACTTGTTTATCTGAGCGTCCTGTAAAGACTCCAGTACTGTCTCCAAGCTCAGTCTGTACTTTTCAGTGCCCAGCATGTCAGTGATGAGCTCTGCCCACACACACATAAACAAAAACTTCAACACCCATGCAGATCACAGCCACATTACACAGCTACAGTCTGTCCCTGATGGCTTCTATATACCTGGTAACAGCTGCATCAGGCATTCCAGGCATTGCTCTTTGGTTTCTTCTTGTTGTGCAGCGCTGCGTTCTGGATGTGGCTGAGCAGGCAAAGTCCCACCTGGCCATACTGCTTCCTGCATCACTTGTAGGTAAATAACCCAGCAGGGGGCGCTAGTAAGGTGGGCAACTCCTACGTCCAACCACCTAAGACAGAAACCAGTCAGGGATTTATTACAACTGTGTTTTCTGTCAATTTTGTGCATGTACAATCAGGATATAAGAGGAAATGATAGTCGTGCAGGCATTAAGCAGCACCTAAATTAAAATAAAACCCCAGTAAGAGCATGACCATTATTTACTGACATGGTAAATGAACCCTAAAACTCCCAGAGGCACATGCAGAGGCCAGCAGTAATGATAGCAGACCACAAGAGATTAGAAAAGCACTGTTCCCACAGACTGAGACTGAAAGAAAACCCAGTGGTAATGCTACAGAACTCTTTTGTTTAAAACTGTGTATACAATGAGGTAAAAACAACGCATTTAAGAAAAGAAATAATGTTTTGACAGGTTTAGGAAAATGCAACATGCAACAATAAGGTAATAGAAACTACAAAGTACCTCCACAAACTGTCTTTTGTACACACTGAGGACCCACTGTTTGTACAGTCAGCTGTATAAAAGCAGGTATATATATATTGTAAACATTTTAATGAGAAAATGGACAGTGGAAAATGTGCAACTGTGTCTTTGTACATTTTTTGATGAACTTTGATGGAAGAGGAAGGACTGATATATTTCACAAAATGATCAACTTTGCCTTTTTTTTAAAGACTGATTTACTTTTATGTTACTCTTTATATACATTAAAGCAATACTTGTGAAAGCTAAATAAAAAGCTCCTGTACCTCTCAATGAAGGTGCCAAAGAGCAGCCTGATGGTCTTCTGGATGTTCTCAGTGCACAGCCAACTCCACTGGTCCTTCATCAGCAAACACAGGATGTTCAAAGCAACATCTGCTACAGCTGTGTCTGCAGAGCACAAATAGATATACTGTAGATGCATCATATTACAATGATGGCACCAGAAAAAGCACATATGAGACACAGATAAAACACATCTGAGGTAGAGGAGTATTATTCAAGAGTAGAGTTTTGCTGCCCTCAAGTGGTCAACGTGTGTTACTGCATGTTGACTCCGTTTCTTATTTTGTTCAATACACTAAAAACACGTGACTCGCTGCTTTAATATGTATACTGTTGCTCATAACATAAAGGTCAAATAAAATATTTTTCTCTTACCATAAAATTATTGTGACAGCGTGATGTATTCTTGATTTATAAAGTGTAACTGGGATTCAGTATGTAATCAATGCACCAGGCCAAATATGATTACAGATGTGTATAAATATAGAAATAAAAAGAGGAATGTGTCAGAAAACAAAAATATTTCAACTTTATGGACAACAGTGTGGTTATTGTGATTATCTTGTGATACAAAAAATATTTAGAAAATTTTGAGAAGACATTTCATTACATTGCGATGCTAAAATTACATCCTTATTATTCAGAAATATTACCTCATTATTTTGACCCAGTTTGTATCTATGTTGAGATACTACCACACCATTTTAAGTTACAGGATTTTTTCATGACGGTGGTAGAACCTGTGTAAAATTTCATTTTCTTTTAGATGCAAAAATACTTTAAGAAAGTAATCCATTGCTTTGAGATATTAAATCATTATTTTCAGAAAGTTTGTCATCATGTTAAGATATCAGCTCATTATTAAAAAAATAAAACTGTCATTCTTCAAGCTTCTACCTGTGCTGTGGGTTTTCATTGACGTCTTTGTGTCTTTGCCAGCCTCCTCACAGTTCAGCTGGGCCCCTTCACTATCCTTCCCTGTTGGCTCACATAAGAGTCTTTCCTGCTCCTTAACAAAGTTCTCCAGGCCGGACAGTGACATACCACCGAGCACCTAAAGCAGACAACGGTAAAACAAACCTATTATTTGGTAGGAAAACAAAAACTCAGTGAAGCAGCAAATACAAAGCATTGATAAATATGACGACTTACACTGCTGCCCTCACTATAGCAGTATGTGACTTTAGGATGCAGTTCTGTGATGTTCAGAGTTGCTGACATTTTTCTTGTGAACATAAGCCTCCTGAGGCATAAAACACAAAACCAGAAATCACCTGTTATATAGTGACTTTATTTACTATTACTCACTTTAGACAGTCTGAGAGCTCACCTGTACAGAGGAGCGTCCACTTCTGAGTCCTCTGTTGGACTGAGGGGTTCAGGATGAGGGAAAGCTGTCTTTAAAGTGTCTAATGCATTCTCCATCATCTGGTAATTGAGTGGGAGAGGACACAAGACAAAAGATAAACATTATAAGGCTGAATGTGCACCTGTATGTCACTGCAGCATATGCAGATGTTAGCTCTGTTCAATATGTTTCTTCACACCTTATCAATTCTTGATTTGATGACAGGTTTCCTTCCAAAATATGTGCAGGGATCGGAGTTGAGAGCCAAGAACTCCTGCATGTCCTCACTGTTCACTGTCTCAGGAATGCTGCTTAATTGCTAGAAGAACGAATCAGTTAAGTGACACCATTGCGTACACAATTACCAGTACACACACACTGCTATTGTGAATCCAGTGCCTACTTTGAGGAAGTTATCCAGCTGGTTTTTGCGAGTTTCGACCTTGTCAGTGTCTGGATTTCCAAATGACAGATCAGGGAAGATTTTCTTTGGCCCTTTGACATCTGAAATACATAACACCGACTCACAATGACATGTCTGTCTTGCGTCAACAGTTCAGTGTTATTAATGGTGGTGATAGAATCTTACTCTTAATGAATTTCTTGAAGTCGGACTTCTCCTCTAAACGTGTTTGCAAGTTGAGGAATTCACTGTATCGCCGGTTGACAGTGTGACTGGTCGGAGGTTGCAAACTGGCTCCATTGTCAGAGCCAGATGTTGTCTCAAACTAGGAAACCAAAGGCGAAAATGAAAGCGTTATTACAGTTGATACAATGCAATGGAGAAGAACACAAAAGCACTGACCCACAAGCTAAGCAATGGACAAGTCAGTGGGGAAAAGTCAGTGTTAGTCAAGTGTTAGCTATGTTTTCACTGGCAGCTGTGTCTGGTGGGGAACTGAAGCTATTCGTATAGCTCACTTCAGTCTCCAGATCTTGATAAAACAGTAATTTTACTATAATCGCAAAAAGGAGTTCTGGGTCTACCATTGCAAGTTGGTTGGATCCACCCTAACAAACACACTGTCATCTGAAAGCCCTTTCTGATGGCTACTGAATTGGTTATAATGTTCTGTTTGTCACACAACTTATAAACAATTAAATCAACAATAGACCAGCAGCTCCCCTGTTCCGAGAGACAAACTTCCTGTTTGTTTCGAATGAGTCTGGTGGCATAGAAAAAACAGGTGAACCTACTCTGACATACAACATTACTTGGAATGATAGTGGTATTTAAAGTTTTTCTTCTGGTGGCTCTGTCCAAAATAATACTTTGCATTACATACATTACAAACCTTGCTTTATATGATACACACTAACCCAGGGGTGTCGAACTCAGGTCCTCTAGGGCCGCTGTCCTGCATGTTTTAGATGTTTCCCTCTTCCAGCACACCTGATTCAACTAACGATCAGCTCATCACCAAGCTCTGC
>JAPQRQ010000007.1:15554271-15566440 GCA_037367365.1 Apogon talboti | reverse complement strand
TTAACCATATTGATAGATTATTCAATTGTTAATATGTCACGGCTGTATTTAAATTTAGCGTGGTCTTTTGACAACTTAATGGCTAAAACCAATGTAGAATACTGGAGGAGCAGAGTCTTTTTTTCCCTTGAGTCGGAGGCGGACCAAAAAAAATCACGTGAGCGTGACGTCACATGGCAACGTGTCCATATCCTCTATGTAAATATAAAGATTACAGGTTATTAATAACACCGCCCTTGGTGTTCTGATCCCAGGTCAGCTCTGTGAAGTACCACACAAAGGCCCTCTCCACCTTCCATCAGATCAACGCCTTTGAGGAGGACGGCTTTTTGATGCTTGACATATGCTGTTCAGACGACGGATCAGCCATCAACAACTACCTGATCCAGAACTTGCGCAAATCAGGCGAAGCCCTAGATGAGGTCAGCAGGCATTAATGTGCATCCACAGACTAGACCATTCACACTGTTATGTCCAGGTTTTATAAAACTCTGATGGTCTAGAAACTGAATGGTTAAAGGTTTTGTTTTGAGTTGTACTTTGATTATGCTCGGTTTGCATTTCTCTGCTTTGTTGTTCTATTTTTCTAAACAAATAACTGCTGTTGATGATTGCAATTAGATTTTGGGTTTGTGCAGAATACATTTCCAGTCTTTTTGCACTGAGTGGGTGTTAGGGTTAGGGATGACTGACAACGACAAAACAATTGATGTGCATTGCCTCTGTTGTTGTGTCCTTTTCAGGTGTACAATACCCTGTGCAGGGCTTTCCCTCGACGCTTTGTTCTGCCCCTGAATGTGACCAGTGAAACACCAACAGACCAGAACTTGAACACCAGACCCTCCAGTACTGCAACATGTGTCAAAACCAGCAAAGATAAGGTAAACAGAAAACAGGAAACCGTTTATCCTGTGTTTCACTAACAAAGACCACGCCATAACATTATATGAGAAATTATTTATTGAATGAAGGAGAAGGAACAGATGGATAAATGGTCAAGAGGAAGGGATGAGGAGCATCGAGGGAAATGGGATGAAGAACCTGTGGAGAGGGAGTCAGGATGTAATGAGAGAGAGGAGAGGAAATGAGAAGAGAGGGTGGGAGTTTGAGAACTGACACAAACACAGAGATTAGACACTCCTGTGTAGGGAGGCAGAGGAATCTAGATCATGTGAGCCATGATCATTGTTCCTGAACCTACTGTTATAACGTCATATAATCAGCCAATGAGAGTGGATTTCTATGATGACACAGACAGACTTCAGCATCTGGGGAGAAATCACAGTGTTCAGGATCAGATACCAACATGTACAATCATTACACACTTAATTCTGTTAAGTTCCATAGAACCTTTTAAATATCCACTTAAAAAGGTAAAAACAATGACAACTGAGAAAGTAATAGGGTGTAATAACTGACCCTCTCCAGATTTCACACATAAACCATGGTAATTATACTCTAATAGGTGGGTAGCCTCCATATCTGTTTTAATAGTCATTCATTTTCTCCATGTGGAGACACTTGTGGGGTAATTGTTCTTATTTCTATACGCAGTGCATGTTATTTTTAATAGTATTTTTACTCTCACAATGACTAATTTTGAATAATACTAATGATTTTAAATTAGTCACAGATTTCAGGAACATTCAGAACTAATTTCCTTCTCCAGGGTTTTCGACCCACAGGGTTCATTTTCTCCCATCTCCTGTGATGTGTAACTAATGTCAAATTTAAAAAGGGTTTGTAATGGATTTTCTTGTAGCTGCAAGGTTGAGTAAAAAAAAAAAAAAAAAACCCCTTCCTTCTCATAGGAGCATCTCACTCTGACGTTAATCTCAGAAGCTAATGAAAAGGAGACAGATTGGACTGCAGTAAAGTCTGGTGACTACATGTGACTGTGGACGTTCACTCCCTCTTCACCTCGCTGTGTCAACAGGTGTTCTGTCAACATGAGAATCTCCATGGTGACGACCTCCAAGAGTATGGTGGCCTGGAGTTCCCCCAGATTAACTATCGCCGTTGTAACACACGGCCGTATCGTTACTTCTACGGATGTGGCTTCAGACATCTGGTGGGCGACTCGCTGCTCAAGATGGATCTGAACGACAAGACATTCAAGGTGTGTGCACACAGAGACACCAACTTCATTATCCAGCACAGAGGGCAATAAAGGATTTAATGTGTCTCATCATGACAGTAAAGAAACATTTTACTGTTTCACATAAAACATAGTGTATCTGCAGTAGGTTTATGGCTCAGCTCTTGGACTTCCCTGCCCCTCCACATACAGGAAAAAACCTAGGCATCATCCAGACCCCTGTAGAAAACAGAACAGAACAGACATCAGTGGAAGAGCAGCTATGACAGCAGGCGAAATGTTACTAAAGACAAGCACTTTAAATACAGCACCTTGATTAGACATATCAACAGCAGAACAGTTAGTGTGGGCTGAATGAACGAATACACTAATGTCTAAGAAGAACAGGTTTTAATATTAAAAACCTGTAACCCACTAGAGGAAGAAGAAGGTACAGCTACATTACCTTAAAATAATAGAATCTTGAATGGGAAAAACAGCCTTTTGTAGAATATGTATTTGATAAATAACCCTGGTTTTATAAAATAAAACATAACTAAAAATACTTAATTAACACCAAGTAAATGGAGATAAGTGGATTTTTTTCTGTTAATTAAAGCAAAATGGATGTACAGTTTTCACACTAGATTAATGCTGGAAGTATAAGTATCAGAACAAGACTGCAGTAACTGCAATACATATATATACACACACACACATACACCCATCATTACTGGGAAATAATAAACATTAAAAAATAAAGCACTTCAGGCCGATCAAGTCGTGCATCGTTTTGTAGTAATGGCTGTTTTGTTGTATGCTATCAAAATATGTTGAAGTAAAAATGATTTGATTTGTTTGAAAAGCATTCTATTATTTCTCCAATATAAAAGAGTCTTAGAAGTTGAGGAATTGAGTACAATGAGTACAATATGCACCAATAATAGATTAGAAGATGCATTTATTGTGCAATCAGAGAATTCATATTTGAGTTAATTATTTGTTTCTGTCTAGGGCAGAACATAGACATTGAACCAGTTTAACAGTTCTTTGCTTTAAACTACTCCATGTGTATCCTCAGATCTGGTACCAGAAGGGCTTCTACCCCTCAGAGCCGGTGTTTGTACCCTCACCCGATGCCACCGAGGAAGATGATGGCGTCATCCTCTCTGTGATTCTCACCCCCTCTCAGGTAAGACTTTAAGAGCAAAGATCAATATTTTAAATTTTAGTTAATTTATTATTATTGTTTATTTAGGATTGTTTGTAAAAGTGGGAAATGAGGATGAGGGCTGATGCAATAACAAAATAAGTCATTTTTAATTTAGGTTGTATTTATATTTTATCTATATATAAGCATGTTCTATGGCCTTTTAGTCACTTTACAACCAGGCAGCAGGGTTGTAAATTGACCCGAACTTAATTCATTCACTCCAACAAGTCTTTCATTCACCCGACACATAATCTCTCATGAATATGCATGAGGCAGAGGAACTCAGTCATAAATATTCATCCTTTAATTTTCTCCAGATGAAGTTGGACACAAAGCATGAAGTTATAACTTACACATTAAGTGACCAACTTTAATGTGCACTTTAATGTGGTATTTGCTCAAAATGGAGATATATAATATAATGTATAGTGTCACACCATCTGTCTGTCATTGTAGCGGGTTTCTGGGTTTCAGTGCAAGTGTAGAATATGTCATACAAGGCAAATTCATTGTATAAATCAAATAAATTTTTATTTATATTACGCCAAATCATAACAAAAATTATCTCATGACACTTTACATTTAGAACTACTCAAAACCAGACTCTTGAAAAATCAGTTTTAAATTAATTTCTTTTATTTATCCTCACTTTTCCACTAAAAACATCTCTCTTCATTTAATGCGTCGAACCACACATGACAAATAGCCCCTAGTTTTAGAGCCTGAGGGATAGGTTTCTAAGTTTTACAGCAGTGGGTGATTCCAAAGTAAGTTTGTCAGCAGTTTGTGGTTGTTTATCATAATGACTGACACTCTTTCTCTACAGGATAAAGCCACGTTCCTCCTGATTTTGGACGCCAAAACATTTGAAGAACTGGGGAGAGCCAATGTGCCTGTAAACATGCCTTATGGTTTTCATGGTACTTTCAACAGTGCTGCCTAAATCAGTGTCTGTTACATTCTAAGTGTTTAGTACGATGAAATGTCAAATGGAAAACTGCTACGTATAACCACTAAATTTCTAATGGTATTGAGTTACAGCTGCACTATAGGATATTCTCATAATGGATGCAGTGCTCTGTTACTGACTGAATATGGATTTATCATTCGTATTAACTTTGAAATAAGATGCCTTTTATACTAACTGTATTTTCTTAGCCTGGCCAGTAATCCGTCTTTCTCAATGAGAAATCCGTCTGGAACCCCAGGGCTTGAATCCGCATGTGAAGGCGGGACTAACAGGTGCCGAGTAAACCAATCACAGATAAGACAGATGTGACGTAATAATTGGACGCGCAGATCCTTAATGTCAAAAAACCTCAGCATGTTTCCATCATGGCGTGCGGTGGTGTGGTCGAGTAGAGAGTTCGATGAATGATTACTGTCGCTTTTGTCAGAGAAACTTGAGAATACAGGGTGTAATCTGTAATTCAGTCCTTATTTTTGAATCAAAATAACCAGCAAGAATTCTTGTAAAGAGAATTGCGGACTCGGAACTGACTTTGAATGGTGACAAAAATAGGTCAGTACGTATGACGCATTGCAAAACACCCGCCCCCCCAGACTTGTGATTGGTCGGTATAGAATAGATGGTGCATATTTCACAGCGATTGGCCCAATTCCAGACTATTTTCTCAGTATTGAATAAACTGAGATGGCTGGCCAGGCTAACATTTACTCACACATAATGTACTTAAACACAGATTTAGACTCTTTATAAAATTCTATTGTCTTCTTGAGATTATTATTTTCTCGCCTTAGTTTGATAGTGTGAAGAAATGGTGACTCGAGTTTGCAACTTGGACTCGAGTTTCACACCGCCAGGTCTTTGTACTGGTTCTGGTTCCTGTTTCAACCTATTCAGCCAGAAAAAAAATTGGTTGGGAATCTGAGAAGTGACCTCCCAGCTGGAACCAGAAAAAGTTGGCTCTTCCTCGTGAACTATGACATCATCAGTGGGTGTGTCATATTGTAGGTTGTGAAGACAAGTGGGAAATAGAGGAAGAAATGTGAACAGAACATAGATCATTCCATATGTGGAACATGTGGCTGTATCCACAAAATTAGAAAATGTCTTATTTTTCTATTTTTTTGCCTTTTTTTTCTCTTGTTTGTTGGTGGGAGAATGGACAATATACTGTATGAACAGTGTTTACAGGCTACACACACACACACACACACATATAAGGAAGAGCAGGAGTACAGTGATGATGTGGTGATTTCTCTGAAGCTCATGTGCCATTTGTCATAACTTACAAAGACCAAACAAACCAAATGACATGTCAAAAAGAAGGGTCAATCACATCAAGCTTTGATCAGGTACCAGAAAACTCACAGATACGACAAAATAAAAGGATCTCAATAGCGAGATTATACTGTAGCTGTACACATATTAACTTTGAAGGCAGGGTTTCGCAGTGTTTCTCATACAAATTTGTAATAAATCAGTTTAATACCATTATAAACCAAACCACTGATCACAGCTGGTACAGCATGATATATGAATGAGTGAACATACTATGGTACATGCTTTGAGTTCTTTAGATATAGTAGCGCAGTAGATGATAGACGTTCATCAACCAAATGAAGCCTTTAGACTTTTTCTTACAAAAGTGAGAGCATCTCTGACAATGTGTGTGTTCATAATAGAACTGAACACATCATGTATTAAAGCCAGTGAATATGTAACAGTGAACCACAACAGAAAGCTTTTTAATTAAACACAACTTTTCTACTTTTTTACTTCACCTGTATCTTTTTTATGATTTGGATCATTTTTATACTCTGTCATTAAATCTCTACCTCTATGAATCTGTGTGTGTGTGTGTTGTTCATATGGAGCATTTTCACCTCTTTGATATGGAGACAGGACCTCATTAGTACTTATAATTTTATTTTATTATTTTAAGGTATTGTGCCTGCATTACCTCTAATATTTTAGAGAAAAGGATTAAATCTCATGTTTCTTTTATTTTTTAAAAATCTTTTTAATGAGTCTGTATTTCATTCAGAATGTATTTTACATAAAATTAGATTTAATAGATTGTACCACTGAATTGAAGCAGTCAACAATATTAAGACTACTTATTGATAATTGGCAACTATCTAAAATTGATACATTGCATACATACATAGCAAAATCGTAATTATTCTTTATGAAACAATTTGTAAACCTGAATATTACCAATTAATTAGTTTTGTGAAATGAAATATACCTTCCTACCGAGGTATTGGTGATAAAGGACTTTTATTTAAGTTCCTCAGACTTGTTTCTGGCTGGTGTATTTTTCTACTATTTACTTTCTGAACATTGAGGATTAATTTTTCAATACAACAAACCTTTTTTTTTACAGTCCTTTTAATTTCTTCCTGCATTCTGCCCCTGTCCTTGATGAATATCTGATTGCTTTATACATATTTACACTTTGCATTTTTGACCCAGTGAGGTGCCTGCTTTCCATTATTTCTGCAACTGAGGAATTGTTCTGTTTCCCATCATGGATGTTAACTCTCAAAAGAGCCTCAGGTGACCAAAAGTATCAACTTATCTAAAGTGTTTACTAAGTTTTGAACCACTAATCCTATCCTCTATAATACACTGTTGACCATAAATTTGGAATCATTTTCTTTTCAGACACATTCTTTTTTTTATTCCTATTTATACACATCAGTAATCACATTTGACCAGTTGCAGGATTACACATTGAGTCCCAGTTATACTTTATATAAGAGGTAAAATTATTTTCTACCAACTTTAGGGGCAACGGTGTATACATGTAAATATTAGTATAATACTAATATTAACAATATTGCAAATGGAAATCTGGAATATCAGTAAAAAGCATGTAGGTTGACAAATTACAGTGGCTGCAGATACTGGTTTTAATATTCAGTTAATGATATATTTTGTTGAATAAGTCATTTTTTCTGTAGTTTTCCCTGTTTGACATAGTAACCTTTGTATTTATTTTATTAACATCTGCATTGCTAGTGAATTACATAAAGAAATACGTATTCTTTTCACAGGAAAATGCAATATGATGAGGATAATATAATAATAAATAGTGATGAATCAGTTTGGAAAAGTGACTTGTATGGAAAATTTTGTTTGGGAAAAACCATAAAAGTAGTTCAAGGTCTTTAAGGGTTAACAAAGAAAAATATTTTATCATCACACATAACATAATCTAGTTCATGATTATCAGTCATTATTGTCTTTGATCAGTAGCTATTTATATTTTGCATCATTATGAATGAGTACTTTGAATGTATGTATGCATTTAAATCCATTTTTCTTCACATATCAAACACAAAGCTTCTTTCCTATCTGCAAAATATCATCTGGAGGTGTAAATCTGTTGAACTACAACAAAAGCACTAACAGTTCATCGATGGTCTGTGAGGAAGAGGAGCTGATTTTAATTTTAAATCAACTGAAAATGCTGAAGCCCAAACCAGTCAGAACTGGTGCCTGTATAAACTAAATGCCCGTGACTCAGGGGTTTTTTGTCTGTGTGGAGAAGTACACAAGTCTTCCACTAGAGGTCAGCACCTGACGTCATTTCACGCCTTCAGCAGTAATCTGCAAACTCAGGACCTGAAACTTCTGACTGACCAGGACCTACTGCTCATTTGAAACATTTCACTCAGACTCTGGACAAAAACAAAAAAACAAAAAAAAAAGAAGAAGACAAAAAAGTTGAATGCGAAGAGTAGCTGTTGTTGGTGTGTAACTGTATGACAGGGAGATGTTGGGTTTGTGAGCAGCAACAATAAAGCAGCTGCCCTCAGTGACCACAGTTCACTCTGTGTATTGTAAACGTCCTGAACAGCAGACCTCTCTGCTTTCAGCTGTATGAATCTTAATGGATCCACTCTGTGGCTCATACAACGGTTTCAACAAAGAGGTGAGGAAGGAGCAACGTCCCTGAAGGAGGCGGGCTCAACACAGCAACACCAGCTATAAGAAGGATCAAATCTGTGACCTGCTGACAATGGGACAGTCTGTAACCGCCAGCCCACCCTGCCACTTTAGAAACTTGCTGCAGACACTGGAGACGCTTTGCATTGAATCACAGACGGGTTGTTTCCAAGTTTGTGGCCTTAACAACTGCATTTATTTGACACTTGAGACAGACAGCCTTTTGAGGGGTTGAAAAAGCAAATTTATGCAATGAAAAAAAAAAAAGATTCATGGACAGTCAATAATGAATTGGGAAAGGAGCAAAAAGCAATAAAACAAAAAAAAATCTTGTTTGATTAAAAAAAAAGAACAAAGATTGGTAAGAGATCAAAATCACTCACACACTGCAGCATTCCATTTTACTTTTTAGGCTGCGTGTGTGGTCAGAGAACAGATGCGCATTCCCATAGAGGAGTGAACAAAAGGGAGAAGAAAAAAAAAAAAAAAACCTCTCTGTGTGTTCCCGACAGACGGTTAAAGCAACAGGAACCAAAATCTTAAAAGGAAAAGCTTTAAATCTGTCGTTTTGCTTTTTTTTTTCTAGTTAAGTTTTCAAAGTTTTCCGGAGTGTCTTTGGTGTACAGATCATGCATTACTGACGGTTAGGCTACAACGAGGACTGCAGGTGGTACATTCTGCTATAACATTACTGGCTTCTGAAACAAAGGGATTTTAAGAACAATATGGAGCTGCTCTAGTTCTCACTGTCTAAAACTTTACATCAAGTCCTCATCCACAGCCTATGGTTGGGCATTAAAGAAGCTGCCCGGTCAGTACATTAGTAAACCAACATACTGTGAAGCAGAAACTGAGTGGAATGTGGAATTACAAGTCCAAAATAAATCCATCAGAAATAGCCGCAGCCATAAATCAGTGATTTGATGTGATTCAGCACTGATCCGCTTCATTTAGTGCAACTCATTGAGAAGGAATTTGCCAGTTGTTTCCTCTGATTTAAAGATAATGTGCGACAGCTGACAGTTTAAAGTTTATTTTTGTGCTATCTAACAGTTGATCTGTATTTGTTTTTTTCATGAAGCATAAGGCAACATGCAGAAGCCTCTACCGTCTGACTAAACTCTGATCGACAACATGAACATGCACCAACAGGTACAAAGACTCATAGTCAGTTTTATTTCTTTGGTGCCGACTGAATGCACTGCACATATTTGGCTCAGTGGTGGCAGATTTGTAAAGTCTATTGAAGCAGTCGGTGTCGTCTCAGGTCAGGATTTGTGATATTCTTGTGGGATACAGCATCTGTGATGAGCTGATGTGCATAAGAGGCACTGCATTTATTTTTAGAGCCTTTGTGATATGAATAGCCCTGGAAGCTGCTGCCTTTGTGTAATCAGAAGAAATCAGGGGGAAAAAAATGTGCTGCCACAGTCATCACAACCCCGCCGAGACGTATGGTGAAACTAATCCGTAAAACGACCAGTTTAAGCAATATGTTAATATAGTAATAGAACTTTTAAACCAAAGTTAGAAAGCGATTTACATGGACATCGGTAAAGAGGAAATAAAAGGGAAATTGCCAACATAAAACAATATTCATACATATTTGTCAACCTTTAACCCTTTATTGACCCAGAACTATGTTTACCATGACTGACCATGATTTCCTAAGTGATTTATTGCCATTTATTATCAGATAATCAGGTATTTATTCTATATTTATTTTACTGATAACTCAAAAGCTATAATTCAATGGTTATTATATCAAAACAGAGAAAACTGAAGAAGAATTGACTTTTGTCATTAACTGAACATAAAACTTTCACTGTTCCAAAGGGTGACGATGCTTCGACGTTTACTACGGAGCCTCTGATTGTCAAAATAAGACACATCTGATGACGCTGAAAAGCTGAGAAACAGCATTTTACCTGAATTATTTCAATGTATTGATAGGATTAATGGTTCTGAAGTTATTAAACATGTCATGGTCTTTGAGGGTTTCATCATTTCACACAGTAGGAAGACGGTGACTAATCCCACACTCCTACACGTAGAATAATATTCCAAAAATACAATTTAATGTTTAGTAATCTTCTACTCACTACCTCAGTAGTTTTACACTAATTGTTTTGAGTCTACAGCCGGCGGTAGCTGTTCAACACCGTTATCAGCTCAGTGTGTACTAAACCAAACAACAAAAGACCTGTAAAAAGGATGCAGATGAAGCCTAACTGTAATGACGTACAACTAAATTAAAACTATATTACCCACAAGTATTTTTGCATCCCAACTGCAGGTAATCTTCTTCCTCACTGAGCATCCATACCACGTTATTCCACCCTGCTCACCCATACAGATGCTTCCAGTTCTTCCACTCACTAAACCTGTGCTTAGTGTAATAGTGGCCCAGTGGTGCAGTACAGTGGTGAAATGTGCTAATGGTCCAAACCAGTTCCATTTCCAGTCCAGGTGACCACTGCTGCATGTCATTCCCCATTAATTGTCTAATTATCACTACTTGCAGGTGGAGGTTTTAGTTGTGTATTTATATATTTGGTCTTGTTTTGTACCAAACTAATGAATATCAGAATGTGAACTGAAGCCTATTAAAGTCAAGAGTGATGGATTTCACCAAAAAAAAGTAAAGATAATAATATTAATTTACTGAGTTGGGTCAAATGTGCTGAGAATTATATGAGTTCAACCAGATTTCTTGGAGCAGGTACAGGTTCCTTAGCACACAGAGGTCTAATCAGTGGAAGCATGAGCGTTTCAAAAGTCCATTGGCCTTGGACTAGACACTTTATAAAAACTGGTTAAAACAGTGGAGATCATTTTAACTGTCTAATTATAGAAATGTGAATGACATACACAAATTCTTTAAGTCACAGTATTGCCAGTGTGTGTGTGCTGAATCCTATCGAACATAAAGGGGCAGATTGAAAAATAATCAGAAATTTGATCATTTATGAATTAAGTATTAAAAAAGGTAAATACTGACATATACAAGAGGCCTGTTTTTGCCTTTCAGTGAGTAAAACCATGACAAAATAAACTGACAGACTCCAATTATCATCTGCCATTATGTGTCTGTTTCATACAAAGACTTCTAGATAGTTTAGTCTTTACATGCAACCTTTTTTAAGTGATTTATCACCATTTATTACATTATCATCCTCTGCATTTTGCATTTTCAGTGAAAGTCAGGTATTTTCCTACATTTAATTTGCTGATCATGTAGATGTTCATAAAAGCTCACAGCAAATTGATATTATATTAAAACAGAGAAACTAGAGGCAAAGGCAAATTTTTTCCACAAAATATATCATTAATAAACATTTAAAAAGTGTCTACAAACAGCCACATGTCAAACCTCATTGGTTTTATTGGTGAATCAATGTTACAGTAATCACAGTGTTTCCACATTCACTACTTAGCTTCTGAACGTCCACATCTGATGACGTTCAAAGGCTTAGAAACTGCATTTTGCCTCGATTAATTAACTGTATTGGTACGATTAGTGGTTGTTAAACAGTTCCGATCAGCCGATGTTTCTGGTGTGTGGTGTCTGTTTAGGTCTTCGGGGGTTAAAGAGCAGATAACTTACATACTGAAGGTCTTTCTTGGCCAACAATAATTTGTTGCTGTCACTACCTTGTACACTGAGCCAACTGCATTTTGGTGATGGTTTATGTTAGTTTAATAACTGATGACATACAAGTAATTTTTTGTTAGGCTTTATATTTCTTATAAGGTATTTTTTCACTCTTGAAAGGTTGAAAAGTTCAGTGTTTTTGTTAAGCTTGGCTGAAGATTCTCTTTACTTATCATTTCACTCCACAGAAAGCATTGAAATTAATGCCAGTTTTTATCTATGTGCAGATAACCCAGCAAAAATAATTTATTAACATAATATTTGTAATCCTATGAACTCCAGTACTGACGCTGCTCTGCTTAT
>JAPQRQ010000007.1:15535077-15547111 GCA_037367365.1 Apogon talboti | reverse complement strand
ATGTTTGTACATTTAAAGCTTTATATGTATATACTTCAAAATGTTCTTTTTTGTTGTATTGATAATTTCTTTCCTGCTACTTTTTATTATACTGGAATGGAGCGACCGTAACAGCCACTAATTTCCCCCTAGGATTAATAAAGTATTCTGATTCTGATTTCACCACCAAACACCACTCATTCATCTTTGAGTCCACGTGAACACTTATGCCAAATTTATTGAAATTCGAGGTGTTCCGTAATGTACTCGCACTGATATTTTTCAAAATGGATTTTTTAACACTCAACCTTCATTTTACAAAAAAATCACAGCATACTACAGTACAAAAACGACTCCAAACCTGTGGAAACAATCAGACAGACCACTGTTTCCTGTGGACGCTGCAGACCCTCACATAATACTGAAGTTACCTTAAAAGTGTTGTTTTGGATTATTAACATGTGTTCCTTATGTTATAAATATTTCACTACAACATGTGTCCGTCTCCCAAATGTGCCTGTGCTGACTGCTGGTAACACACTGACATAGACACCTGTTTGACCCATATTTGATGTTTCTGCTGGATGTTTATTATTCAAAGCAAACGGGCATGCGTATATCGGACTGACCGGATCATTTTCTAATCTTTTAATTTTTTCTGTCAGTCAGATAAACACAAAATATGTTTCAAAAGGTTTCACTCTGGAATGCATTCTAAAATATTTCTATTTTATTGACCTAAAACTGTGTTTAAATGTGGGAGAGGGACCCAAAATACAGAAAAATATTTGTTTTGTAAAATAACCACATTAGTGTAAATGGGGCATAAATATTGCACACAAGAATGCGATGGACATACTGTACGACTCACAAACATAAAAAGCTAAAAACGGAACTAAAACATGCAACAGAAATGTTCTCACTGTCATTATTTCATGTCAGATTCCAAGACAAAATTTTTTCAGTGAAAAGGGATTCAATTGGTTGCAATATGCAATCTCACCACTAGATGCCACTAATTCTTACACACATGTCCTTTAAGAAACATAAAATACACCCTGACATTATCCCTGATTTACTCTAACATGTGATGATCTTTTTGTTCTTGTCTAATTATTAAACCCTAGTTGACTTGATAGTAATAATAAAAAGCGTTTTGCACAAAACATTTGGAATTTACATGCGGAGAATTTAGGTTTTTTTTTTTTTTTTTTCAATAACCTTGGCTTCATGATTCTATAATCACTTGTGACAAATCCTGTTATGTTTCATTTTTAGTAAAAATGTTTCTACGGTAGCCCAGAGCAGACAAACTAAACATTTAACGCTTAAATAAATCCTACATACTGGTCCTTTAAGAAACATAACATAAACGACCCCACGAAAAAAAACCACTAATTTTGTGATCTAAATACTTAATACTTATTTAATTACTGTTTCTTCACAATATTGGGCAGACCAATCTTTTAAATACTATTTATTATAAATATGAAAGGCTACGTTTCAATTAAAGAAAAAGCTTTAGATTTAATTTAGGAGTTTAGAAACTAGAGGAATATGAGAAGACACTAAGTAATTGCAGTATGGTGCCAAGATACCCTTCAAGTGTTTTCAGAGCATATGTTCTCAGATTACAGTACATAATTGTTCGGAACACAAAGCCACTTCTAACACCAAAAGCACAACACAAACACATCTAACGTCGTCATCCAACCTCCACTTGTGAGAGTGTGAAACTGGACTGGATCAATACTTTGTTTAGCTTAAGAGCAGCTGTTGGAGGAGAACTGAGATCACGAGAGCTCAGTTTCATCAGCCACGTGCTCAATGCAGGGAGGAGACCTGAGTTTGGTGAAATGGCTCCATCTGCTACCTCAAACACTGGACTGTTCACTGCTCATAGATTTCTGCTGAGATGTGTGGGTTTTATTGTAATGATCTAAGTGTTTACTGCAGCTACACAAACCTACGGAACTGTCTGTCGTGCCGGTGACATGAATAAATACCGTCACAGGACTGAATCCATCTTTGGTTAAAATTGTGTGATCTGAATTCATGTCAACTCTGCTGTTTCTGTACGAAAATGGATCCAAGGATTGAATGATTGAACAAAGCAGAAATATAAGGTAAAATATGCTAATTAAGACTGAAACTGCATGTAAGACTGGGGCAAAAGTGCTTCACTCAGAGTCTTCTGTCATTTATGCTTTGAAAAAAAAAGAAGAAAAAAAAATCACATACTGGGGCCCTGTCTCATTTCTATGGCAACCTGAAGGCTATTATCGTACCTTGCCATTCATTATGAAAGGACATCAGTTGATGGAGAGAGAGAGAGAGAGAGGGAGGGGAGAGCAGAGGACAGTGTGGCGTATTTTTCCTGCTCACAGCTGGGAAACACAAGGAAAACCAATGAATGAGTGGACGACAAACTCCACTCCGCAGTGTACTTCATTCATGTTTACTGACACGCAGTAAAATATTAATGTAAGGGTTTTCCTGCCATCAGTTGATTCTGGAAATCTACTGTTATTGTCTCAGACACACTCCTCTTATTATTCCTATTTATACCTTTATTCCTTCCTGTGCATGAAAGGCTAAATATAAAAAAATGATGTACATTCTTACTTTAACAAGTCACCATTTAAGAAAACCAACAAGACTTCAGACTAATGAATTTCAAGATAAGGCCAACAAATCCAGCAAACACCATCAGGTTAACTTTCAACAAAAAAATCCCAAGTCAAAGACCAGATAAACAGGTTTTGAGGGAAGTCTTAGGTCAAGATGAGAGATTACAGTTTTAAGTCAGCACCAAGAAATTTTAGACCAAGAAATGTTGATATAATAATCTACACTGTTGTCCGTAAAATGGGAATAATTTGGAGTCACAGTTACACTTTATCTATTAATAATAAATCACACTGTCACAATTATTTAATCTATTTTTTTTTTATTCCAAGTTGATGTGCAACAATGTATATTGCAACAGAATTAATATATTGAAAATATAGGTCAAATACGGTGAAGATATGATGATTAACATCTTTACATTTGGGTTGCAGAGGAGCTTTTATTTTATGAGCAGCACATGATATTTGAGGTTTGATCAGGAAAGTCAGATCTAAAACTCTTGCGTTACACTGAACACAAGAAAAAACACTTCATTTTGGATAAGAAGCAAAGTGTAATTGTTTAAAATTGTAATTATGCAAACTAGGGCTGGTCATCAGATTAAAATGATTAATTGTAATTTTTCTGGTTATAAATTATATTTATTTATCTCTTTAACCTTTATTTAACCAGGTAAGTCTCATTTAGGTTAAAAATATCTTTTGCAAGAGCATAGAGAAACAGCAGCAAAAATTATACAGTATATCAGTTACAATCAACGTTGAACTAAACATACAATCAAATAATACATATAAAATTTGAAATTTACAAATACCTAATTTACAAATAACTTATATAAAATAACCATGAGTAAGAATGAGCAAAAAATATTTTCAGTCAGGCAAAGCAACTACATCTGGATATTTCAGTCATTTAAAATCCTCTTAAAGGACTTCACAGAGACCAGCTTCTTCAGTTTAACATGATTTGGAAAAAGGTTCAATGCAGAAGGAGCGGCAAATTGAAAAGCCTTTTTCATGAATTCTGGCATTCATTATCATTGCCAAAATTGCAAAATCAAGAGTATTCGCCTGATTCATAATGCAATTGCTTCCTGTAATATATTAATTCCGAAGCACTTAGCCCTGGAGGTTGCAGGGATGCCAGAGCCAATACTGACCAATGGGTGACGGTGGGGTACACCCTGGACATGTCACCAGCTCATCCCAGAGCTATACAGACATACACAGACAGGAACCACGATTCAGGTAATTTATTATAGAATATAACATATTATATATGAATATGTTTGTCTAGTTGTATAAGGCAAATAGTCTAAGTGAAGAAAACTATTTTGGAATCAAATTTTATCTCAAATTACTGTAAAATTAATTAAAACCAAATTCATTAAACATAAAATTAAAATAATAAAATCTCCATAACAGGTGGAATAGGCTCCAGTATTCCCACGACCCTCTGGAGGATTAAGTAGTTAAAAAAAATATCAATTAATCAATGAATGAATGAATGCATGTCCACAACACTGAAAATGAGATTAAATTTTTTGGCCATATTATGTGTCCTTATTTAAAACTATACTGATGTATGTCAGTAGTGTCAGTAAAGAAGGAAAAAAGGTGTTGACTGTAATTGTTGGTTCAAGTACCTGGAATCACCTTCACATTCTGTCTTGAATATATCACTTAGTACCGTGTTGTGTGATGGAGTGGTGATCTAGAGGCTGACAGCTAAACACCTGCACCAGAGACTGTTGAGGAGGATCTGTGGGCAGGCGTTACTCACGACTGTTTCCTCCTTCATCTTACCTTTAAATATTCATCTTAAACACTGTAGGCTAACAGCTAAGAGCCAAATTTATACATTAACTAATACTTATTGAAACATACTCAGGAAACATTCCAGAAGATTTTTACTTTAGTAACAACTGAGAAATTATGTTTTTAATTTGATAGCTAAGTTCAGCTTATTACATTTCACACTATAAAATTGAGAGCTGAATCCTCCCTCTGTGCTTCATGGAACCAAGCTTTAGAAAAATATGACTGGCAATATTTTTTTGATCCTATTAAATTTGTCTACTTAAAGTATAATTTTACCAGTCACCAAACTCATAGTTTGTGGTAAAAAAAAAAATCTAATTTTGAGTCAAATGGCTCAATGACCTGCTACTACTAGATTTTTTTGTACCTCGTTCTTCATAAAGGAGATGAAGAAGTATTAAAAGAGGAAACAAAACATAAATCTGTTCATGTTGAAACTACAGAAATATCTTCAGTGACTCTGATTAGATTATGGACACAGGTATAATGGTGTCACCTCCGTCACCTCTTGATGCGCAATCTGTGTAATTACGTGTTTTCACAGTGTGATTGTTCAGCAAGCAACAAACTGTGAATATCTTGACTTGAAAAATATCTATTAGATTGACAAACATCATATATGTAAAATAAGGCAAAATTCAAATGCAATCAGAAACTTTCTCTTGCCTTTAACTGTAAAATTATATTTTTCAGACATTAGGTCCCATTAAGACGCAACCAGACGGGACTTGGCTTCTGTATTTGAGAAAACCATGTTTCACTGGTTTTCCCTGTCACTACTGCACTTAACTATTGTTTGCAATTACTTGAATAAATACGCAGTGTAATAGTTTAGATTGTAATTTGTTGTGTTATAGATGAGACACAGGTAGCTACTTTTTTATGTAGGAAAAAACTAAACAAAGTGTTGATGCTGTCATGATTTCAGGTTTTGCTTTGTGTTGATATCTGGTTCATGTCGGTGTCCATGGAGTAGATGGGTTGTAAGGGCTCTTTCTCAGTATTAATGGGCTGTAGCTCGCCTGATACCACAGAGTGCAGCGTTATTATCAGCTGTTTCGACGGTAAATCCAGCCTCTTTGGTACGTGTCTTCTCTGCTTTATTAGAGGTGACTCCATTTCCTCTAAACAACTGAACAGATCTGGGAACAGACGGGGAAAATTTTCAACCCAATTTTTTTTTTTTTAAATGTTTTCACCATTCTAACAAACATCAGAAATGCAGCTGGGGTAAGTGACTCACTATCACTGTCGTCACTGATTATTTAAGAAGCTACAAATTTTATCCAGCTCCAAAAAAAACCTACAAAGCTGTCAGTTAGAACATAGCACACCATTTCATCTCACTGCATCGATCTAAGTCAAAGTCTGTCGATTAAAATGAATAATTTACTTGTTTTACTGCATTTTATACAATTCCTGTTAAATGCAGCCATGTTACCATATGTTTTGCTATTCAGTTCCTACTTATAGCGTTGTCTTCTGCTGGAAAGATGGGGAAAACCCTCTATATGAGACTCAAGGTGAGTGGCGATAATAACTATAGTATATATAGGGTCTATATGATTGTGTGCTGTATTATTTAACCTGCATTTTCAATAGCTTCAATTTTTCTGTATATTTTAAACCATTATTCCATTTTTCAACCACTGTAGACCTCCAACACACAAGAAATACAATGAATCAATGAATACAATGTACAATAAATATAAGACGATGGAGATGCACTAAAACAGCAGCTGTGACATATTACAAATGTTTTATGTGTCACTGAAATATTTTACCATTTAAAGGTTCATTGTGAGATATTTAGTGACACCAGTGGTTAAGTTGCACATTGGAACCACATGAAAACCCCTCAACTCTCTCTCCACAAAAAGGCTGGACAAAATAGTAGGTGATGATAATGTAACTTAAAACAGCACGGTTACTCACTATGAAACAGAAAGAAAAAGGAGAAGTCTGTTCTGAGCAGCTGTTACAAAGAGTATTATTCAGTTCATGCGTCAGTCTTTTCTTTGGTCCACAGTAAAATACATAGTCGAAGGATTCCTTGTTGACATCAAAATGTTAAGAACTACTAAAGGGATTTACAAAAACCCTTGTGAAGATCTTGTGACGTATCTTAACTATCTTGTGATCTCCTGACTTTCACTTTAGTGTCACCGTGAGGACTGTATTTATGGTCTGGGGTCAGATTTATCACAAGTTTAGAAATTTCCTTGAAAAAAATAAATAAATAAAACAACTACCTCACAATGTTATGGCTATGGCAGCAACCTCACAATGTTATGGTTAGAGATAGCAGATACTGTTAAAACTACATGTAACATTTAAAATGAAACTCTTGATGGATAAATATACCTTTATTCATTTGTTGACTGGTGTACTTGAATTATATTCAGAAAAATCCAAAATTGTATTCACTGTTAAGGCCCTGGTTCATTCATTCATCTGTCAATGGCACCATATCTCATATGTGAATATGTACATGTCACTAAACTTCAGTATGTTGCATTGTTAGTAAACACTATTTCTGCCTGAAGCGTGACAGTGACGATAAAAACAACTCCCATGATCCCACACTACTTCATGGCATCACCTACTGCTATGTTTTTGTTGTTTTGATTGAGAGACCCCTAGTGGTACAGTGATGAGCGGGTTGGGTTGGGGCGGGTAAAAAAAATCTCACGTTATTTGCGGGGTGGGTTGGGGCAGGTCATTGATTGAGCAGAGACATAAAAATATGCACAGTATCGTGTAAATTCCCTATAGTAGGTTAAATATCTAGCGATATACAGTATAGCCTATTATATTTTATATTATTTGATGGTTAGTACTACAAAACTTGTGCAACCTGCAAATTGACGTCATGAGAGCACCAAGCAGTGACGCCATTCATTCACAAAAATGCATAGCCCTAATTAATTGGCTGCGGGTCGGGTTGTAAAAATAGCTGCAGTAGTGCAGGGCAGTTGGGGGTGGGTTAAATAATTCAACAAAAGTAGGACCTGACCCGCTCATCAGTATCAGACAGTAAATGCCTGCCTCTGTCTTGGTGTCTGCAAACCCAAAAGACACACTGAAAAGATTCGCTTGACCCTGACAAGTCGCATAAACTAAACCAAGCACAGGTCAACAAACTGTATTTGTGTTTTAGGAAATGCGTTTGCCATGTTGTTTATTATGTCAACAAATGTGCAAAGGCCAAGAGGCTTTCAGTGTCAGTCAGGCTTTGTTTGTTGTGTGGTTTGAGTATGATGTCCAAAGGATCAGAAGATGCTCTTTTTAGATAAATGACCTGAATCACAATTTTGTCACCTCATATCAATTACAAAGAGGTTAAAACCAGACTAAGTTTTGTAGGTTTAGGCTGTGTGTTATGAATTTTTGGCAATTTTGCATAATTTTAGACTGAAACTGTTTTAGTTTTTTCTTTAAGACCCAGGAACCCGACAGGTTTTTGAGTTTTGGCTTTTTTTAATTAAATAATTGCTTATATTGGAAACATCATGATGCAACAGTTTTTTCAGATGAATTCTTAAAATTTTTTATGGAATGTCATTTGTGGTGGACAGTTGTTTTCTTGTTTTTTTGTTTGTTTTTTTTTGTATAAAGCTGTGAATTTCTTGTCCACATACGTGGACACAGGGTCCTAGGAGGTTAAATGAAAGATGTTAACATGTAAATAGAGCTACAGTGTTTATATTAATTCAATAGACTGTAGTTGGTCATTGGGGTTTTATAATGACTCAGTAGCATTCACACTAGCATAACTTGAAAATATTTGGGTATATCAGATTTACTGCATATCAGAGTCCAGACGTTGATGGACTTGTGCTTATTCTTCATCACTGCATCGTCAGTAAATGTAAAACAACAGGTTTAGTCTGCACATTAATAGACACTAACGTATAACTATAACCAGACAGAAACAGAAACTCACTAGCCTAGCAACCTATGCCAGTGACAGTAATACTAATAACCCATCGGTTAGGGAAATGCACTCTGTAAAATACAGTAAATACACTGATAAATGGGCCAATTAAATAAATCTTAGCTGAGTAAGAAAGTTTTGGAAAGTGCTGTTGTTTGTTTTTTTTCCTGATCGATCCTGTTGAATATGATTGTTCAATTCACATGAACCATAAGTCAAGTGCTGCTTTGTCAAATTATTTCTGTAACATGGAACTGTGACTGATGATTGAGTTGACGGTGTAGATGAATCAGTTTCAGTATGAACAGAGGTAACGGTTCTAGCCGAGGCAGTTGAGCTGCTGTTGCTTACTGTGTGAGGAGAGGTTAGTGTGACAGTGCATTAGCAGCCAGAGTCCATTCTCTGTGTCCCCAGAGAGACCAGAGCGGCCGTATTAACATTCTCCTCAGAACGGCCACAGGATCTGCCTTCAATGCCGTCTGACTCCAAACAAAAGAGAGTGTGTGTGTGTGTAGGTGTGCGTGTATATGTGTGTGTGTGACAGACTGGAGATGTGTGCAACTGCCTGTAAGATGAGGAGAAAAAAGGGAGAAGAAACGAGGGGGGAAAGGGGGTACAGTGGAGACAGATGAATTTCACTTTACTCCACCGCTGCTTATAGATCCTGAAGGCTGGCTGAATGCACCAAGTCCAGCAAAACTCAAAACCTTTTCAAGAGTTTTCCTTTCTGATTAAAGTTGATTATTGTTTTCCTAGTTTGTGAACTTATATGATTTAAAAAGCAGCCGTTTTTTTTTGGTTTTTTTTCCAGCCCTTACATGAATCCAACCATGAATATAAATATAAAACATTTAACTTACAGTTGTGCCATTTTGTCCACTTGATTTTATTTTACATTTTCTTCAGCGGTCTGTTCTTTTCCAACCCTCCAATTATGTTAAAGCAAAGAAAATACAGCTTTATGAAAAACATACTAGTTGCTATGCAAACTGTTGCTAACCAGACACTTTAAAAGCAGCTTTTCTTACTTAATCATACACAGTATCTATTTTAACTCATGTACCGCTGTTTATGTTCTCCTCTTTGAAGACTACTTCTCTAACATTGTTTGTATACAGGTTATAATATGGAAGTGGCGTCTTTATAATTTGATTATACAGTAGATACCAACACTGGTGCCTGCCTGCATCACTGTCATACCCAGTAGCGACTGTAGACAATCCACTTCCTATGCATAACTCAAACATCTGGCCTTCATCACAGAGTGCCCGAAATCTTTCTACATTCCAAGAGCAAACTACACCATGTCATGCAATCTTTGTCTGCTCTGCTGCTGTGAACATAAGTCACTTCAACAATACAGCGGCTGGTAACACCATCAAATACAGTATTAACATACAGCAGCGACTATTATCAACCTGAGAGCAAATGAGCTGCTGGGATTTAATGTCCTTGTTATAAACAAACTGCTGCTACACAGCTGTGATCATAAAATGTAGCTTCGGCTGTTTCAGAGCAAAATCTATGTTTTATCAATGAGTTCCTGAAGCCAATGGAAAACTGATAATTCTACTGGACTGAAAATATAAACCAATAACAAAAACTTTGCACATATCTTACAGGGGATGTATCTGAAGTCTCAGTATTAGTTTGCATTATTTATAATTGCATTAAGAAACTGTTTGTCCTTAATTATTTGCTGTTTTTACTCGACAGTCTGTGAAATACACCTGCATATCATCTATAAATAATGACAGGACTGATTAATTTTTACAATAAAATTGTCTTTTTATTAGCGAATAAATACTAATTCCCTAACAACCACTTTTGTATCTAGCCATATGGTCTTACTGAAGCCAATACAGGAGCAGATTGTTTATGTTTATTAAAAGTTGCTTTAAGAATATATATATCTACACTTGAGGTAAAAAGTTAACATGAACTGACTGATCTGACTAAATGCACTCACAATTAATTTCATTAATTTCTATTTTATTGCGTTCTCAGAGGAAGAAAAGTTGACATCAAGTTAATTTGTAATAATCCATTGTGAAAACTGCAGACTTGAAAGAGTTTTGAAACATTCATCTGTACAAACAATAGTACAAAATCATAAATAGCTCAGAACCACATAGATGTTGATTCATTCAGGAAGTAGAAACATACTGATCCCAGAGATACTTTGGTTCGACAGATTCAACAGACACAACATGACAACAGTCAAGGGGAAGGTAAAGATGTTGGAGGTAAGAAGTCTCAAAGTTTCTCCATCTCTATATGGAACTCTATATAATCCGAACCTTAACGGCTTTACCCCTAAGAGGAAACTACTACTGTAAAATAAGATTAAAGTTTGTAAATGAGACACAGATCTTGGAGGAGGACAGTTTCAGAAATTAAGAAGAATAGAAGAGTTTGTATACCATCTATATTATAAAAGCCAAGTGGCCTCTGTGTGTGTGTGTGTATGTGTGTCAGGGGATTCACACAAAGTCCAGAAACAGCTGACTGCTGCAGTTTGACATACTTATGTATTTTTGGTCAAGGAAGAGAGTAGTGAAAACGGCAAGTTGATAATGACCAATATTTTGGGAGATATTAGCAATTTGGAATACAATAGCTTTACAATCACGCTGCTATGGCCAGAATGCTTTGGCAGTGACTGCAGTACAGCAATACACAACAGTATAAAAACTACCACATCTAGAACCCATGGATCACCACAGGTCAACACACTAGTGATATTTATGGAGAAATAGGAACAAGATCAGAGACCTTCAGAACCTTCAGGGTTCTGTGACTTCTTCTGCAGAGCATCGTCAAGAAGCCAAAGCTTGGACATGATAATCTACTTTGACAATGGTACCAACATGGTTTAAGATCAACAGTGGCCATCACAAAACCCAAGTAAATGTTTATGTTCAAATTAAATGTCTTAATATGCAAAGACATTCAGCTTAATTCTGGTAGTAGGTCAAAGAGTTTGGAAAACTATTGACCATCAGTAAATATGAGTAAAAGCTGTTATTCTGTTCTTATCCTTCATAATTTTTGGGTTTCAGAAAAGTTACCTGAGGGATAACTGACTCATGGTGGTCATAGCAAAGTCACTTTTTGATCATTCGATGTCATCTTTACTGTCAATGTGAAGCAGAATTCACCAATCACTGGGTTGTTCACATACTACTGGACCATCATATGATTGTGAAATTTCACATGATCAAAATAAACTAGTGGGACAAACTGAACTAACAAAGAGAATGTTCAGACTGGTGATCAATTAAAGGTCAAACCTGATTGGAGTCTCTTCCACTGAATGATTTGATGACTATGAAAATGATGCAAACATAACAAATGACAGTAGTATATCATCAATCGATCCTAATTTGGCATATGCTACAATGTACTTGTTCAGAGATCGTACAGATTGTGTCCTTAAAAAGAATTAATATAAGCCTGTTTCTGCTGCTGAAATAGAACACATCTGTCAAAACATTTAGACATTTTGACTAGTGAGTTTGTTTCAGTCTGTTTGTAGTGATATTTAAAATATTACTGTACAGTAGTATTTCTGCAATGACAATAAAGCATATTCTATTCTATTCTATTCTATTCTATTCTATTCTACACTGACCTACATTTACAGCCTAAATTGTAATATTTGTTC